>VIBQ01000052.1:138104-273318 GCA_006937295.1 Carpinus fangiana | reverse complement strand
CGGATTCCCACCGATTGGCCTGAGCTTGTACAAGGGGTTGATGCCTGTGCACTCCGCGCTCCACAAAAGGGTTTCCGTCTTCATCCTCCATACGTACGTCTTCCTCCGCCGATTCGTACGGTGAAGGTATATGCCAACGTCTGTCTCGATCATTCTTGATGGACAATTGCTTTGTGAGGGCTGCAATTTGTTCCCTCAAACTCGCAAATTGTGCCTCCGAATGTGCTTGATAGGCTACCGATGGTTCTTCTCTAACTGGTTCTTCGCAATCATGTACGTCCTCCAGGTGTGCAAAGCGGTTACCCCTTCCCCTTGTGACTGGCGCCATGGAAAGAGACTGGGCTTTGATACCAACTGATGCAGGGATAGGTCGTGTATAGTCAAGAAAACAGTAAGTAGAAGGGATAAAAATTCCTAAGATTGTGAGACTATCACAAGATGAAAGAAATCTTCTCTAAACAATAGATGCTATCTAAAGCTTGAAGGAAAAAGAACTAAGAAACTCAACTCTGAGTATTCTTATTAACGAAATTAATAATAATAATAAACTGTTTTTCTAAAGGGTCTAAGCCTGTATTTATAGGCTTAAAGGTTAAAGCATAAAAGGAGACTAACATAAACTAGGATTACACATCCTAGAAGGAAAAGTAAACTAAAAACACGTCATAGAAGGAAACGTAAAGTAAAAAGGCGGTTTAAGCCAAATCAAGTCGACTTGAGCCAAAACACGGCTTAGCGTCTGGACGGGTAAGTGACCGTCCAGACGAGACACTAAAATATAACCCGTCCTTCCAGACGGGGATCGAACGGCCTCCGAATGGGGCGTTCTGGAACCTTCCTGAAAAAAAAGCTATGGGTCCAGACGGGCTGAGGGCCGTCCAGACGGTCTTCCCCTGTCCTGCGAGCGCGTCACCATCTTCCAGGGTGTCCTCATGCTTACATCACTCCTGTTCTTCCTCGTGAACTCTAAGGCTATCTGATCCACATCACACATCCTCATATTCCTGCAACAAAGAGACAACAACACTAGGCAAAGATTCGTCAAGTTCGTTAGTATTAAAACATGGCTCTTTGTACAAGAGTACAAATATAGGCTGGTTTGTATAAAAAGCACTCTTGACATCACTCGCCTTAGCATAAAAACTCACTTGTTTTTTTGTTTTCCTCTAATTTTCCTCACTCGCCTTTTCTTTTCACACTCTTTTTTCTTTTCGCTCTCTTTTTTTGCTTTCACTCTCTTGATGGAGATCAAGGCACCACTTCGAAGGATCTCGTTCAAGTACCAATTGGGCCGGTTACGAGGGCACGAGCAAAAAAGTTCAATGATGTACTCAACGGACTCATTCAAGAGTTATGGACTCAAGCAAATTCGTGGAGGCCCATTGAGCATGATCCACGTGGGCAACAAAGAATCGTCACCTTGATTCAAGTTCTAGAAGGATCCGGTCAAGGCTAAGAATTGGCAAGAAATATTTTGAGTCTATTCTAGAAGGATCGGATTGCATGGCTACTCTAGGCGTCCAGCTCTTCTTTCCTATTTTAGCTTCTTTCCTATGCTAATTAGGTTGGAATTTTAATTATATTTGGGTCTTATTAGTCAATTAGGTTATTTATATTTAAATGGATGTTTTATCTATATTTTAAGTGTTATTGTAATGGGCTTGGCCCAAAGTCATCTTATCTAGGGTTAGAGATATTTTATTATTAGATAATGGGCTTAGCCCAAAGTCAGTCAAATTAGGGTTAGGTTTTATTTTACAGTACCTATTTAAATACTCTTTGTACTCCTATGGAGGCAGACATTGATTATTCATAAAACTTGTGAGGTTTATTCTCTTTGGTTCTTTGAAGAACTACTTGAACTTATCGGGATTTCCCGTGGCGTTCATCTAGACTTATCAAACAGAAACTCCACCACCGTTTGTGGCGTCTTCCCTATACCGAGGTTCTTTTTTGTCATAAACAACAGGTCGAGGTCTTCCATTCGAATCTGTCCATAGAACGATCTTGGGTTCCCTTTCGTTGTTGGGTCTCGTTATTCTTGACGGGGTTCACATCATCTCTTTTTTTCTTTCATTCTCTTTTTCATCTACTATTTTTTGAACTCTCGGACTCACAATTTTTTTTCAACTCATTCTCTCTTTTCAGTTTCACTTGATCTACATACACTTGTCTTGGAGTCAACGGTATAAGAGTAATGGTTTTATTATCTTTCACAATAGAATGCCTATTCTTGAACCCGTAATGAGTGGGCTTCCCTATCAAATTGCCACGGCCTGCCCAATAGTATGTGACCCACATGCATTGGAACAACATCACAAAGTACTTCCCAATTGAAAAAGAAACTAGCACTTGCTTATTTACCTTAACGTTCCCACAATCATTCAGCCACTGCAACTTATACGGTCTACGGTGTTTCAAGGTAGGTAAATTCAATTTTTCAACTAAAATAGTGCTAGCCACATTAGTACAACTTCCCCCATCAATGATTATACTACATACCTTGTTGTTGATGTGGCATCTAGTATGAGAAATGTTCTCCCATTGTTGTTCCATGTCATCCTCTTTGACTTGGGCACTTAAAGCACGCCCAGCCTCAAGTGACTCACCCTCCACCGACATCATTGTCACAAACATCCTCAAGCAATGGCATTTGGTCATCGTCGCCCTCACTTTTTGTTTCCACCTCCCCATCTTCACGGGCGATCATGGTCGTCTTATTTGGGCATTGCGAAGCTACCTACTCCGAAACAACAAAAACACTTAATATCATGATTGCGAGTTTGGGATTTGGTTTTACCTTTGTTGACACAGGGGATTTCATCCCTTCTTTTTGGTGATTCGGTTTTGGACTTAAAAACAGCCCCTTCATCTTTCCTCCCATTCGACCTCCATGAAGTAGAGGAGCCCGAATTTTGATATGACCGAGTTCCTTTCCTTTTAAGCTGTCGTTCCACCTTTATTGCCATGTGCACCATGTCCTCCAACTCAATGTAGTGTTGCAACTCCACCACGTTGGCAATGTCCTGGTACAGCCCAGTCAAAGACCTCACCATGGTAGCTTCTCTATCCTTCACATTAGCCTGAATCGTAGTGATCTCAATCTCCTTGTAGTAGTCATCCATGCTCTTATAGCCTTGAGTAAGACTTTGCAATTTCTGATACAATTCCCTATAATAATGACTAGGGACAAACTACTTCCTCATGATGGCCTTCATTTCTTCCCAAGTCTTAATTGGCCTCTCATGGTTTCTCCTTCTGTTCATCACAAATTGATCCCACCAAATAATAGCATAGTCAGTAAACTCAATGACAGCGAGTTTTACATTTTTCTCCTCAGAGTAGTTGTGGCATTGAAAAAATCAACTCCACCATCTTCTCCCATTCCAAGTACGCTTCAGGATTGTTTTACCCTTGGAAAGACGGTATCTTCATTTTTATGTTTCCTAGGTTTCTGTCAATCCCATTTTGCCATCTCGAATCTCTTCAGAAGCCTCTACCACGCCTTTCTCCCCTTGGCACGAACCTGCCCTCACTGTTCAAAGCTTGATCGTCTTCATCTTAGAACTCACCATTGTGTTCGTCATCAAAATCATCCACGTGTGCACTCCTTTCTTGCCTTCTAGCATTAGGGACTCTTTGGGGATGCCCCTCACGCCAAGTAGCAATAACAGCGTCTTGCCTATCCATCCGATCCCGAATCTCGTTAAACATGTAGGGACCCAAATTATTAACTAGGCGCAAGTAGCTTAGTTGGGGGAATTAATTTGGGCTTTGGGTCACCAAGGATGCGAGAGGGGTAATTTGGACCTTTGAGTAGACGTACGCTAGTTTGGCGGACATACGCTGCTATCTGTAGTGTGGATGTACGTGGGGGGACCACCGGACGTATGCTCTACAAATCGTACAACGGACGTACGCCAAAAGTACCGGACGTATTTGAATACCCTTTAGATAATACCTGGATGTACTTAGCAGCCTTTGGACCGCTAGGCAAGAACCACCGGACGTACGCCCCTTGGCCGAACGTCCGCTACTTTTCTGAGCCTATAAATAGCACCCTACCCCATTCGTGTTTTTCACAAATTCAGAACACCCCCAGGCTGCCAGAGTGTTTTCCAAGTGTTGTGAGTGTTTTGTGAGCGTGTGTGCGAGCGTTGCGAGTTTCGGGACGTTCGTGAGGTGAAACTCTTGCGATTTTGTTTCAAGGAGGTAACATTCAATCTTTAGCTTTTAATTACGCCGTTATGCTGCCCGTTTTATGTTAAGTTATAGTTGTTAGCTTAGTTGTGCTTTTAAGACCCGTTTGGGTTAGCGTTCTCGTTAGCGTAGCATTGTTACGTTGCATGGAGGCTATTAACTAGACTAGAAGGCTTTAGGTTGTTCTTAGTAGCCCTAGGAGTCGGAGAATAAGCAGACTGTGGAAAGAAAATGAGGTTCTCCCTGAGGACCTATAAAGCGGATGTATGGTGTTGTGTCGGGCGTATGGCTTGTCAATTGAACAGCGGACGTATGCTCCCGAGCCGGACGTACAGTCACTTTGTGACAGGGAAACCCTATTTTCACCAACCATCCCGTAGCTCCTGTTTTCCCTTACTTTAGAGTTGTTTAGTGGAATTAGGACTAATAGAAGGTTTTCCACAAATTTGGAGAACCCGGATCTTTTGGAGTTTTCGGAGATGCGTATCAATCTAGGTGAGTTTTAACTCATATAATGCGCATTGTTATTTTTCATGCACTGCACGTCTATTTTATGTACTGAGCAAACATGCATATTTTACAACTCTCACATTTTGTACATATTGCACATGAACTCTGTCTTTTGAGAAAAAACGTTGTATTGAACATGTTAACCAAGTGGGACTTGTAAAATGACATGCATGTAAAATACAGACAAGATAATTGCATCGTATGACATGGTACATCGGTGCATGCGGTAGTAATGGCCATGGGCTTACTATACATGTTAGATTTATGGTCAAATGTGTGCATTATGTGAGGGCTGTAGATCCATTGGTTTCGTGACCTTGATGCAACCATTCCCAATGGTTCAGTCACTACAGGACGGACGTCATTAGTTGGTGTGGGCCATTCAGGGTCTGACCCAATCGTGCCACTAATGTTACGTACGGTATGTTGTACAATGGCTGGGGCACTGGCATTGTATTATAGGTCCCTCGGGATAGCATCAACCCTGCTGAGAAGGGGTAATATCTTGGGTAGAACATACTATTCAACTATGACTATTATTTACATCATATGCATATATCATTGTTATATATATATCACGCATAATTAAACTATCATGATGGAACTGCTTTTGTTTATTAAACACCTGAGTTCATTACTAAAACTGGCATGAGTATTATCTGCATTAAAAATCACTAAGTCTTAGACTTACCCCCTTTATTTAATGTCTTTCCCCATCATTACGAATAATTGTGCAGTTTAGCTGCACCAGACGAAGATGCTGTCGAAGACTACTTAGGTGATTGCTCAAGACTTGATACTGGTGATCTTTGAGGATATGGATCCTGTTTGACTTTGGACGATGTGGGAAGGAGGATCTGTCCTTGCAGATATGATAGAGATTTTGATTTCCCTAACTTTGTTGAAGCTTAAGTCTAGGTTTTGATCTGTTGATCTTTTGTGAACAATGTTGATGTATTTTACTTTGGGTTGTCTTTATTTCCTGATGATGGTCTGACGACCAGTACATTTGATGACTATTCGTTATATTATGGATGTAGTACTTTATCTCTGGTATTGCTGTGTGATGTTTCAATTACTGTCTCTTAATCCCATAGTCTTGGTCAAGTCTTCCACTGCATTTTTCTCGTTATTTCGAGGAAAGTGTTTTTCCCGAAGGTCGTGTCTTGGAGGGACATGGCTAGGATGGCTCACCGTGGGGACAATTACTAGTTAATTAATATTCCCATCGGGCGGGGCGTCACAAAACATCACATTCATGCATTCAAATTGTTGTTGTATAGCATGCAACATGAAGAAAGACTCCTCCCCCTCCTTCTTTGTTTGATGTGCCGTCCCTTGAAGACATACTATTGAAACTATAGAGAAATGTTAGAAATAATTTCTCACAACATTCCCTCACATGTTTGCACTCAAATGATGTCAGTCACACTCATGTTTCACTCTTAAATTGGCTTTGTTTTCGATACTAGTCTCACACTCTCTTGCCTTTTCCCACTCGTTGCTTCCCTTTTTTAGTTCTTTATTGAATTAACAAACTTGATCAAGAAATTCAACTTGTAGAATTTAAACCAATACCGACGGTGATGCACAAATTTAATTGTACTCGTCAATTGCACTAGTCGTTATGCAGTGTAGCGGGTGTGCAAGTGCGAGGTCGAATCCCACAGAGAATCGTGCTTTGTGTAAAAACCAATTTAAATCGCCTAAACTAATCCTATCTTAACCTAGTTCCAAAAACAAACAGTTGGTTTGCATAAAAATAAACTAGATTAAAATGCAATAAAATAAATAAATAAAAACGCTAAGGTCCCTAATCTACCTCACCACAATTTAATCAACATATAAACATGCTTAGTCCATACTCAATAACGATTATGCTACTAAGCATATTCTGAGTGCTAACACATTGTTCATATTTCCGTCTATCGATAAAGTACATATGCATATCCTATTGTTATTACAAAATCTTGTCAAACTAACCAATGCAAACACTATTTTAAGAGGTCACAACGGATATTGGTCTGAAGACGAATCATCCGATGTATCTCCGGTTGCAACAAAAGTCGACGTTTAACGATTTGCAAACAACAATCAACACACTTTTGTCACTAAAATGCATTGAAACGAATAAACATAAAATTAAACGACAGAATAATACGAACTAAACATGAATAATATAAACAAATCCATAGTGAAGGGAATAAGAGACTAAATAAAAGCAAAATAAAACAAGATAAATTAATGACGATTTAGGAGGGTTACACAGTGAAAACAGAGGGTTTGAGGCCCTAGAGGCGCCTTCCAAATGTGAAAAAATACGAAATACATCAAGGTCCTATTTATAGACAAAATTAAGTGTGCTGCCAGGTCAGGTGTGCGATCGATCGCAGGTGGTGTTATCGATCGCAGTCCCATATGCGTTCGACCGTATGCAATGCGTTCAATTTTAAGCCCACGTGCATTCGATCGTGTGCTTGTGCGTTTGACCGTACTGCATTCAATCGCAGGGTTTACGATTGATCGCAGATAACCGCTCTGAAATCCCACGGCTCAAGCAAGTTAGCGATGGCGGCTAGGGCGACGCGGACTTCGCGGGCTGACAAGGCATGCGATGGATCTCGGGTCTTGCGTTCGATCATAGTGCGATCGATGGCACTGGCAGGAACTTGACATCTCTTAGCTTAATTCTTCCCTTTAAGCCACGTTTTCACGACAATGACCTACAGCACAACACAACACTAAAGCAACACAAAGCATAAGATATTAACACAACTAAGAGCCTAACAAACATAAGTTCAGGGGGGTCCAATATACAATATTTGACACCGATCAGACGGCAAGAAAATATTATAGAAACAACGAATCAAAGTAAAGAATTTAAAGAAATACCGATGGCAGGAAAATATTATAGAAATAATGAATAAATGGAAAGAATTTAAACCAATACCGACGATAGGAAAATATTATAGAAATAACGAATCAATGGAAAAGGACATTAGAAAATACTTTCTTTCTTTCTTTCTTTTTTTGTGACGTCTTTTTTTTTTCTATGTCTCTTTTTTATAACTTGATGCACGATAAGACAAGGAATAAGGAACACAAACGAAACAAGATAGGATGATAACAAGGCAAAAGGTAAATGGATAGTAAACCTGATTATAGAGCCTAGGCTCTGATACCAAATGATGCGAACCTCAATCGATACACCAATTAAGACCCAACAACGATATTGGAATATAGATCCATGAAAGCTAAAATTCCGATTTGATAGCAAACCCCAACCCAACGTTTATAAATAAAACGCGAACCAAAGCTATAAAAGTAGCAAAACCTCGACCCAATGATTATAATTAAATCATGAACCGAAGGTATAAAATTTGAACACCACAAGGAAGAATCATTGATAAGTTCACAAGTTCATTAAAGAACTAATAGAAGAAGCAAACCTCACCTTTTAAAATTTTTCATTTCATGCTATTTATAAAGCATGGTTGAAATAGGAATACAAATTACTAAAGGAAAATAATAAAAGACTAAATAATAGAAGCCTAAAATTAAGGTTGATTTCATCTAAAATTAGCAACTCCTTCATGAAAAGAAATCACACTTATGGAATGTTTGAAATAAGTAAGTCAATCAGCCAATTAATTGGTATAGAATTGGAAAGTTCACAAGTTCTTTGAAGAACCAATAAAAGAAGCAAACCTCACGTTTTTAATTTTCATTTCCTGTTTTTCATTACAATGAGTCCATGCTATTTATAAAACATGGTAGAAATAGGAATACAAATTACTAAAGGAAAGTAGATAAAAATAATAAAAGCCTAAATAATAGAAGCCTAAAATTAAGGCTGATTTGGTCTGAAATTAGCAGCTCCTCCATGCCAGAAATAGACTGAAATAGGCAAAGAAATCATGCCTATGGAATGTCTGAAATAGGTAAGTCAATCAGTCAATTAATTGGTATAGAATTGGAAATGTCTATAATAGAGAAGTCAATCAGTCATTTAATCCTTCTAATCAGCTATTAATCTATGCCATTGCTAAGTTTATTATACTCAATTAAGCAAGATCAGCCACATCAATAGCTTGGATTAAATTTATTACGCCTTCATCTTCCTTTGGGGCAAACTTGGAATGCCCTGTTTTAGAACCAACCCAAATCTCTTGAATCAGGCCAATTAGTGCTTCTTTGATCATCTTGGATCTTGCTTTAATAATAGGCACAACTAGAACATGCAATGGATCCTTTAATGATTCCAGTTGATTCTCATCAACTTAAGAAAAGCATCTTGACGATAATAATCCGGCAAATACTTCTTCTTGAGAAATCTTTGCCCATGTCACAATACGGGTTTTTCTTTCACGTTCCCATTGTTTCTTAAGGTACTCCCACCAAATAGAAGCATGCTTCCTCAACTTGATGGCAACAAGCTTCACCTTGTGGTGTTCTGGAACATCTTTGTAATCAAAGATTTGCTCAATGGTGTTTAGCCAATCAAACAATTCATCGGGTTGCATTCTTCCTTCAAATTCTATAATATCCAACTTGACATCATAATGGCGTTGGACACCATGAATTCTTAGGTTTCGAGGATGAGGTGGAGTGTTATCACTCGAGCTGTGACTACGAGCCTGTTGAAAAGGATTAACATCCGAATCATCATTGCTGGAAACATCAACATCCAAATCATGAGGAAGGGCATCATGTTCAGAGGTTTCATAACCTTCTAATTGTTCTAGGAGCTGCTGTATTTGTCCCCTCAAGTCGTCCATTTCCATATCTCGCACGTCCCTTTTTGGAGCTGCTGGGGGTTGGTTAGCCTATGCACGACGACCACGAATAACCACAGAAATCAAGACTTTGAGCAGCCTTAGCTCTGATAAAAATTTGATACCAGACAGAAAAGGAGATGAAAACAACAACACAAACTCACACTCAAATGAAAGATAGAAGTTCACCACCCAAGAGATAATACCAAAGGGATATAGAATATCACTACCCAAAGGATTACCAACAAGGGATACAGAACTTTAGAAATTTACCACTCTAAGGATCACACTAAATAGATACAAAAAAAACAGGGAGAACTCTCCTCTTACAAGCCAAAAGCTAGTTCTTAATACAAAAACTCTAGTCTGACCTACGCTTGCACACACAAGTATTTATAAAAGCTTAGAACAACTCTCTAAGTATAGGATAAGCATCTTAAACAAGCAATAATGACAGAAAACAATCCGTAATTTATGGGCAGAAGACAAAGGGACAAACAGCCACACCTTAAAGCATATTTTCGAGAAGCCGTCAAACTCCACTCCAAAAGGTCATATCTTTTAGCACGCAACTCCAATGGACTGAAACCTTTTTAATTGGAAAGATCAGATTCTGAACTTTAAGTTAGACCTCGGAATGGCCTCGAAATGATGGATAATTGGACCGCCACAAGGGTTCTTAGAACTCTCTAGACTACATCAGAATTTCTTCAATTTAGGACTTTACATTCTGTTGAGCTTGTGGACTTAATTGGGTGGAAGCTTGGGCCTTTGTTAAATCATCTTTGTTGGACACACCCATGTGATGTTCCGAGTTGTGAAAATTTAACTTCATCCAAGTGGTGCAAACTTTTACAAGCTTGTACATAACTTCGAGGTTTCGAGTACATTTTTCCCCCAATCAGGGCTACCGACATGGGTATGTCCAACAGGGATGATTTAACAAAGGCCCAAGCTTCAGCCAATTTAAGTCCACAAGTTCAACAGAATGTAAAGGCCCAAATTGAAGAAATCCTAATGCAGTCTAGAGAGTTCTAAAAACTCTCATGGCCGTCCAATTATCCATCATTTCGAGGTCATTTGTAGGTCTAACTTGAAGTTCATAATTTTATCTTTCCAACAAAAAAATGTTTCAGTCCATTTGGAGTTGCGAGCTGAAAGTTATGACCAGTTGGAGTGGAGTGGTTGGACATCTCAAAAATATGCTTTAAGGTCCATTTGTCCCTTTGTCTTATGCCCATTAATGTTTGTTTTCTATCATTAATGCTTTGTTTAACTTCATTAGATGCTTATCCTATGCTTAGAGGGTTGTTCTAAGCTTCTGCAAATACTTGTGTGTGCAAGTGTAGGTCAGACAAGAGTTTTGTATTAAAAAACCAGCCTTTGGCTTGTGAGATGAGAGTTCTCCTTATTTCTCTGTATCTCTTGGGAGTGATTCTTAGAGTGGTGAGTTTCTAAAGTTCTATATCCCTTGTTATAATCCTATGGGTGGTGATATTCTATATCCCTTTGGTGTTATCTCTTGGGTGGTAAACTTCTATCTTTCATTTGAGTGTGAGTTTGTGTTGTTGTTTCCATCCCCTTTTTTGTCCGGTATCAAATTGGTATAAGAGCTGAGGTTGCTCAAAGTCTCAATTTCTATGTTGTTCGTGGTCGTCGTGCTCAAGCTAACCAACCCCCCCCCCCCCCCAGCAGCTCCAGAAAGAGACGTGCGAGATATGGAAATGGACGACATGAGGAGACAAATACAACAACTCCAAGAACAATTAGAACGTTATGAAACTGATGCCCCTCATGATTCTGATGTTGATGTTTCCATCAATGATGAAGATGATGTTAATCCTTTTCACCAAGCTCGTAGTCACACCTCGAGTGATAGCACTCCACCTCATCCTTGAAACCTAAGAATTCATGGTGTCCAACGCCATTATGATGTCAAGGTGGACATTCCAGAATTTGAAGGAAGAATGCAACCTGATGAATTCATTGATTGGCTAGACACCATCGAGCGAATCTTTGATTACAAAGATGTTCCAGAACACTACAAGGTGAAGCTTGTTGGCATCAAGTTGAGGAAATATGCTACTATTTGGTGGGAGCACCTCAAGAAACAACGAGAACGTGAAAGAAAAAGTCGTATTATGATATGGGCAAAGTTGAAGAAGGTTCTTAAGAGGAAGTATTTGTCGGATCATTATCAGTAAGATGCATTTATGAAGGTTAACAACTTTCGGCAGAATGAACTCTCTGTAGAGGAGTATACAACAGAATTTGATCACTCAATGATGTGTTGTGATACTATAGAACCGGAAGAGCAAATGGTGGCTTGTTACCTTGGAGGGTTACGTTCTGAAATCGGTAATGATGTGCAGTTACAGCCTTATTGGACTTAGAATGATGTTTGTAAGCTAGCACTCAAGGTAGAGAGGCAATTGAAGGAGGGGTGCGGGAGTACCTATCGACCTTTCAATCAAGGAGGAATCACCAACCAGGAAAGTAGTTCTACTACCAAGACCACTCCATATCCCAAGAATGCTGCTGCCAAACCAGCCAATAATGAAGCTCCTGCAGGTTCAAATCGCTCCAATACTTCTAACTCAAGTAGAAAATGCTTTAAATGTCTTGGTTTTGGGCATATCGCTTATGATTATCCAAATCGCAAGATAATCTCACTTATTAAGACTTGGAAGATGATGAGGATGAACCAGTTGATGAAGCATCCGAGGAGGACTTGACATATGCGGATCAAGGAGAGTCTCTTGTCATTCGTAGGATCTTGAAGTCAACCTATGTAGAGGAAGAATGGCTTCAGAATAATATTTTTTTCCACATCAAATGCACCTCCAGTGGCAAGGTGTGTAATGTTGTCATTGATAGAGGAAGTTGTGAGAATGTGATATCTACAACCATGGTGGAGAAACTCAGTCTCAAAACAGAACCTCATCCCCATCCCTACAAGCTGCAATGGCTTAAAAGGGGTAATGATATCCAGGTAACTAAGAAATGCTTAGTTCAATTCTCTATTGGGAAGAATTACAAAGATGAAGTTTTGTGTGATGTTGTTCCTATAGATGCATGTCATATAATTGTAACGCCCTCAAAATTAGCCTTCGCTAATTTGGCAGAGTTATTGGCAATTACCCCAAATAAGCCAACCTGTGACTCAATGGGGAATTGCCCTTCTAGCATCATTAGAGTAAATGCATAGGAAGGTGAAATAAATCTGAGTTAACTATAAATCATCGAATCAAAACATGGAACAACTAAATATTAATGATAACAAACCTGTATCTTTAAGCAAGTCCTAAAACAATCGGGTAAAAGCAACTATGCCACTCCTAGAGTGTAAAGTCAAATTCCCCAAAAGAGTAGCAACAACGTAAGTTTAAAGACAGTAAGTAAACCTTACAGCATAGGTATGACATGAGCCTTGATTGGACGGAAGTAAAGGTGCAATTTGAGTAAGAATCAAAAAGGGGCACTACTTCCGTTACTACACCATTTAGTTGGATTTCGAGTTTTTGAAGATTATGGTGTACTACCGGTGATAATTGCTTAAGAAATTAATGCAAGAAAGACTAGTGATTTATTGGTTATAACTCTCATGTATGATCTACCCGAGATTTTACCCATTCTCAGCAGGGTTGGTGCTATCTTAAGGGACCTGTAGTACAAGATTTAATGAAATTTTTTAATAAAATGGAATAATTGAAAGAAATTGAATGTTCGATACCCTTAATTGAAACTTTTTTAGATTTAAAGAGTAATTTCAAAATGTGTGAAAGTTTAGAAGAGTTTTGTAAAGTTTTAATTTTACTTAACATGCCTCATACATCTCTCTCTCTGAGAGCTTGTTTGAGAGGCCTAAAAATGCTTTTAACATGTAAAAAAGTCCGTTTGAAGAAAAAAATATTCATTTGATAAAAAAATTAAAAATACTTTTAAGAGTCAAAAAAGCCGTTGTCCCCCCCCCCNCCCCCCCCCCCCCCCCCCCCACTTCTGCTAGGGTTTCTTCTCTAGCAGAGAGCGCCGTCAGAGGGGGAGAGCCCCCCCTCCCTCTTCTGCCTCCCCGCAAGCTAGCCTATTTACCTGATGCCCCTAGCTCTTTGTGCGATTTTTTTCCTTCCCTTCCTCTTAGCCATTTCCCCCTCCTTTGTCCCAGTTTATTGCTTTTGGCTTTCAGATCGGCCGATCTGTGCCCAATCTACTTTCCTTGCCAGACCCACGTCGTCGCTTGCCCCTCCTCCGGTCCTCTCCGGCTCTGTCTGGGTTCATCATCACCTGTCGCGACTGTTGCCTCGCATTCCGGCCATTTTTCCCTAGCAACGTTCCTCCCCGATGTGGTTTTCGTTTTGGTTTTCTTGTTTCTTAGTTTTTCTTGTTAGAGTTTGTGTTTGTTTCTTTTGGTTTTTTCTTTTGTTGTTTCTTCTGCTTGTTTAGGTACACTTTGTGGGTGATAATCTTAGGGTTTCACTCAAACTTCCCCCTCCATTTGAGTGCGCCACCGATCTCCTCCACGTGCTCCGCCACCAACCGTCCTCTGCTGGGCTTTTTCTCATGCCCCCACTGTGATGAACTTTCAACGCCCCCTTTCGATTTCGGTTGCTAGCCAGTGCATGATCAGCTCTTCTTTTCGGCTATTGTTATGACAACCCGCTTGATTAAAAATTTTCTAAAAACTTTCTTTTTAAAACTAATAACCCATAACAAGTGGATTGTCACAGTGACATGGCGATACCGCAGTATGCCACAAACCCATACATTAACCTGATTAACAATATAATAGGCCACACAAAGCTATATGCATAATTAATGATTTATCATAGTTCATATCTTGCAACAAAAAATAAATAACATAAAGACACACATCATAACCCGTCAAAGCTGACTTGTACATCTAGGTGAATATAGTTTACATACAAAAAGAATGGCTATACAAAAGTATCATATGTGACACGAGCCATATACAAAATACAAACATCTAAGCATATCTATGAATGCTCCTACAAAAGAGGACTAACAACTAGACTAACAAAATAAACATTCGACGTTGTTGTGAAATTATCTACCTAAATTAATAGGTAAACAATTGCAGTTTTACTTGCAAGTGCGCAAGGTCAATGTAGTAGCATAATGTGCAAGTGCGAGATCATTCCGGCAGGGATTGGTAAATTTTGATTATAATTAATTTCACAATGTAAAATAAAAGAGAGTAAAATTTCTTTCTTAAAGGATTTAGTATGGGTATCTACTAAGTTTCTCTTTAAGAAAGCATAAAAACTGTGAAAACCGGCAGACACATGAGGCCTAGGGTATGGGTGTCTACTCCCGGTTCCCCATGTTAATTAACCCAAGAATCCGGCGTGGATATCTTTTGTTACTTTTATTAAACCCAGGACTCGATCATCCAAATTGGTTTAACTAACTAGTCCATACCACATGCATATGTTGGCCAGACAAACACATATAAGTAATTCAATAAAACAGAAATTAATCAAGTTAAGCAACACACTATGATTATCACACAAGCGCCAAAACTGAAATATTAAATAAACATAATTAGGGCTTCAATCTAGCTCCACAAAAGTATTTAGTTACACATAGTTAAAATAAAACTAAAAAGAAAAGGAAAAGAAAGAACTGAAAACCACTCCTAGAAGTAGCCTCCAAATTTTCCTCTCCGAAATTGTCTATTAATTGTGAGGCTTAGTGGTCTATTTATAGGCTTTAGGAGAGTCTTAGAAACCCTAGTAAACCTAGGAAATTCGGAATTCTATCTCCTATTCAAATTAGGAGATAATCCTAGTACAAATCGGATTAGGATGCGTCCAGAATTGCGTTCCTATCTTGTGGGGTGATTTGCATTGCAGCAGTCCAAATTGGGAAAATGTTATTTCACAATGATTTGTAGAATTTTGAGTTATCTTTCCAATGCCACTAGAATCACCTCAATCCAATATTTGACCTGAAAGTTATGGTTAAAATACCGAGACATGTGCAGAATCCAAATTTGAATCCAATCCGATTTTGACTCCAATCTAAGAAATTATGATTTAATCCTTTCCACATCTTCTAGGTCTTCCCAATTTGCCCTTTAAGCTTGGAACTTTTCCTGAAACGCTTCCTTTTCTTCCATGACCTGCAAAAACACAGAAAATACAAAAAGAAAATAAAATGGAACAAAATAACAAAACTAAGAGATTAACAAATATATAAATTAAGAGGCTGAAATATGAATATTTAAGCACTTATCAGACGCATCTACGCTTCAGACGTCGTAGTAACCCAGATACATAGCCACTGGGTCATCATCCAAGGTTCCTGCACCTGCATCAACATCAACAACATTGTCTACACCATGGGAATCACCACCACCCATGATACAAGCAAAACCATGAGCCCGTCATCTCCATGAAATAGAGACCTCACTAAAATTTCCAAAATAAACCATCATTTGATAACATACTAAATTAGTTGTAAGAGTATATGTAAGCCCGATCTTCCGCTCTTGAAACATGCGCATACTAACCCATCTAACTTTATACATACTTACATTCACTATTTTGGGTGAACACAAATCCATAAGCATAGCTAAGCAATAACTGTGACGCCCCGCTTGATGGGCAAACCAATTAACTAGAAATTGATTTCCCGGAGGTTGTGTCCTCCAGGACACAACCTTCGGGAAATCACTTTCCTAGTCGTAACGAGAAAACTGCAACGGAAGACTTTATCAAGACTATAGGATTAAGAGACAGTAATTGAAACATCACACATCAATACTAGAGATAAAGTACTACATCACCATAATATCATAAATAGTCACCAAATGTACTGGTCATCAGACCATCAGTAGGGAATAGATACAACCCAAAATAAAAAAAATAAAAACGCTAACATTGTTCATAAAAGATCAACAGATCAAAGCCTAGAACTAAGCTTAAGCAGAGCTAGTGAAATCAAAATCTCTGTCATGTCTGCACGGGTACATTTGTCCCTCGAGGACACGACCTCTGGGAAATCACTTTCCTCATCGTAAAGAGAAAACTACAACGGAAGACTTTACCAAGATTATGGGATTAAGAGACAGTAATTGAAACATCACACAACAATACCAGAGATAAAGTACTACATCATCAATATTATAAATAGTCACTAAATGTACTGGTCATCAAACCATCAACAGGAAATAGATACAACCCAAAATAATAACACTAACATTGTTCACAAAAGATCAACAGATCAAAGCCTAGAACTAAGCTTCAACAGAGCTAGTGAAATCAAAATCTCTATCACGGGCAGATCCTCCATCTTCCCATATCGTCCTAAGCCAAACGGGATCCATATCCTCAAAGATCACCCGTATGAGGTCCTAAGCAATCACCCAAGTACTCTCCGACGGCATCTTCGTCTAGGGCAGCTAAACCGCGCAATTATTTGTAATGATGGGGAAAGACATAAAATAAAGGGGGGTAAGTCTAAGACTTAGTGATTTTTAACGCAGATAATACCCATGCTAATTTTAGTAATGAACTCAGATGTTTAATAAGTAAAAGCAGTTCTATCATGACAGCTTATTAATGCATGATATATGTATAATAATGATATATGCATACGATGTAAACAACGGTCATAGTTCAACAGTATGGTCTACCCGAGATATTATCCATTCTCAGCATGGTTGATGCTGTCTCGAGGGACCTATAATACAATGCCAGTGCCCCAGCCATTGTACAACATATCGTACGTAACATTAGTGGCACGATCGGGTCCGACCCTGAGTGGCCCACACCAACTAATGACGTTCGTCCTGTATTGACCGAACCATTGAGAATGGTTGCATCAAGGTCATGAAACCAATGGATCCAAAGCCCCGTATAACACAGCCATTTGACCATAAAGCTAACATGTATAGTAAGCCGATGGCTATTACTATCGCACGTACCGGTGTATCATGTCATACGATGCAGTTATCTTGTTTGTATTTTACATGCATGTCATTTTACAAGTCTCACTTCGTTAAGATGTTTAGCACAACATTTTTCTCAAAATGACAGAGTTCATATGCAATAAGTACAAACTGTGAGAGTTGTAAAATATGCATGTTTTCTCGATACACAAAATAGATGTGCAGTGCATGGGAAAATAGCAATGAGCATTATGTGAGTTAAAACTCACCTGGATCTATACGCGTCTCCGAAAACTCCAAAAGATCTGGGTTCTCCAAATCTATGGAAAACCTTCTATTAGTCCTAATTCTATTAAACAACTCTAAAGTAGGGAAAACGGGAGTTATGGGACAGTTGATGAAAATAGAGTTTCCCTGTCACACACTAACCGTACGTCCGGGCTCGAGAGCGTACGTCCACCGTGTAACAACAAGCCATACGTTCGGTCACGATACCGTAAGTCCACTGTATGGGTCCTCAGGGAGAACCTCATTTTCTCTCCATAGTCCGCCTATTCTCCGACTCCTAGGGCTACTAGGAGCACCCTAAAGCCTTATATTCTAGTTAATAGCCTCCATGCAACGTAACAACGCTAAGCTAACAAAAACGCTAACCCAAACAGGTCTTAAAAGTACAACTAAGCTAACAACTACAACGAGCAGCATAACGATGTAATTAAAAGCTATGGATCGAAACTCATGAACGTTCCAAAACTCGCAAACGTCTCACACACACACGCTCACAACACACTCAAAACACTATGGAAACGCTTTAGGAACACTCTGGCAACCTGGGGGCGTCTGAAGTTGTGTAAAACACGAAGGGGGTAGGGTGGTATTTATAGGCTCAGAAAAGTAGCGGACTTCCAGCCAAGGGGCGTACGTCCGGTGGTTCTTGCCCAGTGGTTCCATGGCTACCTCATACGTCTAGGTATTAACCAGAGGGTATTCAAAAAGTAGCGTACGTCCGGTGGTCCCACGTACGTCCACCTGTACGATTTGTAAAGCGTACGTCCAATGGTCCCCCATTGTACGTCCGCACTACAGATAGCAGCGTATATCCGCCAGACCTAGCATACGTCTGCCCAAAAGTCCAAATTACCCCCTAGCGTCCTTAGTGGCCCAAAGCCCAAATTAATTCCCCCAACTAAGCTATTTTACACCTAGTTAATAATTTGGGTCACTACATTCTCCCCTCCTTATAAGAATTTCGTCCTCGAAATTCCCAAACAAATACCAAAAGAATAGCACTTAATGAGGAGTAGAATGTTACCTTTCATCCGTAGAGTCCTCTTCTTCATGCTTGGTAGGTTCCTAGATTATATCGTCCCATTCGTTAATCGTTACATCATCCTCTTCAAACAGCTGTGGAAAATTGCCTTGTGAGTCCTCGAGTGCGTCGTACTCGATGTTACCCACACTATACCAATCCTCGTCAATCTCTACTCCCAAATCTATCCACTCGCTGAAGGAATAGTTCCATACGCAGTCTAGGTTGATTGGTATGGGTGCCATAATCCTGAAAAGAAACAACCCTTTCTTAGTCAACTATTCCCTTACCCAAAATGGAAATAGGTATACTGTCCAAGTATAATCTTAAAAGAAAGAGTCATACAAAATCATTCAAACAAATGCGGGTAGCGACTCTTCATGTCATGTTCAGCTTCCCACGATGCTTCCTCAACTCCATGATTGCGCCATAGTACCTTGACAATAGGAATCGTTTTAGTACGTAGCACCTACTCTTTTTTGTCCACGATCTTAACTGGTCCTTCCATGTAGGTTAATCCCTCGTGGATTTCCAACAGCTCATACTCCACAATTACATCGGGATTATCGATGTACTTCCTCAGCATCGACACGTGGAAAATGTCATGCGTTCTGACCAAATCTGGGGGTAAGGCAATCCTATAAGCCAACCTCCCCACTCTTTGAGTAATTTCGAATGGTCCAACAAACCTTGGGCTAAGCTTCCCCTTCTTCCCAAACCGCATTACTCCCCTCATAGGTGATACCTTCAGGAACACACGATCTCCCACTTCGAACTCCAAAGGCCTCCTTCGGTTATCAACATAACTCTTCTGCCGACTCTAAGCGGCACTCATCCGTTGCTTGATGACACGCACCTTGTCATGAGTATCCTAAATCAATTTTGGCCCCAACATCTGTCTCTCACCGACATTGTCCCAATACAAGGGCGACTAACACTTTCGTCCATAAAGTGCTTCATATGGTGGCATACCAATAGTCTCCTGATAACTGTTGTTGTAGGCAAACTCGATCAAAGGCAAGTACTGAACTGAGCTACCTTTGAATTCCAACACACATGCCCGCAACATATCCTCTAGGATCTGGTTCGTCCACTCAGACTGACCGTCTGTCTGAGGATGGAAAGCAATACTAAACTTTAGCTCCGTCCCCATTTCCTTCTGAAGACTTTGCTAGAACCTCGAAGTAAAACGAGAGTCTCTGTCCGAAATGATTGCCGATGGTACTCCATGTAAACAAACTACATTTTGAACATATAGTCTGGCTAACTTATCCATCAGATCCTTAACCTTTAAGGGAATAAAGTGAGCACTCTTCGTTAAACGATCGACAACAACCCAAATGGAATCTTCCCCAGTGGGTATCTTTGGTAAACCCAAAATAAAGTCCATCTCAATTTCTTCCCACTCCCACTTTGGTATAAGCAACAGCTTAAGCATCCTCGCCGGTCTCTGATGCTTTGCCTTCACTTGCTGGCAGGTCAAACACTGCTCCATAAACTTTGCAATGTCCTTCTTCATACTGTTCCACCAATATGATCCCTTCACATCACGGTACATCTTGGTACCTCCAGGATGCACAGTGTATGGAGAATGATGAGCCTCACTCATTATCTCCTTCCTCAGTTCTCCAATTCCCGGCACACATACCTGCTTGAAATGGGTAAGCAACCAGTCCTCCTTAAGACAAAACTCTTTTGCCTTACCTTCCACAAGCAATTGCTTGATCTTGGCACACTCAGGGTCCTCAAGCTGAGCAGCCTTGATTCTGACTGAACCATCAGGTTAGGGTGTACAGGCATATCTTCGCCTACTACTTCCAATCCCATCCCAGTGAGTTCCTTAATCAACCGAGGTTGAGAAATCCTAAGGGTGGCAAGCTCCATCGTTGATTTCCTGCTCAAAGCGTCCGCTACAACGTTAACCTTGCCAGGATGATAATTGATCTCACAATCATAATCCTTGATCAGCTCTAGCCACCTCCTCTGCCTCATGTTTAGCTCCTTCTGAGTAAAAAAATACTTTAAGCTCTTATGGTCCGTGTAGATCTCGCACCGCTCACCATACAAGTAGTGCCTCCAAATCTTAAGAGCAAACACAACCGCTGCCAACTCCAGGTCGTGTGTAGGGTAGTTATGCTCGTATGGTTTTAGCTGGCGTGAAGCATAGGCAATAACATTGCCATTTTGCATCAGCACGCAACCTACTTAGAAGCGTCGCTATACACTACAAAATTACCAGATTTCGTAGGTAATGCCAACACTGGAGTAGTCACCGATCGCTTCTTTAGCCCTTGGAAACATTGCTCGCACTCCTCCGTCCAAATAAAATGAGCATTCTTCCTAGTCAAGGCAGTGAGTGGTTCCGATAGCTTCAAAAAACCTTCGATGAAGCGTCGATAGTAACCAGCGAGTCCTAAGAAACTCCGAATCTTGAACACACTAGTTCATCTTGTCTACTCCACCACGACCTTCACCTTCTCTGGGTCCACTACTACTCCTCCACCAGAAATCACATGTCCAAGGAAAGACACACTATCCAACCAAAACTCGCACTTCTCAAGTTTAGCATAGAGCTTCTCCCTCCTAAGCCTCTCCAATGCCTTCAGCAGATGCTCCTCATGCTCCTTCGACGTCCTTGAGTAGATCAGGATATCGTCAATAAAGACAACGGTGAACTGATCCAAATAGTCATGAAAGACTCTGTTCATCGTGTCCATAAAGACTGCCGGCGCATTAGTTAGTCCAAAAGACATAACTAAGAACTTGTAGTGTCCATGACGAGTCCTAAAGGCTATTATAGGAATGTCCTCTTCCTTCAACCTCACTTGGTGACTTGGTGATAGCCTGAGCGCAGATCGACCTTAAAAAACACTCGCGCTCCTTGCAGCTGATCCAACAGGTCGTCAATCCTTAGCAAAGGATATCGATTCTTAATCGTCACCTTATTCAACTTCTGATTGTCAATGCACATCCTCATTGACCTATCCTTCTTCTTAACGAACAACACCGGTGCTCCCCATGGTGATATACTAGGGTGAATAAAACCCTTGTCCAAAAGCTCCTAGAGCTATTCCTTTAGCTCTTTCAACTCCGACGACGCCATCTTGTAAGGTGCCTTAGAGATAGGATTAGTGCCTGGCACACACTCAATCCGAAACTCCACCTCCCTTTGTGGTGGTAATCCAAAGTAGTCTGTCAAAAAGACATCTGGATACTCGCACACCACAGGAATATCTTCCAGATTCTTCTTTGCTTGCTTCGTTGGAGTGACAACGAATGTCAAGAATGCCTGATCACCTTCGATGATAAGCTTCCTCGCCTACACGGCCGAAATCATTGGAGGTAAAGACCTTGCTCGCCATCCAACGTATGGACTTTTCCTTCTCCCCACGGCGTAAGCATCACTTGCTTTAAAGCACAATCGATAACAGCCAAATGCTTCGTCAACCAATCCATTCTAAGAATAACGTTGTAACTAAACATAGGGAGAACAACTAAGTTTGCGGGAAGTACACTTCCACAAATGCTAACAGTGCATTCACAAACTACACGCTTTCAGACCATAGTTTTCCCTACAGGTGTAGTTACAGCTAGACCAGGTTCCAAAGTTCTCACAACAAGTCTAGACAACCTTACGAACACTATAGATACGAAAGAGTAGGTAACCCCCAAATCAAACAAATGAAGCTTCAAATCCAAGTATAGGGGCGGTACCTGTCACTACTTCCAATCCTCTTTCCGGTTCTCCTGGAACAAGCGCGTAAACCCAAGCTAGCGCCAAAGGCTTTTGAGCAACCCTAAAAGCCCACACAGTCCTTGCTGAAGTGACTGATGTGGTAATTTTTTAAAGCAAAAATTATCAATAATAAAATTCCACTTGCAATAGAACGAATCCAGTAGGATAGGGCTATATTGAGGGTGTCGAACCTCAAGGGCTGTGGGGGTTTCGTTATTAAATTCGAAGACTAATTAAGCAAAAGAGATTTTGTTGTTTGTAAATTTGAAGTGCATGAAAGTAAATGCAAAATTAAAGTGAATATATAAGAGAGAGAGAGAGTAAGTTACTGATTTCACCACACTCCGCACAACAATGGTGACCGTATTCAATTCTAGAAACTCATGATATGTATGTTGTAAAAGAACAAGAAAATACGTAAAGGATAAGAATAATCTATCTTTGGTTAGCACGGATCGTTCACCTAACCACTAAGATGCGGCACGACCCGTCTTCCCTAGGTATAAACTATAAAATCCTTTAATACGTTTTATATGATCAACGGAATAGCATAACTCATCTTCGGTTGGCACGGATTGTCTACCTAAATTACTCTAAACTAGGGTGTAGCACGACCCGTCTTCCCTAAGCATGGTCTATCTAATCCTATTGATCATATGTCTATTAAAACCCATTGCATAACCATCAATCTTATGATCACAAAAAATAAGATTGATTTGAGTTCAATGCAGGCAAAATAATTTCTAAGACAAGAAGAGAATTTCACAAATATTAATTTTGTAAATAAATAACAATTGCATTAATATTAAGAACAGAATTCAAGGGTTGTAACCCTCATAGTTATGTAATCAACATACATAAAACGAATTAACTAAAATCAAATACAATCACCATTGTGCTTGGAGAGGGTTACATCGATACCCTACAAGGGGGTTTAGCCGCTCATGATGATGATTAAACTCCAAGGATACTTTGCTGCAATTTTCACTCTAGGGAAACGAACCCTCTTTACAATGTATAAAAGCCTATTTATAGGGACTAAGAAAACCCTAAAAACCCTAGAAACCCTAGGAAGCCTGTAGGTCAATTTCCCAATTTAGGTAGGAGACTCAAAATCGTGTTTAAGCTGTAAAAATGCGCCTGTCGTTTGATGGACCCCCCAAGTGCGCTCGATCGCAAGGGCATGGGATCGATCGCACTGCGCTCGATCATAGGGTTGTATGCTCGATCGCAAGGCGCTCGATCCCAGGTACAACAGCGATCGATCCCCAGCATAGAATGGCTCCAACTTGTCCCTTTTAGTCCAATTTTCAACGGCACTCTTGCATTTGACCTGAAACACAAAAACAAAACAAAATCAAGCAAATAACAATGCTAAGAATTAACATATGCGAGTTAAGGGGCTTGAATGTGCAACATTCGACGCTTATCACACCCCTAAACTTACATATTGCTAGTCCCTTAGCAATACAAAACAGAAAATAGACTGAAGAACATAAAGATAAATCCAGCTTTCATGGGATGTACGGTTGCATTTAGCCTATGCAACAAGCCTTTTAAACCCCTAGGAATTCCCTAGAGGACGAGTGGAGTCTCGTGAGGGTTTTCCAGAAATAATACCCACAAACATTACGCACAGTTCATGTTATCTAAAAATTAAAGCATCACTCAAAACCATGATTTTCATTCATTAGCAAGCTTAAAAAGTTAAACTCCATCTTCACAATGAATTGGAATTTAAAGTCTAATTACTTACAACATGCAAGCTAAGGCATCACAAGCTCGAAACAGTGTAAAGTGAACTAGCACAAGACTATGAAGCTTCCAAATCATTTCAATGTGCAATGTCTCAATATCTCAAGATTCACTAGAAGTCCTATCAGAATGAACAACAATGACATACTTTTCTTATTATTTCTTTTATTATTAGGCTTTGCAGTGTTTAGTTCCCTTAAGCTTTCTAATTGACCCATGTAGTGACTGTTGAGCCAAAAACTCCCAATCCAGATGGTTTTAAGGCATTAGGTGTAAGGACTCACCTAAGGACTTACTAACTCACGTCAAAAAGGCTGCGAAACTAAACTAGTCATAATGTTAACCACATCAAAACTCCTCACCTTTTGACGTAAACACTCAATGCTTAATGAGGCAAGAGGCCCAGTTACTCAATGGAAAGTTTATCAATGATTATCATCATTTTTTTTTTCATAAAGCTAACCAAATCAAATCTCTTCACCTTTTGACGTGAACGCTCAATGCTTTGAGGCAAGAGGCCCAGCTCAGTGAAGAGTTTATCAATGATCAATTTTTTTTTTTATATGCTTATGCCAATGTATCCAACCAATAAGTCATCCAGTGTCACCCAAAACATAAAAACATACATATTAAAACCACATGTCATACCCCACCAATCAGGTGCTAATGTGCTTGTGTCAGAGCAGATCAAACAAGTGAATTCTCAATTGCCTAAAGTAAGTAACAAACTAAAAACAATCCAACATCAAATCATGTGTTCAAAATTTGAAGCTAACCGATGAAATCAAATCACAATTTTTTCAGGTCCACCAAAATTTTAAGACAACATGAACATGTATTTTTTTTAAAAAAAAAAAAAATGGGATAAAGTGTGTGTAAATGTGTCTCCCATACCCCCAAACTTAAATTGCACATTGTCCCCAATGTGTAAATACATGGAAAGAGCTGACCTGGGAATCGAAGAACTTTATGGACTGGCATGGCTCATAACACACCCCCAAACTTGAATTGAAGTACCCTTTTGTCCCATGAGCGCTAAGTTTAACGTCTTCAGCCAGAATGTGCAGCTGCTCACTGCTGCTTCCCATGTGGTACTGAAGATGATGCCCCCGCAGCTGGTGGTAGTTGCTCCAGAATGGCCTTGAGCATTTCAGCTTGTGTATCAAACTGTTTCTCCATATTGTCAAAACATTGTTCCAGCCTGTCCATGCGCTGATTTGCACCACACAAGAATTCATATTCAATGCGGCTAATGACAACAAATTCATTTCGCCCACCTTACTAAGGTGCAGGTGCATCTTCTTCCATATGCTCTGCGTCCTCCCCTCCTTCATCAACAAGGATTTGCACCCTAACACCTCTTGGCATATGTGATTGGCTGTGGTTCCACTGGTTTCTGCCAAAGAATGGATGTTCTATGACAGGTCCATCTTCGAGGGTCCCCTTCATGCCCTTCTTCTTCAGGATGTGTGTGAGCAGAAACGGAAATGATAGCCCCCATGACTTTGTAGTGGTAGCTCGGCATGCATGTATCCAATCCCAAAAATTGTATATTTGATTCCAAATAATTGATGGGATGAAATACCAATGGCCTTTATGGAAGGCGTACAGCGCATGAAGGAACTGGTCAGGCCTTTGCGTCTTGTGTCCCAATGGGCACACATTCTGCTGCAGAATAGAGTCCACAAGCCAAAGTTGTGGAGGCAATTTAGACCGGCTGCCCGCATTCCTTTTGTCATCATCATATTGCCTTACATACATGTCGTCAATTATTTCAGAGAAGTAGAAGACTCCGGCTGTTCATCTAGTTGCGCATCCGTAGGGGGGTGTTCATCATTGCAATGGAGGGCTGCGGCAATGTTAGAAGTTGTCACCTCAACTTGCTTCCCTTGAACGGTGGAGAACAGGACACCCCGCCTATTGCAATTTGTGAAGAGGTTCGTATAAAATTGGACAACTAGCTTTGTGTACGCCGTGGAGGTGACGGTTTTGAACAATTTCTTCAACCCACGGCGTTTGAATTCTTGGACCGCCCATTGGGTTGCTTCAAAATTTTTGAAGTCACCGTTGATGTCAAATTCGGTCTCAAAAATGATCTCCCGCTACTCACAAGTGAGATTTCCGATTGGGCATGGGAGCCTGGAGCTTGGGAAGTGGAAGGAGTTGTCCTAGACATCATGAGTTTCGGTCAGGACTTTTATCGAGCAGGTTGTGTGCAGCCTTCAAACCAAGTAGTGAACAACAAGCCCCAAAAGTTTTCCAACCCCTGCAAGACACAACAAACCAACCACGGAGGGCAACTACACTCTGTACAAACAGAGTGCAGTTGTCAAAACAAAGCAAAACAAAAAAAATTGCAATTGTTATGAAGGTGGGGGGGGGGGGTTGTGAAAGTTGGAATTATTGTAGTGGTGAAAAATAAGGGAGAAGGGAAAAAATGGAGCGGTGGGGGAGAATGTAGTGGGCCGTGGCCGGCGACGGTGTGTGGTAGTCGGCGGTGGCCGTGAGTGGTGGTTGGGGATGTTGGTGGTGAGTGAGATGTTGGATGTGCAATGGGGGGGAGTGATAATGTGCAGAAGGATCTTCGGCACAGGGGGAAAGTGATGGGGGAAAAGAGTAACAGTGACCTAAATAGGTCACGTGAGTCACTTCCCTCGAATGCGTTCGATCTCCCATAACGGGCGATCGATACTCGTGTTTAGGTATGGGCGTGGGATGGAAGCGATCGTACGCCTTCGAGAGCATGGCGAGAGAGCGAACAATCGCCCAGGTAGGTGCGATCGTTCGCTTCCTCAGTAGGCATAGCACTTTTGAGGGGGTTTCTACGAACGATCGCCCAGGGAGGTGAGATCGTTGGCTTCCTCAGTATACACTTCACACCTTGAGCAAACCACACAATTAACTAAGAAATGAAAAAAATTAAAAACAAAAATTGAACAATAACAAAAGTACAGAAAAACAAAACAGAAAAGTAAGAAAAATGTACCTCACTCAGTGGCCTCAGTACCACTGACCTCTACAAAGACGCTTGAGATTCCAGACTGCTCAACCGCCTCAATAGTACCTTCATGCATTTTTAAAACGAATAGATGAGATCCATCAACTTGACTGATTCCACGTCTATACCTAGCTCGAAGTTCATAATGCAGGGCTTTAATCTTTGACCATTCACCTTGAAAAGGTTGCCATCCCTTGGGTCCCGTAATTCAACTGCACCGTGTGGAGACACTGAAGTGACTATGAATGGGCCATCCCATCTGGAGCGGAGCTTCCCAGGGAAGAGCCGGAGTTTGGAGCTGAAAAGCCATACTTTTTGGTCTGGCTCAAATGTCTTAGGCTTGATGTGCCGGTCATGAAAGCCTCTGTCTTCTCCTTGTAAATTTTGGAGCTGTCATATGCATTGTTTCGCAGCTCCTCCAACTCTGTCAACTGAAGCTTTCGGTGAGAGCCGACTACTTGCATATCAAAGTTGAATTGCTTTATTCCCCATAAAGCCTTGTGTTCCAGTTCCATAGGGAGGTGACACGCCTTTTTGTAAACCAGCCGATGTGGTGACATACCAATCGGCGTCTTGTAAGCTGTGCGGTAGGCCCATAATGCATCATTAAGGCTCAAGGACCAATGCTTGCGGTCTGGCCTAACCGTCTTTTCCAAAATATGCTTGATCTCCCTGTTGGAGACCTCCACTTGACCACTAGTCTGAGGATGGTAGGGAGTGGCTACCTTGTGTGTAAAGGAGTACTTGAGAAGCAAGGTTTTGAGAAACCGATTGCAGAAGTGCTTGCCTCCGTCACTGATGATGGCTCGGGGAGTACCAAATCTGCTGAAGATGTTGGCTTGGATGAATTTCACTACAACCTTGAGATCATTGGTCTTGGTGGCCACGGCTTCTACCCATTTGGAGACATAGTCTACCCCTACCAAAATGTACTCATACCCGAAAGATGGTGGAAAAGGCCCCATGAAATTGATACCCTAGACATAAAAAATATCGACTATGAGGATGGGGTTCAATGGCATCATATCTCTCCGAGACATAGCTCCTAGGCGCTAACATCTCTCACAAGCCCGGCAAAATTCGTAGGTGTCTTTGAACAAAGTCGGCCATGTGAATCCACATTGTAGAACCTTGGTTGCAGTCTTCTTGGCACTGAAATGACCCCCACAAGCTAGAGAATGATAGAATGTGAGAATACTGTGGAATTCACTCTCCGGGACTCAACGTCGGATAATCTGGTCAGAGCAGTACTTGAATAACTCCGATCCTCCCAAAAGTAGAATCGGATTTGCTTGAAGAAGCGATCCTTGTCTTGCTTAGACCAATGAGGGGGAATCTGACCTGTGGCTAAATAGTTGATAATGTCAGCATACCACGGTGGTTCTCTTGGAGTAATTTCAAATAATTGCTCATCCGGGAAGGAATCATGAACTGGAATTGGCTGAGGATTCACAAACTGAATCCGTGACAGATGGTCGGCGACGACATTTTCAGTGCCCTTCTTGTCCCGAATCTCGATATCAAATTCTTGTAATAGCAGTATCCATCGAATCAACCGAGGCTTAGTCTCCTTCTTTGCCAAGAGCAGCATGGTCAGAATAGATGATTACCTTGGATACCAAGAGATATGATCGGAATTTGTCCAAGGCAAAGACCATAGCTAGCAAATCTTTCTCTGTTGTTGTGTAATTGACTTGAGCATCCATCAGAGTCTTGCTAGCATAATAAATGACATGAGGGAGCTTGCCCACACGCTGTCCCAAGACTGCACCCACAACAAAATTGGATGCATCACACATGATTTCAAATGGCATGGACCAATCAGGAGGCTTCATGATGGGAGCAGAGGATAGCAAAGACCGGAGCTTCTGAAATGCCTCTTGACAAGCTTCATCAAAGTGAAATGGGGTGTCCTTGGCAAGCAAACTACACAAGGGCCTTGAAATCTTGCTGAAGTCTTTGATGAAACGTCGATAAAACCTAGCATGCCCTAAGAAGGAGCGGATCTGTTTCACTGAAGTAAGCGGCGGTAGATTTTCAATCAACTCAACCTTTGCCCGATCCACCTCAATTCCTCTCTTGGATACTATGTGGCCCAGAACTATACCCTCCTGCACCATAAAATGACTCTTCTCCCAACTCAAAATCAGGTTAGTTTCTTTGCAACGTTTTAGCACAAGTGAAAGATTATGGAGACAGTTATCAAAGGAAGACCCAAAAACAGAAAAGTCATCCATAAATACCTCCAAAACATTTTCTACCATATCAGAGAAGATTGACATCATACATCTTTAGAAGGTGGCAGGTGCATTGCATAGGCCAAAGGGTATGTGTCTATAAGCAAAAGTGCCAAAGGGACATGTGAAAGTCATCATCTCCTGGTCTTCGGGGTCAACAGCAACCTGATTATATCCGGAGTAGCCATCTAGAAAGCAGTAGTAACTCTGGCCAGCTAGACGCTCTAGGATCTGATCAATGAAAGGGAGTGGAAAGTGATCCTTCTGAGTGTGAGAGTTGAGCTTTCGGAAGTCAATGCAAACGTGCCATCCTGTGGTTGTGCATTGTGGAATCAACTCTCCAGCTGCATTCTCTACTACTATAAGGTCGAATTTCTTTGGAACTACTTGAGTGGGGTTGATCCATTTGCTATCTGAGATAGGGTAGATGATGCCAGCATCAAGTAACTTGACTACTTCTTTCATCACAAGCTCTTTCATGTTGGGATTCAGCCGATGTTGTGCCTCATGGGAAGGTCGGGCTCCTTCTTCTAGATGGATCCGATGCATACAGATGGATGGATCAATTCTCTTTAAGTCTGCTACAGTCCACCCAATGGCTTCCTTATGCTCTTTCAATACTTCTAACAGATTATCTTCCTGGTCCTTTTGTAGATCTGAAGCAATGATGACTGGAAGGGTGCCATTAGAACTAAGAAAAGCATACTTTAGCTTGTCTGGTAGGGGCTTCAACTCAAGCTTCGGTGGAGACTCAAGGGAAGGAACGAGAGGAGTGCTTGATGTTAGAGGCAAGGGTTCCTTTGGTATTCTCCATGGATGAAAATCTGCACTGGTTGCTGTTTCTAGCAAATCATGAACCTCTTCAATGTACTGGTTAGTGTCGAAATCTTCAAACCCAAAGTGAGTTAAACAAGCTTCCAATGGATCATTTGTCAAGAGACTATGGAGTGAATCTTCTACATACTCTTCAATGTTGTCCGCAAAGAAACATTCATTCTAATCAGGGGCATGCTGGAATGCATTGAAGATGTTCAGCCTAACCTTCATATTTTCAAATGAAATCTCCATAATTCCAGCTCGGCAACTGATACATGCATTGGCCGTGGCTAAGAAAGGACGCCCAAGGATGACCGGAATTAGTCTCTCAGGATGTGGAACTGGCTTGGTGTCAAGAACGATGAAGTCCACTGGGAAGAAAAATTTATCTACCTTAATGATGACATCTTCCACAATTCCTCTGGGTTTCTTAATAGACCGGTCAGCTAGCTGTAGAATCACTGTGGTAGGCTTTAGCTCCCCTAGGCCAAGTTGCTGATACACTGAATATGGCAACAAATTTACCCCGGCTCCTTGGTCGTACCAAAAATAGTACTCGCCAATTACACGAATCGTTTTGCAATAAAGTGGTTGTGCAAGTGCAAGTGTCGAACCCACAGAGAATCGTGTTTGTGATAATTAATTATATGCCTAAACTAATCATATCTTAACCTAGTCCCAAAAATCAAACAGGTAGCGTGCATTAAATAAAAACTAAATTAAATGCTTAAAAATAAAGAAATAAAAATACTAAAGCCTAGAATCCACCTCACCACAATTAATTGACATATAATCATGCTAGTTCATGCTTCCAAAAGACTATGCTACTAGGCATACTCTGAGCGCTAACACTTTGTTCATACTTCCGTCTATCGTTAAAGCACATATGCATATCCTATTGTTGCTACAAAATCTTGTCTAACTAATCGATGCATACACTGTTTAAAAAGTCACAACGGATATTGGTCCGAAGATGAATCATCCGGTGTACCTCCGGTTACAACGAGTGTTGACGTTTAACGATTTGTAAATAACAATCAACACACTTTTGTCACTAAAATGTATTAAAATGAATAAACATAAAATTAAACGATAGAATAAGCAATAAACTAAGCATAACGACATGAAGATAAAATAATGGTGAGGCTTCATCTTCAACCTTAGTTGAAGATTTAGCCTCTCATGGGAACAAGAGACTAATTAAAAGAAAAATAAAACTTTAAATAAATAAATGACAATTTATGAGGGCTACATGATAAGTGCCAAAATATTCATATTTTAGCCCTTAATTTACATTTGTTAATGTCTTAGTTTTTGTTATTTTGTTCCATTTTATTTCCTTTTTGTGTTTTCTGTGTTTTTGTAGGCCATGGAAGAAAAGGAAGCATTTCTGGAAATGTTCCAAGCTTAAAGGGCAAATTGGGAAGACCTAGAAGATGTGGAAATGATTAAATCGGAATTTATCAAATTGGAGCTAAAATCGGATTGGATTCAAATTTGGATTATGAACAGGTCTCGGTATTTTGGCCATAACTTTCACCTAAAATATCGGATTGAGGTGATTCAAATGGCATTGGAAAGCTAACTCAACAGGATACAAATCATTGTGAAATATAATTTTCCTAATTCAGACCGCCGCAATGCTAAAATCACCCCGCAAGAGAAAAGCCCAATTCTGGACGAATTCTATTCCGATTTGTAATAGGATTGTCTCCTAAATTGACTAGGAGATAGAATTACGAATTTCCTAGGTTTACTAGGGTTTCTAGGACTCTCCTAAAGCCTATAAATAGACCTCTAAGCCTCACAACTAGATACACAATTTCACAGAGGAGAATTTGGAGGCTACTTCTAGGAGCGGTTTTCGGTTCTTTCTTTTCCTTTTCTTTTTAGTTTTTATTTTAATTATGTGTAACTAAACCTTTTAGTAGGGCTGGATTGAAACCCTAATTATGTTTATTTAATATTTCAATATCGGCGCCTTTGTGATAATCATATTGTGTTGCTTAACTTGATTAATGCATGTTTTCATGAATTCCTCATATGTGTGTAATTGGCCATTATATGCATGTGGTATGAACTTGTTAGTTAGATCAATTTGGATGACCGAGTCCTGGGTTTAATATAAGTAACAAAAGTAATCCACGCCGGGTTCTTGGGTTAATCAACATGGGAAACCGGGAGTATACACCATGCCCTAGGTCTCATGTGGTTGTCGGTTTTCATAGTTCATATGCTTTCCTAGAGAACAACTTAGTATACACCATGCTAAATCCTTTTAGGAAAGAAAAGAGTTAGAGTATACACCATGCCTAATTCATTGCTTAGGGAAACCAATAGCTTAAGGAGTATACACCATGCCCTTAGGTTGGCAACCATTAGGTATTCATAATATGATTGGATCATTGGCATATTGTTATATTATTTGAATATGATTAGTGGTGGATGTCAAAGCACTACACTTTTATTTACCTTTCATTTATTTCTATTTCTTTTAATAAATATCAATTCCGTGACAAGTTGGTATTTTAATTAATTAATTCTAAACGAAATTAACAATCTCCGTGGGATCGATCTTGCACTTACGCACTTTACTACACTTTTTGACTTTGTGCACTTGCAAGTAAAACGTACTAAATATTATCTATTAATTTAGGTAGTATTTGGCACAACACTACACAGTGGAAAACATAGGGTTTGAGGCCCTAGAGGCACCTCCCAAATGTGAGAAATACGAAATACATGAAGGTCCTATTTATAGACAAAATTAAGTGTGCTGCCAGGTCAGGGGTGCACTCGATCGCACTGCCTGCGATCGAGCGCAGTCTCGCATGCCTTCAATCGTCTGAAGTGCGTTCGACAGCAAATCAATGTACGTTCGATCATGTGCGTTGCGTTCGATCGCACGGTGTGCTATTGATCACACATAACTGCCTCAGAATTCCCACGGCGCAAGTGTTGAAGCGATGGAGGCTAGGGCCGGCTAGGGCAACGCAGTGATTATGGCTGACGAGGCATGCGCTAGATCGCACCTCCTGCGCTCGAGCGTAGTACGCTCAATCTCACAAAGTGTGCTCGATCGCACTGGCAGGGGCTAAACTTCCATCTTTGCTTAATTCCGCCCCTTTGAACCATAATTTGCACCAAGGACCTACAACACACTAAAACACTAAAACAACACAAAACTTGAGATATTAACAAAACTAAGAACCTAACAAACATAAGTTAAGGGGGGTCCAATATACAATATCTTAAACCGATCAAATACCCCTAAACTTACATTGTGCTAGTCCCTTAGCAAAACAAAATTGAAAACACAGTAAAAACAAGAAACTTAAATCCGCTTTCATGGGAGAAACGATTGCATTTAGCGTATGCAACAAGCCTTTTAAATCCCTCGTGGACGAGTGAAGTTTCTCGTGAGGGTTTTTTAGGAATGACACCCACAAACAATTATTTAGTACTATATTATTAATGGACAAAGCCCTTCACACAAACACATGGTTCATACATCATTAGCAAATTTAACATGTTGAACATACAAACCACATCATCCAGGCATCCAAACATCATTTCACTCAAGGTTGGAAAATTGAGACAACACTTGGTCCAAAAGGTGCAAAGTGTACTAACACAAGATCATGGGGTTTCAATCACTCTTAAAAGACGTGTATCCCAAAATTCATAGGAAAAAAAATGTGATAAATACAACCAAGGCTTGAATTGAAAGATGCAAATTTTTTGTGTAGGCTATGCAATGCTTGACTCCCTTAAACTTCTAATTGACCTATGTAACGAGTGTTGGGCCAGTGACTCCAAAACTAGGTGGTTTTAGGGCACTAGATGTAGAGACATCCTTAGGGCTTAATTACTCAAGTCAAAAGAGCTACGGAGCCTAAACTAGCCATACAATTACTTAGTTGGAATTTCTCATCTTTTTACGCGAACACTCAATGCTTGATGATGCAAGAGGTTCAGTTACTCAATGAAAAGCTCACTTTATTATGATTTTCTGATTTTTTTTTTTTTTAATTATCAGCCAAGGTTTTCATCATCACATCGCAAACCTAGAAATCTCAAGAAACACACTTCAAAGTCAAGTCTCACAGACCCTAATGCTAGTGTGCATGTAAAGTATCAATCAAACAAGTGGAGTCTCTCTAATCCAACACATGAATCAAAAACTAGGATTTCTAATGATATGCAATGTTCAAATAAGTTAAATATACCAATGACATGCAATCCACAGTTACGATGTAAATTGTGCCCAATCAATAATATAGCAACAAACCAAAAGAAAAAAAATTTATATACAGACACAAAAGCAAATATATACAGACAAAAACAAAACAAAACAAATAAATAAATAGACAGACAAAGTGTTTGTCCACACCCCCAAACTTAAATGATATATTGTCCCCAATGTGGCAAGAAATACTATATAGTGGGATGAGGAACCGAGATGTGCAAAGGTCAAGGTGTCCCCCGAACTTGAACATCCAAACACCTGTCAAAAACTAACAGCAATCTTTTTCTCACAAGCACAATCATCAAAAAGTTAATTGCTGTTAGAAATTAAATAAAATAAAAATAAAATGACAGGAAATAAAATAACAAAAAGAAAATAAAACAAAAATGCAGTGCGGAAAATAAAAAAGAAAAAAAAATACCGCACCTTCCCCGCTCATATGGGTGTCCAACCAATCCCTTATATCATTTCTTCTTAAGAATTTGATACCCCTCTGGAAGGATGTTCCGCCATCTTATGTAGCGAAATTGCTTTCTTCAAAAAAATTTCTTGGTATGTCTATTCCTATATTTGCACCTTTCTATGCGTAATACCTTGAAAATCTCGACATAAGATGGCTCTTTGAGACATTGGAAAGATGAAGCTTGTTGTGTCTCGAAAGGGATTGTGATGAAGGAGTGAGCTTCAGTACTCACTTCCTTGACATTGGACCAATTTAAAATTGGCGGGGGCTCAATCTGCTCCAGGTTCTCTTCTTCTCCATTCTCAGTCCGCATCGCAGGAGCGGGATCCAATAAGGCCTTAGTTTGCTCATGTACCATGTCAAGGTCCAAATCAAACTCAAATTGAGTAAAACTCTCTTCCAAAGGATCCTCCAGACTTGGCTCTCTAAACATCATAGCTTGCTTGAGGAACTTGTCAAGATCCAGATTATATTCAATTTGATCAAAACACTCTCCTAATGGATCCTTAAGACTTGGCTCACTAAAAGTTTCAGCATGATCAAGTAGATTGTCCAGGTCTAGGTCATCTTTATCTTGAGCAAAGTGTTCCATCTTAGGATCCTCTAAACTTATCTCATACAACACACCATCTTGCACAACTAGCCTATCAAGGTCTAGGTCACAATCATCTGGGGTGAAGTATTCCATCTTAGGGTCCTCTAAGCTAAACTCACTTACAACCTCATCCACATTTTCCTCATTAACAAGTTCAGTGGTGGTTTGGGCATTCTCATGTCCAGACTTGTTAACTTCAGTCATGTAATGATTTATGAAAGGGCAATCATCAAACGGGTGAGAAGGATGATAATAATATTCACATGACTGATGAGGTGCATGAGTGTGACAGAGCTGGGTATGGGCATGTCTGGCTACCATGAGTTGATTCACCCTCTCCTCGAAGTCATCAATATGAGAAGTAGGAAAATGTTGCACTAATGACTCTTGGGGAGGATGATTATATGATGAAGGCAAGGAAGAATGGTTCTCTAAAATGAAAGGCTCAGCTGCTAATGAAAATGAGTTAGGGAATGATATCTCAGTGGCTTCCCCCTTCTCCGTTTGCACCTCAAGAGTAGGATACTCTATAATTGGCTCATTAACAGTCTCCTTGAAAACTTCCTTACTCCTTGCCATCTCCTGACTTTGGCACTCCTCTTCCTCAATTATGTTGAATTCAGCAATTAGATGACCAAGCTGTCCTTCCAGCCTTGCGATTGCTTCAGTGTTCGCCATGGTTACATCCTTGATTTCATACATCGATTGGGAACAAACCATGGTGGAACTCTTAAGCTCTTGTACACACTGGTTGGTTGTTTGCCTAAACGCCTCGAGTATGTCTTCCAATGATAGTTCTTGTGAAGCAGGAATGGAGGATTAGCCGACTAGTTCCATGAATTCTTTAAGAGTTTCTTCCAAATAAGATTTCTAAGGGATCTCCTAAGATTCCTCTCTAAGTCGGGGGTCTAAAGGTGTTAACTCTAAATTCAATGATCGCCGACCATGCATACACTAACTAAGAGATTAAACTAACAAAGGGAAGCTATAAACTAAGTAAGCAGGAATAAAAAACAGCAAAAATAGGGACTAAGAACCTAGCAAAAACAAACTTAGATATGCACAAACTAACCGGAAACAAAACACTAAATTAACAATAAACTACTAAACAATAAACTATAAACACTAAATGAATTAAAACTAAACAACCTTAAACAAATATTAACAGATGCAGGTAAAACAGCAACATAAAGAAAAAAATAAAACTAGCTAAGACAATTTAAACAGCAACAAAATAAGACAATTTAAACAACTAACAATTTAACTAAACTAAACTACTAACTAAGACACATGCAAATAATATAAACAACTAAAAACAAAAATAAACTAAACAGAACTAATCACAGCAAAGAGCATACTCAAAATAGGCAATATAAACAACTAAAACTAATCTAACAATTAATTAAAGCAAAAAGAAACTAAAAATGAACATACTACCTCAGGTATGTTGATGCAGTCAGCAGAGGTGCACTCGAGCGCAGGCAGTACGTTCGATCGCATACAAGCAAATATGTAGCAGGCTCTGCAAGTGCGTTCGAATGCAACTGAGGTGTGTTCGAACGTAGCACTGCACTGCTTTTCTATCAGTGATGCGCGCTCGCACGCAACTACGTAACAAGTGTTCACAGGTACGCGAACGTTAAGGAATAGGCTCAAGTACGTTTGATCGCAGAAGGTACAATCGATCGCACTTTTAGTGCCTGATTTTCCAGAGACTAAAAACATAAACAAAAACTACCAAAAACTATTCTAAAAATTAACAAAAATTAACTAAAACGTAAAAATAAACTTATGAACAAAATTGAAATTGCAGAAAAATAAAAACTAGTAGAAAAATAACACTAATCTAAAAGTAAAATTAATCTCAACAACTCAAAAATGTTCCCCGGCAACGGCGCCAAAATTTGGTCGTACCAAAAATAGTACTCGCCCAATTGTACAAATCGTTTGCAGTTTAATGATTGTGCAAGTGCGAGTGTCGAATCCCACAGAGAACCGTGGTTGTTAACAGATTAATTTAACGTCTAGGTTAGTATCGCTTTAACCTAGTTCCAAGTGGGTGATTTTGTGTCAACGGAATTGTAAACTAAGTTAATGCAATAAAGTAAACAAATAAACAGCTAAGGTTAAGGATTTCACCTCACCATTTCAAGAATGCTAATTAAATACACTAAGCTAAAATAATCCGTCTATCGATTAAAACAATACTTAGTCTTTTGCACCTATCGAAGGATTCAAAGAATCCGTCCATTTGACAAAAGACAAAACATGAACGGGTTAGGTCCAAAGGATCCAAAGTGAAAGTGATTTAACACTAACTACAATGGATAAATGAACGTAACCCGAACGATGAAATATATCCATCGGACGAAAAACTAAGAATAAACGACTATGGCACAATCTCACTTGGTTGTGTCACTCAACCAAGTTCGAAACCACAAAGCTCTAATAAAATGACGGAAATAAATAACTTAAGCGTAAATAACAAACATAAAATCTATGGTGAGGCTACATCCTCAACCTTAGTTGAGGATTTAGCCTCCCATGTGCAAAGGAAGCAAGAACAAGTAAAAGAAAAGCATTAAAATAAACAAATAAGTAAGTGCTACAAATAAATGGGCAAAGCAGGGCCTAAACAGTGGCAAAATGCTCTTAAAAACGCGCGCCCAAAACGAAAGCTCTCGTAAAAATACACTAAGGGGCCTATTTATAGAAAACTGGTGTGCTGCCAGGTCATAGGGTTGCGTTCGAAAGCAGGCCATGCGTTCGATCGCACTGATGCATGCGTTCCATTGTACACCCTGCGATCGAACGCAAATAACTACGGCGGCGCCAGGCTGGAAGCGATGGAATCGTAGGGCCGGCTAGGGCAACAACATGAGACGTGGGTCTACGTGGAGTGCGTTCGAACGTGCTCCTTGCGTTCGACTGCATTGCGCTCGATCGCACCAAGTGCGGTCGAACGCACTGGCAGGACTTCCATAACCTCTCTTTAAGTCCATTTTTTCCCTTGGTAGCCATGTTTTGATGCAATGACCTGCACACCACAAAACACTAAAAACAACTTAAAATGTTAGATATTAACAGTGCTAAAGGCCTAACAAATATAAGTTAAGGGGGTCAAATATACAATATTTGGCACCGATCACTAACCCAAATGAGTTTCAAAGCGTAACTAAGCTAGCAGCTACAATTAAACATAAAACGAGCAGCATAACGACGTATTTAAAAAGCTAAGGATCCAACGTTACCTCCTTGAAATAAAGCCACAAGAGTTCCGCCTCACAAATGTTTCCAACACACAAACACCTCACACACACTCACAAAACACTCACAACACTTTGGGAATTCACGCTGGTAGCCTAGGGGCGTCTAAAAACAAGTGAAGAAACTAGAGGGGTAGGGGGTATTTATAGGAGAGGGCTACCAACAACTCCCCTGGCAAAGTAGCGGATGTCTGGTACATCCCGGTGGTCTTCGCCCAGCGGTCCAAAGGCTGCTTCGTACGTCTAGGTATTAACTAGAGGATTTTCAAAAAGTAGCGTATGTCCGATGGTTCCACGTACATCCGCCTGTACGGTTTGCAAAGCATACGTCCAGTGGTCCCTACTGTACGTCCGCACTACAGACAGTAGCGTACGTCTGCTAAACCTAGCGTGCGTACGTCCGCCCTAAAGTCCAAATTGCCCCTCTAGTATCCTTAGTAACCCAAAGCCCAAATTAACTCCTCCAACTAAGCTACTTACACCTAGTTAATAATTTGGGTCACTATAGTAAAACATATGAAAAATCATCATATGCAACCATCTATAACGGTATGCATTTTGCGCAGTTGCATTTCATGCACATAGGCATACTGATGTGTCTAGTATTAAAATCATCATATGCAACCATTCATATCGATATACGTTATGTGCAGTTACATCTCTTGTGCATACGCATACGGATATGCTTAGTAAAAGCTCATATAAAACCAATCACATCATCATAAAATCATATGCTATGCATGCTTATGCAACATCACCTCCTTCATATCATCCATACATATACATATATAACATCATCTTCTTTATATCATCTGCCATACATATATACATCTATAATATCATCTCCTTCATATCATCCATGCTCATGCTCATGCCATAAACTCATATGCTATTTATAAATCATTTTATAAAATCATACTCATAACATAATCATCATTTTATCTTGTAAACTCATAAATGCTCATAGAAACTTTTCATCAAATATTTCATGGAACATCATTAAATTGACAAAGTATCATAAAACATATTTTTAACCTTAAAACATAGTATCTATTACCTAGTAAGTAAAATACTTACCTTGATCCGCCTGGGTTCTCTTAGTAACTTTGACCCATTTGTGTGCACCTATGTATTTACATAATAAACATATAGTTAAACTCTATTATAGGCTCTAACAACTCAAACTTCACTAATATACTTGAATCCTACAAGCATCTGTCACTACAAGGAAATCCATAGAATTCTAGGGTTTCCTTTGACATTATTTTTGTTCATAGCACTAACCCATATGGAATCTAAAGGGTTAGACACTTCAAAAATACTCAAATCACCACTTAGTAAAAACTTGGGTTTTGGGTCTTACCTTGATCTTGGATGAAGTTCAAAGTTCAAAGCCACGGAACTCCAACCCAACGCTCAAAGAATGTTTAGAAGTTTAGGGTTTCGCAGTAAAAATTATCATGAAAATATCAATAAATGAAAAAAATCATTTTTCACACTTAGCCAAATTTAGAACGGTAAGTTTTTCCATCTAATTTTCTTGGGCATTTCAGCTGTCATCTACTTGGTGTGCTTCTATGTTGTTTATTTCCTTGTAATTTTGGTTGGCTTTTCCTTTTGGTGTAATTTTTGTCTTTTTTGTTTCATTGTAATTGGTTTTTGTTTTTGTTTGTAATAATGCTCGATCCTCTCTTGCTCGATTTGCCGGCCTTATGGCCTTTGGGTTTGTTGCTTTGGTCCAGACATTTGGGTTATGGATGTGAACATTATCTTGGCTTTCGGGTTGAGGATGATGAGTTTTGGCTTGGCACAGATTTGCTGTTTAAATTGAAAATTAGTCATAGGTTAGCGGATTTTGTATGAATCTGGAATGTAATACGTCATCTTGCAACCTCATAACTTCAGCTATGGTTGCTTTAGAGCTTTTGCTCTGTGTTATTTGAGCTTTATGCTCGTCTATCAATGAATGAGACTGAATTGTTTCCTTAAAAAAAATAAAAAAAATAAAAAGAGTAAAAAAAAGCCTAAAAATGGTCAAAACGCACTTTTGGCAAAAATTTAAAAATGAAGCTTTTGCCTAATAGTTCTTTTTGACTTAAAAGCTCTATTTCTTAAACACAATTCCAAACTGGCTCAGAGTCTATTTACTTTAAAAATGTTATGTAAAGCTTGAAAAATAAAAAGAAGACTAGCTAGTAATCTTTCTTTTTTTTTTTTCTTTTTTTCTTTGACATGTCCACACAAGAGGGAGAGGAGGGATTTGAACTAATGACCTCCGCTTTATTAAACGTGGTCCCAACCAATTGAACTACTTCTTAAGGACCTCCGCTTTATTAGTAATCTTTCTTTTCTATGGAGAGTCACAAATGCAACACGTGTGGGTCTAACATTTTCTTGAAAATCCACGGCCATTACAAATTTCCGACCCCACCAAAAAAAAAAAATGTTTGTTGTCGCCGATTTTCGTAAGCAGAGTTGGAGAAAATAAGAAAAAAAATCTCACCAAGTAAAACGGGAGAGGTAGCTCTTTGCAAAAGCGCCACGTATACCATCCGCAAACCACATCCAGTTCCTCTAAATTACACTCGACTCTCCCTCTACGCCCCAAAGGTCCTCTCTGTTTCCGAAAGGCCAGAGCTTGTTATCTAACGCAGACACACGCACACTTGCTCCACACCCAATCCCTCTGCTTCAAGGTGCACCACCCTTCTGCTTCTCATTTCTCTCAATTTGTATTCTTATCTGAAATGGGTTTATAGTCAGATTGTTTCATCTTTCTTTTTCATTTTTGAGAAGAGAAAAAATATTTTCTTCATGTTATTTATGGCTTCAGTTTACTCGAATTGTCGTTAAATCTCATTTTTGTGGTCATATTATTTGTGGGCAATGGAGAGCTACAATCTGGAGCTAATGACTTTTTTTTGTTTTTTTTTCCAGTTCGGTTTGTGTTTGGTGGTGTGTATCAGTGTATGATTTCTCCCAGCTCTTTATATTTCAAATTTCAAGCTTTTTGTGGTGGCAGAATTGGTTGTATAGATATGTATATATTAGTGGTTTAGAGAATGAAATGAAATTTCAAAATACATATCATTACATAGTGTATAAGAAATCTACGCAAAAAAAATTGTAAGTGTATAAAAAATCAAAATTGAATGATTTGCAGAAGTTGATTTTTAATTCCTTTGTATGGTATCTGAGATACTACTGTAGGAGAGGAAAAGGAAAGAAAACTTGGAATCTTCTACTCAGGACCTTAACCCCAAGTTTTGTTTTCCTTTTGAGTTTTCTAGCATTTAATTTCAAGTGTTTTTTCTTTTTTTTTCCCAATATAAACTGATAGTATTAAGAACAAGAAAAATAAAGTTCAATGTTGTTGAAAATACACATTAATGGATACGTTCCAGGTATCATAAGTTTCGAGGTTGTGTTGATATACTCTTCGGTTTGCCTTATATAGAAACTTGCCTGTGTAAGGCATCTTTTTGTTGTGGTCGTTTATTTCTCTTTTTGTTTATTGAAAATACTATATTGTAGATAAAAGACTTCCTGTCCCTTGATTTTCTTGTGATAAAATCTTGAACTGTTTTTAATTTCACTCTTGTCATGGTAATCTATAATGAATTTTGTTCTTTAAGTAAAAGAAATGTCTCCTTTCTTGAAAGTATTAAGCACCTGTCGGATAGCTTCCATTAGCTGTCCATGTTGCTTCAACTATGAACCTAAGCTCTTTCTTCCTTGCATGGTTTTCTCAAAGTCAATGTTTGTTCTCATGCACATTGACTAGACGGCTTAGTCTTATTCTATATGTTATCGCTTATAAAATTCATGTTTACATATAGCACTAATACCAGTGTTATTTTCTTTTAGTTTTTAATTCCATTTTCTGGTTTCAGGGATGGCAGCATCATCCGCGTGCCTTGTGGGGAATAGTTTCTCTACCCAGAGTGCAAAATCAAGTTTGAGCAAAGATATCTATGGGAAGTTGGTCTTTCCTTCTTCAAGCCTTCCATCATTTCGTAAGGCCTCGAAAGTAGTTTTTGCAAAGGCATCTTTGGACCAGACGCACCATGAACAAAGAAGAGACTTTCTAAAGTTGTTGCTTGGAAATGTTGGAGTTGGTGTGCCTGCTTTACTGGGAAGTGGGAATGCGAAGGCTGACGACCAAGGGGTTTCTTCCTCCAGGATGTCTTATTCTAGGTTTTTGGAGTATTTGGACAAGGACAGAGTGAAAAAGGTTGATTTGTTTGAGAATGGAACCATAGCTATTGTTGAGGCTGTTTCTCCTGAACTGGGTAACCGGGTTCAGCGAGTTCGTGTGCAGCTTCCAGGGCTCAGCCAGGAGCTCCTTCAGAAGTTCAGGGAAAAGAACATTGACTTTGCGGCACATAATGCCCAAGAAGACTCTGGATCTCTGTTATTCAATTTGATCGGGAATCTCGCTTTCCCTTTAATCTTAATTGGTGGACTATTCTTACTCTCAAGGCGCTCATCTGGAGGCATGGGTGGTCCAGGTGGACCTGGATTCCCCCTTGCCTTTGGCCAATCTAAAGCCAAGTTCCAAATGGAACCAAACACTGGAGTGACATTTGATGATGTTGCTGGAGTAGATGAAGCTAAGCAGGATTTCATGGAGGTGGTGGAGTTTCTGAAGAAGCCTGAAAGGTTCACTGCAGTTGGGGCTCGTATTCCAAAAGGGGTTCTTCTTATCGGTCCTCCTGGTACTGGAAAGACTCTGCTAGCCAAGGCAATTGCTGGTGAAGCTGGTGTTCCATTTTTCTCCATCTCAGGTTCAGAGTTTGTAGAAATGTTTGTTGGTGTTGGTGCCTCTCGAGTCCGTGATCTTTTCAAAAAGGCAAAGGAAAATGCTCCTTGCATTGTTTTTGTTGATGAAATTGATGCTGTTGGACGGCAAAGAGGAACTGGAATTGGTGGAGGGAATGATGAAAGAGAACAGACTCTTAACCAACTTTTGACAGAAATGGATGGTTTCGAAGGTAATACTGGTATCATCGTTATTGCAGCAACTAACAGGGCGGACATTCTCGACTCTGCCTTACTGAGGCCTGGACGGTTCGATAGACAGGTGAGGATATGTCATCAATGTTTATTTCTCCTATTAATACGAAAGTACTGAAGTTTGTGCTCTATTGCAGGTAACTGTTGATGTTCCAGATATACGGGGAAGAACAGAGATCTTAAAGGTTCATGGTAGCAACAAAAAGTTTGATTCAGATGTTTCTCTTGATGTTGTAGCCATGAGAACACCTGGTTTTAGCGGAGCAGATCTTGCAAATCTCTTAAATGAGGCAGCTATACTGGCTGGTAGGCGTGGGAAGACGGGAATTTCATCTAAAGAGATTGATGATTCAATTGATAGGATTGTGGCTGGAATGGAAGGAACAGTAATGACAGATGGGAAAAGCAAAAGTCTTGTGGCATATCATGAAGTTGGGCATGCCATTTGTGGGTAAGTGTCTTGTTGTTTTGATAAGTAATGTATTTTTATTTAAAAAACGTAAGGTGCCCCTAAGTACACGTATAGTATATACAAGAGGCTCCAAATGAGCAAAAGAGACTGAAATGATACAGCAAAAGCACCCACAAATCCACACGCCCGACAAGCCCTCAAACCAAAACCTACAAAATAACAAAGCCCAAAACCCTGTGAGGCACTCAACGCTAGAAAGTGTGAGTCTTGCCTTTCCCCCGCCTAGAGGATGCTTCCTTAGCATCATAGTTGATGGAGCATTCTAAGTTCAGAAGCTCCCTTCTACCTTTTACCCTCCGAGGGGTAGCCTCTAAGGGGTACCCTTAACAAATGTCTTGTGGTTTTGTTTATTTTAGAATCCTCCATATAATATTCTGTACAAGGCCATGTTAAAAAACTTGTATATGATCTTTCCCACAACATTTTTTTGATAAGAACACAAGCATGTATTTTTGTAAGGTGTTCTGGTAGGCATGATCATAACAAATTCACCTTTAATTGCATCCATACATTCATTTGTACAACAGTTCCTGCAATGACTGTTACGTTACGAGTGTTTGCTTTAGTTACACTAAGGACTCTGTTATTCCTCATAAGCCTTGCAAATGTAAAAATAATTGCAGCTGTGTTCAAATTCCCATTTAAAAGCAAATGTATAGTGCAGTTGACAATGTAGTTACAATTACTATTTCTTTTTTTTCTTTTTTTTTTTTAAAAAAAAAAAAAAACGTAATCAAGATATCATTAAAAACATAAGGTGGCTGCAGGTACATTGAGAGAGTATACAAAAGAAGCCACCTAATTAGTAGGAGCAAAAAGAACTAGAAATTCCTGAAATCTATTCACCAAAGGAAAATCAAAAGCAACTATCCAAAGATATAGGGTGTTGAAAAATAAAAACTTAATCTCCTCCCAAGTCCTCTCACGGTACTCAACTATTGTCGTTCCTTTTCCTCCAAAGAAACCACAAAAGACACGAAGGTATCACAATAGCACTTTGAGTGTTGCCGGTCGTCGACCAACAAGCATACAAGTCGACGACTTGTCTAGGCATAACCCAAGACAGCGCAAATCAACTAAAGAAAACATTCCACATAACACAAGCAACCCCACAATGAAAAAGATCACAGACTCTCCATTCCTTTTACACATACAACACCAATATACCACAATGAAACGCTGCTTTTTCATCTCACTTTCCCCAAATACAACACCCGGAAAAACTAGGCAAAGACATCCACCTCCCAATCATGAGTCATTCTAGCAAAGTTCACGTTCCACTGAAGGGAACCTCTGGAATTTTCCAAGTGATCCACTACAAAAGCACCTTTGTGCACGCAATACCAAATAAATCCGAAAAGGCTTTCTTAAGGACCAATTCCCCACCAGAGATCTTGCCAAATCCCCACACTTTGGCTTCCACTGAATGTAGTTACTGTTACTTCTGTGAAATATGCATTGGTAGCATTTTTTTTTTTTTTGAAAAATCAATAGCATTAAAAAGAGCGCAGAGGGGCGCAACCCTTGGTACACTGGAAGTATACAAAGGGATTAGGGGGAAAAGGAGAAGAAAGAAAGAAAATCAGAAAAACTAATCGCACATGGAGCTAGCCACCCTGCAGTCCAAGTGAAGAGGGTACGGAAGAACAAGTGGAGTAGCTCCTCAAGAGACCTCGACTTGTCCTCAAAACACCTATCATTACGCTCCCTCCAAATGCACCACATAATACACAAGGGAACCATTTTCCAAACAACCGCACTCCTCGATCGGCAACCTGTCCACCAACTGGCATATAAATCTTTGATTGTGCTAGGCATAACCCAGCAAAAGCCAAATCTAGAGAAAAAAGCATCCCAAAAAGCCCTCGCAACCCCACAATGAAGAAGGAGATGGTCCACGGACTCCCCATCTGCCTCACATAGCCAACATCTGTTCACCACCACCATCCCCCTCCTTCTAAGGTTATCCAAAGTGAGAATCTTACCCCTAGCGGCTGTCCACGCAAAAAACGTCACTCTCGGAGGAGCCTTTGATCTCCAAATGCTCTTCCAAGGAAATGGAATGGGTCCGTGGCCCGAGAGAGTTTGGTAGAAGGACTTAACCTCGAAACCCCCTTTGCGCGAAGGCGCCCACCACAACTTATCACCCCCATCCTCTCTCAATTTGCAAGAGTACAAGCAACGATAAAAAAAAGCCACCACCTTCACCTCCCAATCATGAATCAACCGCGTGAACTGGATGTTCCATTGGATAACACCATTAGATCTCTCTACATTGTCCGCTATTGACGCTTCCTTGAGCCTGGCAATGTTGAAAAGCCCAAGGAACGCCGCCTTAAGAGATCTATCCCCACATCAAACATCATCCCAAAAATGAATCTTAGAGCCCTCTCCCGGATCAAACCAAATGTGCCTCTTGAAAGTTTGCCACCCCATACCAATGTATTTCCAAAGACCCACTCCATGAGAACTTGAAATAGCTCCAGAGTGCCAACCTCCCCAAACCGACCCATACTTGGCTACCAAAACCGACCTCCACCACGCCCCCTCCTCATGAGCAAAACGCCAAAGCCACTTGCCCAAAAGAGCATGATTGAACCTCCTCAAATTCCGAATCCCTAAACCACCCTCATCAATGGGAGAACACACTTTTGCCCATTCAACCAGGTGAAATTTGGACTCATCATTCATACCCTCCCAAAGGAAGTCCCGTTGAATCTTTTCAATACGCTTAGCCACATGAGCCGGAATAGGAAAAAGAGACAACATATAAGTAGGCAAGTTTGAAAGAGTGCTTTTGATCAAGGTAACCCTAGCCCCTTTGGAAAGATACAACCTTTTCTAAGGAGCCAATCGCCGCTCCATCAAATCCTCCAAATCCGCCCACATAGCTTTGAGCTTGAAAGAAGCCCCTAGAGGAAGGCCCAAATACTTAAGCGGCAGATCATCTATGCCACAACCCAACATACTAGCTAACTGATCCACCTTTCCTCGCAAACCAACTGGAATCAAAGCGGATTTCGACAAGTTTACCTTAAGCCCAGCAACTGCTTCAAAGCAAACAAGAAGAGCCCCTACATGCCTGATTTGACTTTCATTTGCCCCACAAAAAACCAAGGTGTCATCTGCAAATAAAAGGTGTGAGACATTAACCCTATTCAGTTCACTCGAACCCACTGTGAAACCCGAAATCAGCCCCCTCGATATAAAAGCACCAAGCATCCTACTAAACGCCTCCATCACCAAGACAAAAAGAAAAGGAGAGAGAGGATCTCCTTGCCGAACCCCACGAGAACTCCCAAAGAAACCGGAAGGCACACCATTAATCAACACAGAATATCGAACAGTCGAAATGCAGTGCTTGATCCACATACACCACCTCTCCCCAAACCCGCACCTCCTCAACATATAAATGAGAAAATTCCAATCTACATGGTCGTATGCCTTTTCCATGTCCAACTTACACAACACGCCCGGTTCTCCAGACTTAAGCCTGCTATCCAAACATTCATTCGCAACAAGAACCGAGTCTGAGATCTGTCTCCCTTTAACAAACGCATTTTGAGGCTTAGAGATGATCTTATCCATGACTTTCCTCATGCGATTAGCCAGGACCTTGGCGATAATCTTGTAAATACCTCCCACAAGGCTAATTGGGCAAAAGTCTTTGATTTTCTTGGCTCCATTAGTCTTCGGAATAAGCGATATAAAAGTGGAATTAATGCATTTCACAAATTTGCCTCTATCATGAAACTCTGCAAAGACCGCCATGAAATCCTCTTTGACCACACCCCAACAATCCTGAAAGAACGCCAAGGTAAACCCATTCGGACCAGAGGCCTTGTCCCTATCCATACCTTTGATCACCTCCCACACCTCCTTTTCCTCAAAAGGTACTTCCAAGTTGGATGCTGCTTCTTCATTCAGCCTGTCAAACTCAAGATTGTCTAGCCGCAGCCTCCAACCCAAAGGTTCTGCAAAAAGAGACTCGTAATACCCAACAATGTGATCACTAATGATAGTAGTATCCGAGGCAGGCGAGCCATTTACAACCAGCGACTCAATGTAGTTCTTCCTACGATTGGCATTAGCCACCTGATGAAAAAACTTGGTACATTTGTCCCCTTCCTTCAACCACCTCACCCTTGAAAAAACTTGGTAGCATTGATCTTACAACTTCTTATGAAAGAAAAAGATGATCATGCCACTAGGGCAGATAAACGGGATTAATTGCCAATAAGTAAAGCAGTTTTTAGCATTTGAGGGAAATGGAAGTAAGTTTGATTACATCCCTTTCAAGTGGAGAATCAGGGAATTTTGGGGGTGGAGTTGTGTATTCTGAATCCACCAAGACAACTACTAGCTTGCCTATCCAAAATATAATTTTAGGCTTCGGCCACCTTGCTTATTGCAGCAAATATATGCTCAACTCCCCCCAACCCATCTCAAAGAAATTCACTTTTTTTGCACAATATTGCCATCATATATATCATAGCTATATACTATCTGGACATTTTCCCCTCTCTCTCTACATGCATTGACACCTGCTTGCACAAACACACAGCCATACATGGCATACGTGATAGGAGTTGCAGCACTTGTGACCATAGGGGTTGAATGTACAAATTTTCAATCTGGTGCGAGTTTTGCAGGATTCATCACATATACCAGAATCTGTGTGGATTTAAATCAAAGGGGTTTCTTAAGAAATGTGTCAAAAGTTAAAAACCATATTACTATTGAATATTTAAAATATAGCCAATGGTCCATAGACCAAATGGCATCTCCTCTCCCCTAAATCAAGGGCTGGAAGGTTATTACTTATCTAAAAAAGAAAAGAAAAGGTGGATATGGGCTCGATCCCATAAGGGTGGGTACACATGCTTATTTATATTTTGTATGGAGTGATACCTTATCTTTATTTGTTGTTAAAAGGCTATATTATTTATATAAAATTGATAATAACTTCTAAATTTTTACATCTAATTCTTTTTCTTTTTAATGCTAATATGATCAAACTTTCTGAAGCCTAAATTACATAGATTTGAAATTGAATCTTAAGAATTGGATTTTAAGTTGAACAATTTAGATATGATATGGCATGACTATTGAATCTTAATAAGTGTAATCCAAGTCAAGCTTGGAACAGGATCCAAGCTATTTACAATTTTGCATAGAAGTGGCATTATTTGGTACTATAATGCCTGAGTGGGTTTCATAGTCTCCGATAGTCTCTTCTCTGACCTTTGTGCCACTAATAACCCTCCATAGTTTCTAAAGCTCACCATAATTTTCACATAGTATATTGTATGCTATCACAACTCTTCTCGTCTCTGTCTGTTCTTCCCATAGTCTTCCCCAGCATAATCTAAGTGACCTAGTAATTTATGATATGTTTTTCTCCTTTTGTTCCGTGCAGGACTTTGACTCCTGGGCATGATGCTGTTCAGAAAGTGACCCTAGTTCCACGTGGTCAGGCACGGGGTCTTACCTGGTTTATTCCTGCTGATGATCCTACCCTCATCTCCAAGCAGCAGCTCTTTGCACGAATTGTTGGTGGACTAGGAGGCAGAGCTGCAGAGGAAGTGATCTTTGGTGAGCCAGAGGTGACAACAGGTGCAGCTGGTGATTTGCAGCAGATTACCGGTTTGGCGAAACAGGTTACACAATTTTGCTTGGTTCTCAGTTTCAGTGTGGTTTTCCGCTTCTATTAGGCATATATCTAGGTGGTTCCTACTTTAATTTTCTAGCCAATAGCTCGTAAAACAAACATTTCCTTTGTCCTTACCATAAAAAGTTAATGGAGGGATTTGATTATCTGTTTGCAGATGGTAACAACATTTGGAATGTCTGAAATTGGCCCATGGTCACTTATGGACTCAGCCCAGAGTGGGGATGTCATCATGAGAATGATGGCGAGGAACTCAATGTCAGAGAAGCTTGCTGAAGACATTGACGATGCCATCAAGAGGATATCAGACAAAGCATATGAAATTGCATTGAGCCACATAAGGAACAACCGTGAGGCCATTGACAAGATCGTGGAAGTCCTCCTTGAGAAGGAAACAATGTCTGGGGATGAATTCCGGGCAATTCTCTCAGAATTTGTTGAAATCCCAGTTGAAAATCGGGTCCCTACTTCGTCGCCCTCACCGGTCACTGTTTGAATAGCAAAAATTAGACTTGTAACTGTCATTGATTCTTGATCATACACATATTGGATTGGTTAAATGTATTATATCTGTAATCTTCAGTAAAAGTGAAAGAATTGTTCAATATATGAGCCTTACTGCAGCACTATGGACGTAGTACATATAGGCTGCAGCTCTTAACTGAGACAGTTGTTCATCTGCCTAGCACCTCTAAATTCTTATATTGGTTGTAACTGGTAAACCTGCAGAAACCATATGCTGAGTACTTGACTTGTCAGAGTCAAATCTACGAGCAGATCGGTTTGGTCTGGCCTTGATGTTGAAGATCAGAAATTTATGTGCACTTCCTATACAAGTCACACAGATCAATGTTTTCACTTTTCAGTGATCGCACTTCCTATACAAGTCACACAGATCAATGTTTTCAGTGATCCAGCAAATATGGTGACACCCAACTTTTGAAATATTTGAAGCACTTTCTGAATGTGCAATGTCCTCTTTCCTATCCGCAGAAAAATTACTTTTTGCTCTCTCGCCTTCTACCTAATGGGCCCCCCCGCTCTCTTCCCTTATGGGGAAGCTTATCATCTCTCTTTTGTTAGAGCTCGAGGTGAAAGGCCCATTGTTAGTCTTAGCAAATGAAATATACAGCTGACTGCGAAGTGCAAATATAAAGTTTTAGATGATTTGAGTTCATTTTCCCCCTGCCCAAGGCTACTGAACTTCCAGAACTTTGAACCAATCCGGTCAATGGGTAGCACGAAGTGATTTAAGTTCATTTTCATCTTCGATCGGGGCTAACAAACTTCCAAATAAAATTGTCTTTTACTCGTAAACATCGGGAGGAGGGGGGGGTGGGGGGGGAGGGGGGGGAATAAACTTGAATTAATTTATGCTTCTCGTTGATAGTATCGCCTCGAAGTTTTGCATAGACCCGTAAATTTTTGTGCAAAATGATTATGGGTTGTACTTATCACAACCAGAGCGTTTGAGCCTCTCTAGAACTTAGAGGCGATCCTATCGACAAGTAGCACAAGTGTTTCAAGTTTGTTTGCCCACCCCCGATGTTTACGACTGAAAGACAACTTTATCTGGAAGTTCGGTAGCCCTTTTCGAAGTTTTGCACGCTTGTAAAATTTTGGGCAAATCAGATGAAGTTCAATTTTCAAACCAAAGAGCAATGGGCTGATCGGAATGCACTGGTAGTGATATGCACAACAAGGAATCTTTTGGCCCCAAAATTTACGAACCAGTGTAGAACTTCGAGGCGATCCTATCGACGGGTAACATGAAGTGATTGGAGTTTATTAGCCACCTGATATTTGACAATTGAATGACAACTTTTTCTGAACGTTCAATAACCCAAGTTAGGGGGGGGGGGGGAAGCGAACTCAAATTACATCATGCTACCTACTGAAAAAATCGCCTTGATGTTCTACGGTTCTACTTCTACCCACCCTCATAAAATTGCGGGCTAATTGGATGAAGTTGACTTTTTACATCTAGGAGCAAAACCTTTGGGCCAACCCAAATGCTCTGGTAGTGATATGCACAACCCATAATCATTTTGCACAAAAATTTATGAGCGTGTGTAGAACTTCAAGGCCCAATTGATGAGTATCACAAAGTGATTCAAGTTTGTTTGCACCCCCTCTATGTTCACAACTAAAAGACAACTTTATCTTGAAGTTTGGTAGCCTCAATTGAAGGTAAAGACAAACTCGAATCACTTTGTGCTACCCATTGAAAGGATCGGTTCGAAGTTTTGCACTAACTAGTAAGATTTTGGCCAAATTGGATAAAGTTGACTTTTCACAACTAGGAGCAAAACCCATGGGCTGACCCAAACGCTCTGGTAGTGATACGCAAAATCCAGAATCATTTGACAAGAAAATTTAGAGGCTATACAGAACTTTGAGACAATCCTATCGATGGGTTGCATAAAGTGATTCGAGTTCATTTACCACCCAAAGATGACGATTGAACAACAACTTTTTTTGGAAGTTCAGTAGCCCTGATGGGGGGTGGGGTTACGAACTTTGTTCTACCCATTGATAGTATTGCCTCGAAGTTTTGGACACACGTAAAATTTCGAGCCAATCGGATGAAGGTAAATTTAAAAAACTATGAGCAAAACCCATATGCCGACCTAAACCCTCTGGTAGTTATTCGTACAACCCAGAATCATTATGCACGAAAATTTATGACCTTGTGCAGAACTTTGAGGTGATCCTATCGACAAGTAGCATGAAGTGATTAAAGTTTGTTTGCCTCCCCCTATTTACGACTGAAAGACAACATTATTTATAAGCCCCGATTGAAGGTGAAAATGAACTTGAATCACTTCAAGCTACCCATCGGATGAAGTTTTGCACACGCTCGTAAAATTTCGGTCCAATCGGATGAAGTTGACTTTTTGTTGGGAATAGGATTGCAAATCAAAGTATTTGCACAATGGAAGGAAAAGAATTCCCATGCCAAGATCCTTTATGAAGAACATGTGAAGAACCATTGCTATTTAAAATTAAATTGAAAGAACGAAATACACTTACTTTCATATCTACAGCCATTCCTGGCTTTGGGCAAAAACCTTTTTGCTTTTCCAAGAACGTGTTATTTATTGTTCAAGAACACGAAGAAATATTTCTTCTTTCTTGAAGAACATGAAGAACAAATTCTTCTTCAAGAACATGAAAAACAAATACTTCTTTCTTCCAGAACATCGAGAACACGAAGAAGAACAAGTTCTTCTTTTCTTCAAGAACACAAAGAACTTGGAGATATTGAAACATGCAGATCTTCTCACCAATGATTGATAATAAGCAAGAGAGTGTGGGCTCTTACTTCGCTCTTCAAATCTTAAATTTTTGTTCTTCATGAGTTAACACAAAGAATTACTATAATTTTTAGAAAGAGTTTTTGAAAATTATGATCAAGATAGCTTGATTGAATGATTTGAGAGCTTTAGGCTCCTCTCTAATTATAGGCAATGCAGGGAGGTAGAGAATCAGATTTAAGCATTGTGGGACAAATGAGCAGTTCTAATTCTTTTATACTCTGTAATATCAATTCAATGGTTGATATTAGAGTAGCATAGACGGCCAGGATTAATCCTAGCCTCCATGATATGGCCATGTGGTCCATAGAGAATTCTCCATGGGTCATAGGGTCACTTACTTCTTGGATTGGGTTAGGGTTTCACCCCAAGCCTTTTTCCTTGTCATTCATACTTAGGTCCCTGATTAATTATTGGCCTTAAGTTTTTCCACTTATCCCATTGGGCCTCTAGATTTTATCTGAAGCCTAATTACACCTAATCTCTTTAGCCCATATTTTAATTAAATAAAACACAGTCCAATAAATAAGAAAGCCGTATGGTTAAATTACATCAGCTTGGTGAGGGACCTAAAGGAAAAAATATTATTGGCTTAAATACGTTCATAATTGTGGCACTCCAACATTTATTATGCAACAATATTCTAATCATAATTAAGTCCACTAAATGAATGTGATTGAACTCTAATAAATATTTTTGATTTAAAATAATTGATCCTTTGACTTTTTGACTTATGATTCCCAGAAGAAATATTCTGTAGCAAAATTAAGGCTTAGGATATTACCACTTAATTCTCTACATCTTTATCCTTGAATCACTGATTTTATGTTATTCCCATACATGTGATAAACACATGTATATATATTTTGGTATGCCAACTGTAATGCCCAAGAAAATTAGATGAAAAATCTGTCCGTTCTAAATTTGGCTAAGTCTGGAAAATGACTTTTTCAATTATTGATATTTTCATGATAATTTTTACCGCTATTTGCTTCTCATACACTAGATAGTCAATTGTGATTTTATAGGATTTTATGATGGGATTTACATTGATGAACATCGATGAAACTTTTGTCATGAGTTGCCGAAAATCACATTTTGTACCAAAACTGGATTTTTAGATTTTGATCTATTGGGAATTTTATTTTTTCTAGTATTTTTATTTGGATCCAAATGGGAGTATTTCCTTATTTACAATGTAAACTTAAAAGTAAATGGACTTTTACTTAAATGTTTACAGTGGAAATAAGTCTGTCATTCTATGTAGTTCTGTGTGGCCTAAAAACTGGCCAAACCTGCTAGGTCAGTGTTACCCGTCCGGATGGAGAAGAGGTTAGTGTTGCCCATTTAGAGCCTGTTCGCAGGCCGTCCGAACGGGACACATCCTAACTATAAAAGGGCTGAATCGTGAATTCAACTCATTTTCTCCCCATTTCTCCTTCCACCCGATTTTCTCCTCTCTCTCTCTCTCTCTCTCCTAGGGTTTGTACCCAAACCTTGGGTATTGATTATTTGAATTTTCCTAAGACAAATCCAACCCCGGGGACATGTTCTTTGAGGTTAGATCGTTGTTTCCACCGATTGGTTTGAGGTAAATTCATAAACCCTTACTTTTCTTAGTTTGATTTAGATTTTTGGAGGTTTTGCTTAATCTCTCAAATTCTTTGGGTTTCTTGTGTTTACAGGACTTCTAAACATTATTTGAGCATTGGGTTGGAGTTGTGTGGCTTGAGACTTCAAACTTCATCAAAGATCAAGGTAAGACCTAAAACCCTAGTCTTAACTAAGTTTTGATTTGGGTATTTTTTAAGTGTCTAACCCTCTAGATTCTATATGAGTTAGTGTTATAATGCAAGTATTGTCAAAGGAAGCCCTAGAATTCTATGGGTTCCCTTGTAGTGAGAGATGCTTGTGGGATTCAAGTATTTTAGTGAAGTTGAGTGGTTAGAGTCAAAAATAGAGTTTCACTATGCGTTTATCATGTAAATACATAGGTATTCGCAAGTGGGTCAAGGTTGCTAAACGAACCCAAGCGGGTCTAGGTAAGTATTTTACTTACTGGGCAAAAGATGCTGTGTTTTAAGGTTTAAAATATGTTTTATGATACTTTGTTATTTTAATGATGTGCCATGAAATATTTTGATGAAATGTTTTCTATGAGCTTTTTATGAGATTACAAGATGAAATGATAATTATGTTATGAATATTTTGATGATACAAATGATTACGACATGTTTCTATAATTTTATGAAATGATTCATAAATAGCATATGAGCATTTATGGTATGAGCATGAGTATGGATGATATGAAGGAAATGATGTTATATATGTATATATGTATGGCAGATGATATGAAGGAGATGATATTATATATGTATATATGCATAGTGGATGATATGAAGGAAATGATGTATAAGCATGCATAGCATATGATTTTTTGATGATGTGATTGGTTTTATATGAGTTTTTATACTAGATGTATCAATATGCTTATGTGCAGAAGATGCAACTGCGCATAATGCATACTATTATGAATGGTTACATATGATGATTTATGATGCTTTCAAATAATTTTTATGGTAGACGTATCAGTATGCATACAAGACGGGAGATGTAACCGTGCATATGTTCATCGTTACAGATGGATGATGCATGATGACTTCTAATATAATTTATTGCTAAGCTATATAATTTATAAGTATGTATAAAGTTAGATAAGTTAGTATGCGCATGTTTCGAGAGCGGAAGATCGGACTTACGTATATTCTCACAACTAACTTAGTATATTTTCAATTGATGATTTATTTTAGAAAGCCTAGTAAGTTCCATACTGCTAAGGTCTTTATTTTATAGAGACAGCTGGCTCATGATTCTGCCAGTATCATGGGTTCCTGTAGTGCAGACGATGCTGCAGATGTTGATGCAAGTACAAGAACCATAGACGATGACCAAGTGGCAATGTATCTAGGTTACTATGACATTTGAGGCATAAATGCGTCAAATGTATATTTTGTTGGACTAGTTGATAGCTCTATTTTGTAGAGCATTCGTGTATATGCTTAGACCTTGTTATTTTATATATGACTCGTGTCACATGAGACACTTTTGTATAGTCATTCTTTTGTATGTAAGCTTTAATCACTTAGATGTATTAATCAGCTCTGATGTGTTATATATGTCTAACGTTATTTATTTTCTGCTGCAAATATATGAACTCTAATGAATCATTGATCATGCATGTACCTTTGTATGGCATATTATATTGTCAATCAAGTTAATGCATGAATTCATGGCATACTACAGTATCGTCATGCCACTGTGACAATCAGCTTGTTGTAGGTAATGTTTCTTTTTTTTAAAAAAAAAATTAATTATGTTTTTACTAAGCGGGTCGTCACACCAACCAAAATGCTTCAGCCGAAAACTCTGAGAATAACATCCATAAAATTTATCTCAAGGGAAAATTTCTTGTCTCTTTGTTTACCAACAAAGGATTTGGATTCTTTCTTAAAGTTGGTGTTCCCACAATATTAGATGTGATTACCCAACGTATTGAGTTTTGTTAACCAACGATAGGTCTCACTGATGCAAACCTCAATCGATACGCCATTGAGACCCAACAAAGATATTGGAATATAAACTCAAGAAAGCTAAGATTCAAATTTGATAGTAAACCCCGACTCAACGTTTATAAATAAAACGCGAACCAAATGTATAAAATAACAAAACCTCGACCCAGTAATTATAATTGAATCATGAACCGAATGTATAAAATTTGAACACCACAAGGAAGAATCCTTGATAAGTTCACAAGTTCTATGAAGAACCAATAGAAGAAGCAAACCTCACATTTTTAAGTTTTCATTTCATATTCTTCATTACAATGAATCCATGCTATTTATAGAGCATGGTTGAAATATGTATACAAATCACTAAAGGAAAGTAGATAAAAATAATAAAAGACTAAATAATAGAAGCCTAAAATTAAGGCTGATTTCATCTAAACTTAGTAGCTCCTCCATGAAAAGAAATCACGCCTATGGAATGTCTGAAATAGGTAAGTAAATCAGCCAATTAATTGGTACGGAATTGGAAAGATTTGAAATAGGAATGTCAATCAGTCATTTAATCCTTCTAATCAATCATTAATCAACCATTAATCTCCGCCATTTCTAAGGAAATTATACTCAATTAAGCAAGATCAGCCTAATCAATAGCTTGGATTAAATTTATTACGCCATCATCTTCCTTTGGGCCAAACTTGGAATACCCTATTTTAGAACCAGCCCAAATCTCTTGAATCAGCCCACTAAGTCCTTCTTTGATCATCTTGGATCTTACTCTAGTAACAGGCTCAACTGGAACATGCAATGGATCATTTAATGATGCTTGTTGATTCTCATCATTTCCCCTCTCTTCAAAAGGATTTGTCATCGAATCATCACCTACATCAAAAGAAGAAAGATCAAAAACATTAAATGTAGCACTAATGTTATACTTACCTCGAAGATCCAACTTGTACGCATTATTATTGATCCTCGCAAGGACTTGAAATGGATCATCCCCTCTAGGATGTAGCTTGGACCTCTTAAAGGCTGAAAATCTTTCCTTTCTCATATGCACCCAACCCCAATCACCCGGTTCAAACATGACTTGTCTACGGCCCTTGTTGGCTTTGGTTGCATATCAACAAGCATCATTAAATGATCAATTGCATGTTCGAGTTGGGCCTATTACTAGAGCAAGATCCAAGATAATCAAAAAAGCACTTAGTGGGTTGATTCAAGAGATTTGGACTGGTTCTAAAACGGGGCATTCCAAGTTTGGCCTAAAGGAAGATGAATGTGTAATAAATTTAATCCAAGCTATTGGTGGGGCTGATATTGCTTAATTGAGTATAATTTCCTTAGAAACGGGGGGGATTAATGGCTGATTAATAGTTGATTAGAAGGATTAAATGAAACATGTAATGGATCCTTTAATGATGCTTGTTGGTTCTCATCATTCACTCTATGATACATCAAAGTAATCATCACTTCACATCTGAGTTCATAAACTTCTCAAGATTTAGAATCAAAGTCTAAATAGCCTCTAGGGAGTTTATTCTTTTCTCATTATACAATATCTTTATGAAAAGAAAACTCTTTGGTCGGTTCAATGCCTAAAGTTTCAACACACTACACATCAATCCTGAAGACACCGCTTCACTTGATCAAGGTAGATCACCAAGATTCGATGTGTAACATTTTTACTCAAAATGGAATGTCAAATTCCATTTATTGACTACGAACTTTATACTTTAAGGATTATGATCTATCTTGTTCTATTTTACGTTCTTTTTGTGTTTTTATGTTTCGTTACAGGTTTTTGGAGAAAATGAATCAATTCTGAAAATTGGAGCATAAAAGGGCGATTTCGGGTATTCTGCATTCTAACAGAGTGATCGAGCACAGGAAACCTAAGCTCGAGCGCCCAAGCCATGGATCGTTCACAGCATGCGCTCGCACGCATTAGAAGAAGGATCGATCGCAGAAGTGTGATCAAGCGCACACGGGAAGCGATCGAGTGCATTCGTGTGCTGGAAGAAAATCATAGGTAGCCAGACTTCTGATAAGCACTGAATGTTGCACATTTAAGCCCCTTAACTCGCATATGTTAATTCCTTAGCATTGTTATTTATTTGATTTTTTTTTTTTTTTTTGTTTTAGGTCAAATGCAAGAATTCCATTGAAAATTGGGCTTAAAAGGGCAAATTGGAGCCATTTTGGTACCAGGATCGAGCACAGCTGTACCTGGGATCGAGCGTGCATTCACTCGAGTGCATGCAGCCTAGGATTGAGTTGCGCAAACATTCGCTAAGCTTGAGCGCACCTGCGCTCGAGTATCTTTAGGCTCGAGCGTACTCACGGCAAGTGCCCTTTTGACAGCATGGACTAGGTTTTCAGTCTCTCACTTGAACTAGAAGACTGACCTACGATTTTATTTAAGGTTTTTTAGGGTTTCTAGGGTTTTCCTAATCCCTATAAATATGCCTCCTAACTTGTAAAAAGGGAGACCGCTTCCTAGAGCTAAAAAATTAGAAAATTGTCTTTGGAGCTTAGAAGATCATGAGGTATTGATGTAACCCTTTCCAAGCACAATAGTTTGATTGTATTTGATTTCTAATTTTTCAATTTATGCATGTTGATTGTATAACTATGAGAATTACAGCCATTAATTTCTATTCTCAATTTTAAATGCAATTGTTCTTAATTTCAAATCAATATTAGTGAAATTCTTATCTTGTCTTAGAAAGTCTTTTACTTTTATTAAACTCAAATCATTCTTATTTGTTGTGATGATAAGATTAATGGTTATACAATGGTTTTTAATCGACATATGATCAATAGGATTAGATAGGCCATGCCTAGGAAAGACGGATTGTACTACACCCTAGTTTAGTGTAACTTAGGTAGACGATCCGTGCCATTCAAAGATGGGTTATGCTATTCCATTGATTGTATGAAACTTATTAAAGAATTAAATAATTCATACTTAGGAAAGACGGGTCGCACCGCATCTTAATGATTAGGTGGACGATCCGTACCAACCAAAGATGAATTATTCACATTCTTTAATAAGGTGTCTTCTTGTTTATTTATAACATGCATATAATGAATTATTGAAATTAAATATAGTTAACCATTGATGTGCAAATCGTGGTGAAGTCAATACCCTATTCTCTCTCTCGTATATTCACTTTTAGTTTTACGTTTATTTTATGCACTTTAAATTTACGCAAACAAATCAATCTGTTTTTTTATTAAGTTAACTTTAATTCTTACAAATTTGATAACAAAACCCCTGTAGTCCTTGAGGTTCAACACCCTCAATCCCTATCCTACATGATTCGTACTATTGCGAGTGATAATTTTTATTTTTGATATTGGGAAAACTTCACTAACCCCCCTGAACTTTCGCGCTTTTTGCAAATACCCCCCCCCCTCCCCCCCAATTTTCAAAAACTCTCACTTTGGTGTAGCAAACTTTAGTTTACTTTCACTTTACCCCTTCCGTTAGGATTTTATAGGATTTTCTATGAAATCCTAACGGAACCCTTTGCAATGCCAATTTTACCACTGACTCCAAAACTACACTATTTTGGGCTCCAAAACTAGGACCCACCCAACCCAAAACAACGTCTTTGGCCATTACTTAAAAATAAATAAAATAAAAAAAGAAGAGAGAAGAAGAAGAAAATCGGGCCACCCCCACAGCCGGTCTAGTAGTGGTCGAACCACCCCCATGGCCAAGGGGGTGGTCCGCCCACCCAAAAAAAAAAAAAAAAGAGGCTTTCGGACTTTTGGGGGTGGCCAGACCACCCCTAAGGGCCTGGGGGTGGCTTCGGCCACCCCTTACCGCCATTTTTCTTCTTTTTTTTTCCCTTTTGGGGGTGGCTGGACCACCCTCTTGGCCATGGGGGTAGTTTGACCACCCCCAAAGAAGCCATGGGGGTGGCTGGAGCCGCCCCCGATTTTCTTCTTCTTTTTTTTTAATATAATAATTATAATAATAATTTTTTATTTATAAATAAGGGTAAATTTGAAATTTTTACGAAGTTTAAGGGTATAAAGGTCTTTTAGACATTTGACTGTTGATTTAACTGCAAAATCCTAACGGAAGGGACAAAGTGAGAGAAAACTAAACTTTGATACACCTAAATGAGAGTCTTTGAACATTGGGGGGTGTCTGTAAAAATCACGAAGGTTCATGAGGGGTTAGTGAAGTTTCCCCTTTGATAATTTTTGTCACAAAAATACCACATCGGCCATATTAGGTTTTACAAGTCTTAGTTGTACTGGGACTGAAACCTACAAATTTTCTTGGGTTTTTAGGATTTCTAGAGTCTTCCTTGAAACATAAATAGACCTCTAAGCCTCTAGAATACACACACAATTCCATAGACAAAATATACACAATCTTAGGGAAAGGAATTGAAGGCTACTTCTATGAGTGGTTTTCAGTTATTTCTTTTCCCTTTCCTTTTAGTTTTATTTTAATCATGTGTAACTAACTCTTTAGTAGGCTAGATTGAAGCCCTAATTATGTTCCTTTAATATTTCAATATTGGCACAGTTGTGATAATCATGTTGTGACGCTTAACTTGATTAATTCTTGTTTTATTGAATTCCTTATATAAATACACTTTGGCCAACATATGCATGTAGCATGGATTTATTATTTAATTCAATTTGGATGATCAAGTCCTGGGCGTAATAGAGTAACAAAAAAATCTTCTCACGAGTTCTTGGGTTAATCAATATGGGGGAACCAAGAGTATAAACTCATGCTCTAGGCTTCCTGTGTTTGTCAATTTCCATAGATTTATACTTTCTTAAAGAACAACTTATTATACACGCATGCTAAATACTTTAAGAAAGAAAAGAATCAAAGTATACATCTATGCCTAATTTGTTACTTAGGGAAATTTATAGCTTAAGGAGTATACATCCATGCCCTTGAATACTCATAATATGATTGGAACATTGGCATATTATTATATTAATTGAGCATGATTAGTGGTGGAAATCAAAGCCCTACATTTTCATTTATCATTATTTCTTTTTCATAATATCAAGTTGAGACAATTTTGATATTTAATTTAAAATCTAAGAGAAATCAACAATCCTCGTGGGAATGATCTCGTATTTGCCATATTATACTATCGTTTAATCTTGTACACTTACAAGTTAAAATGTAGCAAATATTATCTATTAATTTAGATAGTATTTGCCACAACAGATAACCATGTTACTCACACCCATATCCATATTCAATATAATCCTAGGACTTTTCAAATGCATAACAAATATGATAAACTTGGTAATAAGCATGTAAAAGACATTTTATGTGCTATTTGCTCAATTCATTTTAATAAATGAATATAACATCTATATTCATAACAAACATTTGAATGTCAACATAAATGTATAAAATCATTGAAATTCAAGGCATAATCCCAACACCTTTCACATCTAGGAGCAAAACTTGTGGGCCAACCCAAATATTCTGGTAGTGAGATTCATGAATCATTTTGCACGAAAATTTACGAGCCCGTGTAGAACATCTAGGTGATCCTATTGACGAGTAGCATGAAGTGATTCAAGTTTACTTGCCCCCCAATGTTGACGACTGAAAGACAACTCTATCTTGAAGTTCGGTAGCCCCAACCAAAGTTGAGAACAATCTAGAATCACTTCGTGCTACCCATCGGCAGGATTAATTCTAAGTTCTACACGAGCTTGTAAAATTTTGGCCAAATTGGATAAATTTGACTTTTCACAACTAGGAGAAAAACTCGTGGGCTGACCCAAACACTCTGGTAATGGTACGCAAAACCCGGAATCGTTTTACAAGAAAATTTATGAGGCTATGCAGAACTTTGAGGCAATTCTATCGACGAGTAGCACGAAATGATTTAAGTTCAATTGCCACCAAATATTGACGACTGAACGACAACTTTTTATAAAAGTTCAATAGCCCCAATTTGGGAGTGGGGGGGGGGAACGAACTCAAATCACTTTGTTCTACCCATTGACAGTATCGCGTCGAAGTTCTATTCATGCATGTAAAACACGTACAGTAGCCCTAATCGAAGTTGAATCGGATAAAGATTAATTTTAAAAACTATGAGCAAAATACGTACACCGACCCAAACCCTCTGGTAGTTATTCACACAACATAGAATCATTCGGCACGAAAATTTACAAGCATGTGCAGAACTTTGAGGTGATCCTATCGACGAGTAGCACAAAGTGAGTTTGTTTGCCTCCATATGTTTAGGACTAAAAGACAATATTATGTAGAAGTTCAGTAGCCTCGATTGAAGGTGAAAATGAACTTGAATCACTTCGTGCTACAAATCGACCAGTTCGGTTTTAAGTTATGCACATGCTTGTAAAATTTTGGCCCAATCGGATGAAGTGACTTTTCACAACTAGGAACAAAACCTATTGGCTGATCCAAATGTTCTGGTAGTGATAAGCACAACCGAGAATCAGTTTGCATGAAATTTTACGAACATGTCTAGAACCTCTAGGTAATCCTATCGACGAGTAGCATAAAGTGATTCAAGTTTGTTTGCCCCTCTGATGTTGACAACTCAAAGAAAGATTTATCTTGTAGTTCGGTAGCCCCGATCGAAGGTGAAAATGAACTCAAATCACTTTGTGCTACCCATCAACAAGATCAATTCAAAGTTCTGCACAAGCTCGTAAAATTTCGACTAAATCGGACAAATTTGACTTTTCACAACTAGGAGCAAAACTTGTGGGCCAACCCAAACGCTCTAGTAATAATACGCGAAACCTAAAATTATTTAACAATAAAATTTACGCAGCTGTGCAAAACTTTGACTACTCGAATCACTTCGGTAGTCGATAGAAGGTAAAATTTCGAGCAAATCGGATGAAGTTGAATTTTCAAAACTAGGAGCAAAATGCGTGAGCCAACCCAAATGCTCTGGTAGTGATACGCACAACACGGAATCATTTGGCACCAAAAGCATAACTGCAAGGCAATCCTATCGACGGGTAGTACCGATGTGATTCGAATTCTTTCGCCACCCGATGTTGGCGATTGAACGACAACTTTTTTTGGAAGATCAGTAGCCTGGGTTAAGGGGAAAACGACTTCGAATTATATCATGCTACCTAGCGAAAGGATCGCATTGAAGTTCTGCCCACACTCATAAAATTTTGGTTCAATCGGATGAAGTTGAATTTTCACAACCAAGAGCAAAACCCTGTGGGCCGACCCAAATGCTTTGATAATGATAAACACAACCAAGATTCATTTCGCATGAAAATCACAAGCTTGTGCAAAACTTCTACCTGATCCTATCAACGAGTAGCATGAAGTGATTCAAGTTTGTTTGCTCCCCCCGATGTTGATGACTAAAAGAAAATATTATCTTAAAGTTCAGTAGCCCCAATTGAAGATGAAAACGAACTCAAATCACTTCATGCTGCCCAATGACAAGATCGGCTTGAAGTTTTACACACGCTCATAAAATTTTGGCCCAGTCAGATCAAGCTGACTTTTCACAACTAGGAGCAAAACCCATAGGCCGACCTGAACGCTTTGGTAGTGATACGCAAAATGCATAATCATCTAGCACAAAAATTTGTGAGCCTATGAAGAACTTTAAGCTGATCCTATCGACGAGAATCACGAAATGGTTCAAGTTCGTTTGCCCCCCAATATTGATGACTGAACAACAACTTTATCTGGAAACTCAGTTCCCCCTATCAAAGGCAAAAACAAACTCAAAAATCACTTCTTGCTACCCATCGATAAAATCGGCTAGAATTTCTGCACACACTAGTAAAATTTTGGCCCAATCAGATGAAGTTGAATTTTTACAACTAGGAGAAAAACTTTTGGGCTGACCCCAACACTCTAGTAATGATACACACAACCTCGAATCATTTGGCACGAAAATTTACGAGCGTGTGCAGAACTTCAAGGTGATCCTACCGACGAGTTCATTTGCCCTTGATGTTGACGATTAAACGACAACTTTATCTCAAAGTTCGAAAGCCTCGATCGAAGGTGAAAACAAACTCGAATCACTTCTTGCTACGCATCTACATGATCGGCTTGAAGTTCTGCAAATTGTTGTAAAATTTCGGCCTAACTGGGTTAAGTTGAACTTTTACAACTAGGAGTGAAACTTGTGGGCCAACCCAAACACTCTTGTAGTGATACACATAACCTAGTATCATTTGGCATGAAAATTTACAAGCTTGTGCAATACTTCGAGGTGATCCTATCGACGAGTATCATGAAGTGATTTGAGTTCGTTTGCCCCTAATTTTGACAACTTGCAACTTTATCTGTTAGTTCAGTAGCCCAGATCAAAGTGGAAAACGCACTCAAATCATTTATTGCTACACATAGATAGGATCGGCACAAAGTTTTGCTCATGCTCGTAAAATTTCGGCCCAATTGAATGAAGTTGAATTTTCACAAGTAGGAGCAAAACTTTTGGGCTAACCCAAACGCTTTGGCAGTGATATGCACAACCTGAAATCATTTGGAGCAAAAATTTACGAGCCTATACAGAACTTCGATTCAGCATATGATGGTTAGCATGAAGTGATTCAAGTTTGTTTTCCACCTAATGTTTATGACTGAACGACAAAATTTTCTGAAAGTTTGGTAGCCTCAATGAGGTATAAAATGAACTCGAATCTCTTTGTGCTACCCTCAAAGTTTTGCCCATGCTCATAAACTTTTTGCCCAATCGGATGGAAGTGAGTTTTCACAACTATGAGTAAAAACTTTTGGCCGACACAACGTTCTAGTAGTGATATGCACAACCCAGAATCATTTAGATCAAAAATTTACGAAGCCATGTAGAACTTTGAGGTGATCATATTGTCGAGTATCACAATGTGATTCAAGTTCATTTGGCCCTAGATGTTGACAACTGAACAACAACTTTATATAGAAGTTTGGTAGCTAGATTCAAGGTGAAAACAAACTTGAATCACTTCGTACTACCCATCGACATGATTGCTTTGAAGTTCTGCACATGCTCATAAAATTTCGACCCAATTGGATGAAGTTGAATTTTCACAACTAGGAGCAAAACTTGTGAGCTAACAAAACGCTCTGGTAGTTATACGCACAACCTGGAATAATTTGGCACAAAAATTTATGAGCTTGTGTAGAACTTCAACTTAACTTGCATTTGTTAATTCCTTGGCTTTGTTATTTGTTTGATTTTGTGTTGTTTTTGTGTTTTTAGGTATTTAATAAAGATGCAAGAAAAACCATTGATTTTGGGCTTAAAGCGCAATTTGAGAAGACCTAGAAGATATGATTAAGCGTAACTAATCATAATAGAGAACATATATGATGTGGTTAAGTTTAATCAAATCAAGGAAATGATAAAATCGGAATTTCTCCACTTTGAGTCAAAATCGGATCGGATAGAATTTTAGATTCTGAACATGTCTCAGTATTTTGGCCATAACTTTCAGCTCAAATATCGGATTAAGGTGATTCCAGCGGCATTCGAAAGCTAATTCAAAATTATACAAACCATACTGAAATAGGATTTTCCTAAATCGGAGTCTCGCTACGCCAAAATCATCCCGCAAGAGAATGAGGCAAATCTGGACGAATCCTTTTCCTACTTGTACATGGATTGCTTCCTAATTCGACTAGGAGATTGAAATCCGAATTTTCTAGGTTTCCTAGGGCTTCTAAGACTTCTTTTATCCCTATAAATAGGCCTCTAAGCTTCAAGAGAAGAGGTACTTAGTTTTAGATACAAAAATCTTCTTGGAGGCTTAGCGGAGTCATGAGCGACTAAACCCCTTTGTGGGGGTGTTGATGTAACCCTTTCTAAGCACAATGGTTTGATTGTATTTAATTTCCAGACTTTCAATTTATGTATGTTGATTACATAACTGTGAGAATTGCAACAATTGAATTATGTTCTTAATTATTAAATGCAATTGTTCTTAAATTCCAAAATCAATATTTGTGAAATTCTTATCTTGTCTTAGGAAGTATTTTACTTTTATTGAACTCAAATCATTCTTATTTTCTGTGATTATGGGGATGATGGTTATATAATGGGTTTTAACAGACATATGATTAATAGGATTAAGATAGGCCATACCTAGGAAAGACGGGTCGTACTACACCCTAGTTTAGTGTAATTTAAGTAGATGATCCATGCCAACCGAAGATGGGTTATGCTATTCCATTAATTGTATGTATCCTGTTATAGAGTTTTATAATTTATGCCTAGGGAAAAAGGGATGGGAATAGGATCCTCTCAATTTCAAATGAAATGGATAATATCCATTTAGTATAAAATGATGGATAATATTGTAAATTTAATCATTCAACTTTAATGTTAAGACAATATTACCCTTCATTTTACACTAAATGGATACTCTCCATTTGAGTTGAAATGGAGAGGATCTTGTTCCAACGGGTTGTGCCGCATCTTAGTTGTTAGGTGGACGATCCGTGCCAACCGAAGATAGATTATCCTTACTCTTTAATAAGGTAATTTCTTGTTTAATTATAACATGCATAGAATGAATTTCTAGAATTGAATTTGATTAACCATTGTTGTGCGGATAGAGGTGAAGTCAATACCCTACATTCTCTCTCATATTTTAATTCTCTTTTATTTTATGCATTTACTTTTAGAAAACAAAAATCAAAATAAATATCTTTTTAATTAAGTTAATTTTAATCTTTCGAATTTGATAATAAAACCCCTACAGTCCTTGAGGTTCGACACCCTCTCTATAGCAGTATCCTACAAAGATTCGTCCTATTGCGAGTGGTTAATTTTATCATTGATATTTTTGGTCATAAAATCACCACATCAATTTTTGGTGCCGTTGCCGGGGACTGTTAAACTGTTTTGTTATTAATTTTAAGGATTAAGTTTAGCTTGATTTTTTTGGTTTTTCCTTTCGTTATTTTTAATTTTTAGATTTTAAACTCTCTGTTCAAGTTTCACGATCAGCTCCAGGTGCCAGTCTCTGTGACTACGCTCGATCGCCACCCGTGTGCGATCGACGCAGGTCTGCAAGCAAGCAACAAGCCGTTGCGATCAAACCTTGTGCCCCTGCGATCACTTCCATCCTTGGCAATACGCTCGAACGCACCGTGAAGTGCAATCGAGCGCACACCTGGCAGACTCTGCTGCATCCTCATTCAAGCACACCTACGGGCCGTTTGTGAGTTTTTATTTTTTATTTTATTTTCTTCTATTATTTTATTTCTATTAGTTTAGTTCATGTGGGGAAACATTCCAACACCCCATGGACCATGTTCATATTGCAATAGTCCTTATCATCATGTTAGAAATTGTCCTACTGCGGGACAATTTTCTAATTATTCTTTTGAGCATATGAACAGGTCGTTCTCTAAACTGGGGAATGAATTTTATTCTGATTCTTATAACCCGGCATGGAGCAACCAGTCTAACTTCTCGTGGCAAGTTCAAGATCATGGAAAGTATGCTCCACAAGGTCATGAACTGCTCCATCAGTCATATTCGCAGTTCAATGATCAATCCTATTCCCCTCAATATCAAGCAACTCCACAGCAGCAATACCAGGCCGCACCGCCTCCTCGGTATGATTCGAATTTTGAAGACCGAATGCTGCAAATGATGGGCGAGATAAGAGGCAAGGTTGACGAGATGAATGACATGGTGGACAAGATGACTCAGACAATAAACTCCCACTCTGAATCCATTGTCAAGATAGAAACTTATGAAGAGGAGCCATCTCCCATCTATTGGCTTCCACAACAATACCAGGCTGAGCCACCTCCTCAGAAGAATTTCAACATTGCAGAATCCATCGCCAAGATAGAAGCTCACCTTGAAAAAAGCGTCAACTACCCTAATAGAGAGGAAGAAGAGCTTCAAAGTCAGTCGATGGCCAATTCTGATGAACACTACATGGTAGATGAGAGTACTTATCCTGAGCAAGCTATCACCACACTGAGTGAAGAAGTGGTCGAAAACAACGTGGAAGAGAGGAAGAAGAAGCAAAAGGAAGAGCAAATTGAGGCCCCACTAGATCTATACTGGGAAAAGGCAAGGAAGTGAGCACTGCGACTTCTTCACCAGCAAGTCTTATTCCCGAGACTCCATGTGAGCCCCGAGCCCCTATTCCAGGTAATCTAAAAATTTCATTTTTAGATATAGATAACATTCTCCCGGTCATTAGTTCTTATGACTTACCAAGAGGCCAGGAGAATAGACTGTTAGGGCTGTTAGAAGAGCAAAAAAAGACCACCGAGGTAGAAAAATTCCCTGAGTATTCTCCTCATTTTACTCGAGTTCATAATTCCCTACTAGATGAGAAACTGTTTGAGAATACTCAGAGGGATCTACCTCAATATGCGAAAATTCAAAATTACCTGTCTATAGGTAAAATCGATTCTCTGTGGTCCAAGAGAAGAAAAGATTGGTGTTTCAAATTTAAACTTAAGGGTCTGAGAACACTAAGCGCATCAAGGATGTGGATTCCGTTGATTTGGCGGATTCCATATATTTCGACTAGATGAGTCAACTTCTTAGGTTCAAGCGCAGACCCTGTGCGCTTGACTCCTCACTTCACTAGGGTACATGATCTCCATCCAGGTTTATTTTATCAATTGTTGTTTCTTTCTTTTTCTTTTTCTTTTTTTTTTTAATAGTTTTCTTTCCTTAGTTAAATTTGTGATTCACTCAAGTTGGGAAGTGCCATTCTATTACTGCGAACGATCGCTATGCACATGGCGATTGATCGCAGAAACGTCCTTAAAAGCGCTTAACCTACTGAGGAAGCGAACGATCGCTATGCAAATGGCAATCGATCGCAAAAACTCCCTCAATAGCGCTAACCCTTCTGAGGAAGTGAACGATCGCTATCTCGTCGTTTGGGGGTATGATATACCCACATCTGCTCATTCAGGTACTTCTATACCCTAACCTTATTTTTCAGTTTTGTACATACATTGGGGACAATGTATGATTTAAGTTTGGGGGTATGGGAGACACAATTACACACACTTGTCCTGTTTTTGTAAAAAAAAAATTGCATGTTCATGTTGTCTTAAAATTTTGGTTGACCTGAAAATTTTGTGATTTGATTTCATCAGTGAGCTTAAAATTTTGAACACATGATGTGATGATAGAATTTTTTAGTTTGTTATTTACTTTAGGCAATTGAGAATTCACATGTTTGATCTGCTTTGACACAAGCACATTAGCACATGATTTGTGGGGTATGACGTGTGGTCTTAATGTGTATGTCTCTATGTTTTGGGTGACACTGGATGATTTATTGGTTGGATACATTGGCATAAGCATATATTTATAAAATAAAAAATAAAAAATAAATAAAAAAATTTGATCATTGATAAACTTTTCACTAAGTAACTGGAGCTCTTGTCTCAAAGCATTGAGTGTCCACGTCAAAAGGTGAAGAGATTTGATTTGGTTAGCTTTATGAAAAAAATGATGATAATCATTGACAAACTTTTCACTGAGTAACTGGGCATCTTGCCTCATTAAGCATTGAGTGTTCACGTCAAAAGGTGAGGAGTTTTGATGTGGTTAACATTATGGCTAGTTTAGTTTCGTAGCCTTTTTTACTTGAGTTAGTAAGTCCTTAGGGGTGTCTTTACACCTAATGCCCTAAAACCATCTAGTTTGGGAGTCATTGGCTCAACACTCGCTACATGGGTCAATTAGAAAGCTTAAGGGAACTAAACACTGCAGAGCCTAATAATAAAAGAAAGAAGAAGAAAGATATGCCATTGTTGTTCATTCCAATAGGACTTTCAATGAATCTTGAGATATTGGGACATTGCACATTGAAATTATATGGAAGCTTCATAGTCTTGCGCTAGTTCACTTTACACTGTTTTGAGCTTGTGATGCCTTAGCTTGTATGTTGTAAGTACTTAAACTTTAATTTTCAATTCATTGTGAAGATGGCGTTTAACTTTTTAAGCTCGCTAATGAATGAAAATCATAGTTTTGAGTGATGCTTTAATTTTTAGATAACATGAACTGTGCATAATATTTGTAAGTATCATTGCTAGAAAACCCTCACGAGACTCCACTTGTCCTCTACCTTAGGGTTTAAAAGGCTTGTTGCATATGCTAAATGCAACCGTACATCCTACGAAAGCTGGATTTATCTTTATGTTCTTCAATCTATTTTCTGCTTTGTATTGCTAAGGGACTAGGAATATGTAAGTTTGGAAGTGTGATAAGCGCCCAATGTTACACATTTAAGCCATTTAACTTGCATTTGTTAATTCCTTAGCTTTGTTATTTGTTTGATTTTGTGTTGTTTTTGTGTTTTTAGGTATTTAATAAAGATGAAAGAAAAATCATTGATTTTGGGCTTAAAGCGCAATTTGAGAAGACCTAGAAGATATGATTAAGCTTAACCAATCATAATAGAGGACATATATGATGTGGTTAAGTTTAATCAAATCAAGGAAATGATAAAATCGGAATTTCTCCACTTGGAGTCAAAATCGGATCGGATAGAATTTCAGCTTCTGAACATGTCTTCGTATTTTGGCCATAACTTTCAGCTCAAATATCGGATTAAGGTGATTCCCACGGCATTCGAAAGCTAATTAAAAATTATACAAACCATGCTGAAATAGGATTTTCCTAAATCGGATTCCCGCTATGCCAAAATCGTCCCGTAATAGAATGAGGCAAATCTGGACGAATCCTTTTTCTACTTGTACATGGATTGCTTCCTAATTCGACTAGGAGATTGAAATCCGAATTTTCTAAGTTTCCTAAGGCTTCTAGGACTTGTTTTCTCCCTATAAATAGGTCTCTAAGCTTCAAGAGAAGAGGTACTTAGTTTTAGATACAAAAATCTTCTTGGAGGCCCAGCGGAGTCTTGAGCGACTAAACCCCTTCGTGGGGGTGTTGATGTAACCCTTTCCAAGCACAATGGTTTGATTATATTTAATTTCCAGACTTTCAATTTATAAATGTTGATTATATAACTGTGAGAATTGCTACAATTGAATTCCGTTCTTAATTATTAAATGCAATTGTTCTTAAATTCCAAAATCAATATTTGTGAAATTCTTATCTTGTCTTAGGAAGTATTTACTTTTATTGAACTAAAATCATTCTTATTTTCTGTGATTATGGGGATGATGGTTATATAATGGGTTTTAACAGACATATGATTAATAGGATTAAGATAGGCCATACCTAGGAAAGACGAGTCGTACTATACCCTAGTTTAGTGTAATTTAGGTAGACGATCCGTGCCAACCGAAGATGGGTTATGCTATTCCATTAATTGTATGTATCCTGTTATAGAGTTTTATAATTTATGCCTAGGCGGGTCGTGCAGCATCTTAGTTGTTAGGTGGACGATCCGTGCCAACCGAAGATAGATTATCCTTGCTCTTTAATAAGGTAATTTCTTGTTTAATTATAACATGCATAGAATAAATTTCTAGAATTGAATTTGATTAACCATTGTTGTGCGGATAGAGGTGAAGTCAATACCCTACATTCTCTCTCATATTTTAATTCTCTTTTATTTATGCATTTACTTTTAGAAAACAAAAATCAAAATAAATATCTTTTTAATTAAGTTAATTTTAATCTTTCGAATTTGATAATAAAACCCTTACAGTCCTTGAGGTTCGACACCCTCTCTATAGCTGTATCCTACAAAGATTCGTCCTATTGTGAGTGGTTAATTTTATCATTGATATTTTTGGTCTTAAAATCACCACATCAGTAGCCCCGATTGAAGGCAACAATGAACTCGAGTCACTTCTTCCCACACATTGACAGGATTAGCTCGAAGTTCTGCACACGCTCAAAATATTTCAACCCAATTTGATAATGTTGAATTTTCATAAGTACGAGCAAAACTTGTGGGTCGACCCAAACACTATGGTAGACGCAGAAATTGGAATCATATAAATGAGTATCATGATGTAATTTGAGTATGTTTGTCCCCTGATGTTGATGACTGAACAACAACTTTATTTGAAAGTTCAATAGCCCCGATCTACCGAACTTTATTTGGATGTTTAGAAACTAACCACTACCCTTGGTAATTACTAGGCAGTAGTTAGCTTAGTCAGAGGATTAGCAAGGATTCTCGGTTCATTAGAAGTCATTAGGAGGTGTTTTTCAGGTTTTTTGATTCTAACCGAACATTCAGACCTAAACTAAGAAGCTGCTGGGTAAAATAGTAAACTAAACGTTCGGCAAGGGACCACACTGAACGTTCGTTGACTAAATTTTGACCTACTGGGTAATGACCAAATGTACGCCTGCAACTCTAAAACACTTTGCACACAGTACATCAAACGTTCAGCCATGGACTACTGAACGTTTGTTGCACTGCTGTGACACAACAAGAATGTTACAGCAACGCCCTAAGCTTTTCTAAACTTATAAATACCCCCTCCCATGCGCTTCTAAGCTCCATTCTGCCTTCTGAGTCATAGAGAAACTCTACTTAAGTGCCTGGTGAGTTTTGAGAGAAGAATGAGAGCTTTCCTTTGAGGTTCTTGCTCAAGAGGGGTAAACCTCTTGTTATAGTTCATGTTTTACATAGTTGTTATTCAGTTTAAACATTCTTTCATAACTTGGTTGTAGGTTTGGGCTTATGTCGTTTTAGGTTTTAATTGATTTTAGCATAATTTAGTGTTTCCATATTTATTTGCATGTGTTTATTCTGCATGGAGATGTTATTTTCGGCTATAAGTATATTAGGAATCCTTTTTGTAGCCTTAGAAATTGTTTAGAACTGATTAGAAGCTTGTTGGGTAGATGAGTTTTCTACCCAGTAAGAGAACGTTCTAGCCGAACATTTGGCCTCGAGCCCAAACGTTCACCCAGTTTGACAGAATGTTCTCTGGCCAAACAAAACCTCTGTTTTTAGAATCTTAGTGCTAGGGTTCGTTGTAACTCGGACGTAGAACTAATGATAGGTCTTTTCATATATTTGGAAAATGTGGAACCACTAGAGGAATATTTGGTGGAACAATACCACTCGGGTGAGTACAAACTCACATGGATATTTGCGGTTATTTTTCCACATTGCATGATTATTTTTTTGTACCAAATATGCATCTTTACAACTCTCATGAAATACATTTTGTTATACTATGAACTCTATTTTGTGAAAACATTGTATGACATAATACATCCGTACGTGCGGAATAACAGCTATGGGCTTATTATACAAGTTAACATTATGGTCAAAAGTGTGGGTGTGTTATATGGGCCTTGAATCCTGTTATGTTTTAGTTTGGCCTTATTTAATGATATTTCTTGTATGTCTTTTGTTTTTAAAACTTTGGGGAATAGTGCTTAGGATTTCAGGGGTTGTTTGAAGAACTTTTTGTTTTCCCGTCACAACCCCGTTATAACGGGACTGTGTGAATAGCCTACCGTTTCCTTGTCAAGAGTGTCGTTAGGACGAGACATATAACGAGGAGTTACTATTTCTCATTAGGAGTTCTGTCAGAATAGAACATGTAACGGGATTGAAGGTGAAGCCATTGGTTTCTCGTCAGATGGTTCATTAGGATGGAACATGTGATGGAGAGGCGACATTTGTTCTTCCCGTCATAATGAGACTGTTTCCTCGTTAGAACGGTGATTTCTCAGATATGATATTTTATTCATCCCATCTTAACGAGAAATGACTCCCGTCAAGATGCAAAGAGTAAAATGTTCTGCTATACAAAGATTTTGTTGTCACTAGTCACTGCAGGCTTTTTGGGAAGGTTTTTCCTTTGTGTAGTCTCAAAGATTCTCTTCGGGCGTTGTGTCTTAGGAGTGTTTGTTTGTTCAAGAAAGGACATGATAAAGCTCCGAGCCATCCTTTGCTCTTATTTGGCGTGTTGCCTTGTTCATTCGTCTACATAAAGAATATATTTATATATTTTGGATACTTGAAGAAAGAAGTCTAACCAAAAGGTCAGTAAGGAAATGCACTCAATGAAGATGGTTAGGATGGAGACAAGCTGGGATGCTTGTTGTTCTTACTAAGTCTAGAGATCTTCCAGGGAGAAAGTATCATCTAGTCTGTAACTCTGAATCTTCATTTAGTGATTTTCTGGGTTTGGCTACCCTAGAGTGGTTTTTACCTTTGATGTGTTCAAAGGGTTTTCCACTTCGTAAACAAATCTTGTGTTGTGTTTGTGATGTTGTTTAAATTCCGTTGTGCTTGATTTATTTTGTTATATGGCTTAGTTCCATGTTTTTTATTATTTGGTGATTAGAGGTAGAACACAGTCCTAGTTAATCTTTCAGATCCAATGATTGTCTAGTGATCGGTGCAACCATGTTTGATTGGTGGGTTACTACAAGACATACATCATTAGTAGCGTGGGCCACCCGATGTTGGACTCAGTTGGGTTGCTAATGTTATGAATGGTAGTGCATAATAGTTAGGGCATCAACATTGTATTATAGGTTTCTCAGGACAATGCCAACCCTATTGAGAATGGGTAATATTTTGGGTCGACCATACAATTTGAACTATCACTTAATTATCATAGTTAAACGTATATTATATCTATATTGCATCCATGAATAACTGTCATGTCACAATGATACATAGATTTATCAATAACTGAGTTCATCACTCAAATGACCTGTAAATCATGTGCATTTTTATTCACTAAATCGTCAAACTTACAATTGTATTTTTTTTTCCCTCCATTATGAAAATATGTGTTGTCATAGCTAGTTTGGCAGAGGATGGATTTCAGGAGCCAATTAGTGGTGGTGAAGGACTTGATTCAAGTCATTTTTGAGGATTTGGACCCAGTGTCGCTCAAATCCATGTGGGATGCTGGAGGAACTACCCGTTAGGAATTGATCGAGACTATATTTATGTTATCTTTGGTTAAGCTTAGGCATTGATGCTATTTCAGAACAATCACATCTTCCTTATACACTCATTACATCATCTAATTTAGTAAATCATCACCTAACACCTAATAGATCAGTTCCTATAGTCTAAAGGACTGGTTGCTCTGATACTATTTATAACGCCCCGATAAATTAATTAATTGATAATTAACTCATCAGTACGCCTCCCCATCTAATTTCTTCAAAGAATAAGACTAAGGGATCTCTACTCCTCAAAAGAGAATGCTATGCAAAATATATATATGATAAATCAACATAAATTATTTCTACTAATAATCATTACATTAATTAAACCCTTACAATATACACATAATCACTATAAAATAGTCATATACTAAACCTTTATACCCCAAATATACTAGACCGCAACATCACTCGAAAGTACTATATACCATAAGCGGCCTTCAAGATCTTGCAAAGGGTCCTCAAGCGTTATTAGTAATACTATCCAAACAGTTGCATCTACCTCGAGGTCCTTCTAACTCAAAAACCTCAATGGCATCTAATGGCATCTCTTTAAAACATAGATGCTTTACACAGAGAGAAAGTAAGTGTAAGCATTTAGTAAGCAAGTAAGCGAGTGCTAGTGTGTGATTGTGAATTGTTCATAACAAATAAAAGTTTTAACTCTTGGATGATCCTCTTAAAGCATTTATTGCGATTATTCTTTTCGTAAGCATATTCATTTCATACATATTAGCTTTATAAAAATATTTGTTGATGTCCTTTGTTTGCCGTTACTTGTGACATATGCAAAGTGAGGCCAAGCTACTATATAGACATTAGCTCTAGCTAACCCCTAAAGTAAGGTTGTTTTTGTCCTGCACATCACCTTTCGGCAAGGACTAGTCGGCTCAACCACTCTGTGTGGAACTCTATCAGCCTAGCCCCTTTTACTTAGGACTAGCGGCTAGTGAGGGCACACCCCAACCCAAGGTGTGGTGCACTGCCTTACACACATACACACACAGCACCAATGTTTGCCAATCATTATTCCGTTTCACATTTCATCTATTTTCCATAACATTTTACACATAACCACATAAGCGTTTTATTTCATATATGCGTACTAAAACAATTTAAACGTGCATCATTTGAGGCAATATATTTACAAAAAGTAATCCATGTCACGCATTTCGTGTATAAAAATTTTTTCATACTTTTCAGAATGCTAAAAAGGTAATCCATGATTTTATTTTGAAAACCTTGCATATTATTGTAGGTAAAATGCACCAGTGTGCATACCAAATGTTTGGTGAAGGATGCTAAAAAATTTCTACCTTTTGTTTGTTTTGGCAGAATTTTTTATGACGACTTTTTGCAACAACAAAAGTGCAATTTTTTTAAAAATAATAATAATAATAATAATAATTAGCAAGAATTTCAGTTTTTGTTGCTAAAAGTGATATTTAATAACGAAGATGGTGTCATTAAAATATGACACACACTATGATATTCTAAATGGATCAATCTAATACAAAATGTAAGAGAAATGGTGTAGAGACTCATGAAGCAGGAAGATGAGCCAACCAGGGAAGCAGCTTTTGGTGGACCAAGTGAGGCCTGTCATCGTGGGGACAATGTCCTACTCCTTGCAACACAAACAGGCTTACATTTGGTAGTTTAGAAGGTAGTGAAGAGAAGTATTTACCAACGGGTCCATCAAGAGGAGTAAATGGGTCTTCATCCCCCCACAGAAGTAGCACAGGCTGGGAGATTCTGGGCATCAGCTGCAAAGGGTTCGGCCCTGGAGGGCCTGTCACAATAGAAACAAAAGCATCTAGTGCCCCATCGTCATAAGTTGGTTCCATTATGATCTGCACTTTTCACTTTGTTTGAGCTCATATTTTCTAAACAAGCGTAAATTGTCCAAGAGGAGAGAATACTAATTTACCTCTACTAGCTCTTCATCCACATATTCCTTATTTCCATATACAGACAATAAAATGCTCTTCAAGTTCTCTCTGCATCAGGGGACAGAATATATAGCATTTTTAGATTCATTCTTGTTGTCAAACTATATTAATTATAGGGCAAGTAAGTATATATATATGGTACCTCTTTCTGACATTCTGAAATATAGCTGAAGCAATTCCGCGTTGCCTCAGCAAAAAGTCAAAAAGCCAAAGCAATGGTAATAATAGCTTGATTCTCCAATCATCAACAATTGCCTTATTGTTCATACCACCAGCACAATTAAGCAGCACAAGTCCTCGAACTAAGCTTCTACTAGATTCTGATCGGAGAAGATAAAACAGAAGAATTAAGGCAAGCCATAGATAGATATCTTATTCTAAAGGCCAACAGGGGGGGGTGTAGTCATTGGATATGCAACAAAAGCATATCTCACCTGAGGCAGCAATTACACAAGCAAGACTTCCAACAGAGTTTCCTATCAGCACAGTCGGCTTCTGAACAATTTCATCCAAGAAGTCCAATATCAACTGTTTATAGTGAGTTAAGAGGTTAAGACATTAAAGTTGCAGCGTTGAAGGGCTAATGAGACAGACATACATAGGATAAAATCTAAGTTTTTGCTTCAGGTTAAGCATACCTGTGCCCATGTTTCCATTGTATATGAAAAATTTGCTGGTTTATCAGAAGCTCCAAAGCCAAGAAGGTCAATTGCATATACAGTGGAATTCTGGGCCAATGTCCGAATATTCCTGAATGATTTACCTCAAAATAGAGAAAAATAATTTGTCAACCACTCGAACAGTTTTACGGGGCCAGACACTCCCTTAGTGAAAGCCTTTACCAAGCCCTTTGTTGGGAAGTGAATCTCACAAAGGGAGACAACAATTATATATATTATGACACTTACCAATGTGGGACACAACCTCCCTTGGAACTTGTAAGTCTCTTCTGCTAGTAGTAAGCCTCTTCCTTACTAGCGGAACTTTGCAAAAGGGATTTTAAGAATGTAGTGCATTTTATATGACAACATTAGTTATAGAGTTCGACCAATAATAACATGAATATTGTTCGTAGAACGTCATCATGGGAAGTAGGACATCCTAATTTGCAATCAAAGCAAGGAGTTTCTCGCTTAAAAAAAAAAAAAAAGAGTTTCTCAGAAACTAGAGCTAAAACAAATTTCATGAAATTGGTTTGTGTAGCGAGAAGGATAAAACTGAAAAACTCTATATATCTTATACAAATTACAGTCCCTATCCTATATAATTCAAGGAGGGTTCAATACCTTGCTTTCATTATGCAAACGGACATGTTAGACGAAATGACGGTGAGCTTTTTAGAGAGAGAGGCTCTAACCTCTCTCTAAAATTTATTTTCTGAAAACTTAGGTTTTCCTTCCATCTCCCTGGTGAGAGTCTCCTCCCTCTTCTCTGTTCTTTTTTTTTCTTGTTTTTGCTGTTTTCTTCTTTAGTTTTTGTTGTTGTGCTCTCCGACCAAACTAGAAGCTCCGGCCTCCTTCATCCTCTCCGCTCAACCTTCATTCCGCCGCCGTCCATTCACCTCTATGCTACGCCGCTCGCTGTCACCTCAAAACTAGTTGGGTTTTTAGATCTAGTTTTGAAAAAAACTAGATCTACTCTCTCCGGTCAGTTTTCCCCCTACACCCGCCAGTCCACCGTGATCCTTGGCCTCTCAGCTTCCCAACGCCGCCTTCTCCAACCCGATCCGACCACCACGTACCGGCGCGTGGATCTCATTCGCAAACGCGTGTATCCCACGCTTCGGCCAGTGACTATCCACTCCGTTTCTCGGCCGTTGCTACAGTTTTCTAGTCTGTATTTTCGCATTTTTATTTGTATTTTGGTATTTTTGTGTTTTGTGGGTTATTATCTTCCTGATTTATATTGGTTTGAACATTTAGTGGAGACTTTTGTAACTGATTTGGTGTTGATGCCTCTCTCTTCAATGGTCCTAGATTCGGATTCAAACAATGCTTCTATAGCCTAATCCTCTTCCCAGTGGTTGTCGCTATCTACAAGTGAAGTTCAAATAAACTTGCTTTAATTTGTATTCCTTTTACTTCTGTAACCGTCTTATGCGGCTCCTTAGAAGACTTGATTGCTTGTTTGACTCATTTTCTATTATTTGTAATTATTTTCGCATTATTTTAGTTTGTTTTTGGTTTATTGTTGGAGAGCTCACCACTTTTTAAGATCATCCACTTCTTCTTCCCTTCAGATTAGGAGTGAAAAAGATCATTCCATTTAATCATTTCCTTATTCAATTAAAAAAAAAAGTATGCAAATAATTATCTGATATGATCGTGACCCTTTGATTCATCTCCTGAAACACATGAGATATTAAATTTTAATGAGAATTAAATGATGCTTTGATTCATCACCCTTAATAAGGAAAACCTAATACTTAAAATGAGAGGTAAATGACCGAAACAAAGTTCCATCACAAGATCTTTGCATCAATAGCATATTCAATCGCACTTACTCTATAAATGTAAGCTAGAAAAATAAAATTGTTAATTTAATTATTTAATTAATATTCTAGCAATTCTAGTTGTGGAGCACTTTACAACATCTATATGGAACGATCAAATGGTTGGGAAAAAAAAATGTATGGGTTGCGTGTTATTAATAATTAGACAAGTCAAAAGGCATGATTTGGGAGGCTGTATTAATATAACTAGGGGTAATTACATTTTCCTTTCGTGAATTACAGCGCATTTTCACTTTGCCCTCATGATCTATCAATTATGACACCCAACTCTTATGAACTACCATTTTGTGTACAAAAGCTCTCATTTCGTCAGTCAAATACGTTAACTTAGACATTCAAAGTAACAATGTGTTGTAGTTCACGGGGGTAAAGTAACAATGCATTGTAATTCATAAGGATAAGGTGACAATAAATTGTAGTTCATGGGGACAAAGTGACTGGTAGACATTTGAGTTTACGCCTTTGATTAACGAAAGGCGGTTTTGAGCACAAAATGGTAGTTCATGAGAGTCGGGTGTCACAGTTGGTAATTTGATGGGGAAAAAGTGCTAAGGCATTATAGTTGATAGGAAAAAAAGTAATTATCCCGTATAACCAGGGGCGGAGGGAGGGGGGGTAGAGAGGGGGCATATGACCCCTTTCAACCCCCTAAAATTTCCCTCACTCCCACTAAAAATTTTTTTTGGATATCTTGGACCCTCATACTTTCAGTTTCACTATTTCATACTGATTCCAAGATTTAGAAATTAGGTTAGTTACAAAGAAGATGATATACAGTTACAAACGACACCGTTTGAACATTTAGTCCTGAGTATATTTGACAAAAACACTTTGTTTCAACTAAAAAGCCCTTGTGTTGCGTTTTTCCTAATGATAAAAAGCTACGTTTTTCGTGCCTGACAGTTGTATTGCGAGAATACGTGTAGTACTGCCCAACTCAAGAGTTCAAAAAATGTACTATTTCATTTACCCTTTTATGATTAAATGTGAAAAGTGACTCTTGAAAAAAAAATATTAGTATATTATATATATATATTTATATATATAAATGACCGAAATATTAGCATATTATATATAAATAAAAAAGTGAACCTAAATTGTGTTAGTAGTTACGAATTCCATTTGAATTATTTGTATAACCTGGTTTCATACAATTCTCCTCTATTGCTTTATTCCTATTCTATTATTTATTTGTGACATTGTTATTGACTTAGTTGCAACATTTACGACTAAAAGAGCATTTTTAAGAATAAATATTATTAAAAATCATTTCCATAACTGAATGAAATATTAGTAATATTAGTAGAAGAATTATTATATGGCTAAGTATATTGAGATATATATATTAAAGACGGTAAATTATGTAGCAATTTCAAAATATAAAGACTCGTCAATAACAACTGACTAAACTAATATTAGGCGTGACAAAAAAAAAGTGTAAATTATATTTATATGTTTTAAACAATAATTAAATTTTGTTGAATTGTTAATTTATTTCTTTGCTTTTATTTTAAAATTTTTTTAATCAATTTTTGCTCAATTTCATTTTTTAATCTTGACCCCCATGAATCCAAATTCTGGCTCCACCACTGCGTATAACTAAGGTGATCCTCACAAAATCTCAAGCTAATAATAATACTATGACAGCTACAGCTGAGTCCCACCGTACTTGACTGACCTGGCTGGCAGTGTTCAATCAACCCATCCACATTAGCCTTGTTTAAAAAAACCAAAAAGAAATTAAAGGACTGAGTAAGCATTGCTACGTAAGCCCAATAAAATGGAGATAGAATAGAATATGCTCATTTAACCATCCAGAGACAAAAGAAGCTCTTTTGAGTATAAGCATAGGCTATGCTTAATGCTAATGATGAGAGTGAGAGTGAGAGTGAGAGAGAGATATGATAAAACCATAGTCAAACGGGTTTTACAGTACTTTAGAGTCCAAGAATAAAGAGTGAAATGGTATCCTGATGAAGCATGTTGAAAATTATGTATCTTATTAATTAATATAATGAAGGAGAAATTCATGAATCAAAGAAACCCAACAGTTATATTAATAATTAATAAATGTTCAGCATATTAGGAAAATCAACCATTCAATTTTTAATTAATTAGAGGTGAAGTTCCAAACAGATTAGTGATAATTTTATTTTGATGGGTTCGTAATTGGATTATCAGCTATTATTTTAATTGTCGCATCTTTCTCAGTTCGTTAGTTGAATCTAATTTATCTAATTTTCCACTAAAAGTAGACAAATATATATATATATATATATATATATATTCTTGTGGATGTTTTTCAAATTAAACAACATGATATCCATGTCATCCTTCATATAATATTGCTATTTTCGTTGTGCGCAAGTTGTGTGGTGGAGATGAATTAGATAGATAGATAGGGATGGTGCGGATAAAGTAGTGGGTGGGTGATGCTGAATAACAGAAACAAAGAAGAAGTGAAAGAGTAACCTGCGCCAGTGTGGAATGGAAGCCCCAAATCCATGCACAAGAAGAAGAGGGGGATTGGAATTTTTTGAATGAGAAACAAAGTAATTGATGGAGTATTTGCCCTTCCATTCCCACTTCTCGCATCTCTCCTTTATCTCTGCCACCTCCAACTTCTGCCCCCCACCAGATGTACTACAGCTTTTGGTGGTGATGCTCAAGCTATTTCTATGTTGAAATTGCCAAAGCACTTGACCAACTGAATGGCAAATGGAAGCCATTACTCCAACTACCATTCTTTCTCTCTCTCTAATTTCCAAGAAGATGAGAATGAGATTTCATCCGTATATAAATAAATTCCACCAAGCTACTACGGGCTCTCTCAATGGGCCAGCCATCCTAATTCCATTCTATTTTCCTCATTTTCACATATGGTTCACTTGTTTTTGCACTTACTAACATTATTATTTTTATTTTTATTTTTATTGTTACAAAAAAAATCTAATTTTCACTGCCACATCATTTCAATATTTAGTAAATAACATAAATATTATATATATATATATATATAAAGATTAATTTGACTTTCCTCTAGACTAGTGTTGTAGTATGCAAACTTGATCAAGACTCGAGAGCCTCGTTTGTTCTCTTTCAAAATTGCCTCATTTTTTAATGTCTTTCACAATGATCGATGGGCCAAAAAGGCTCTGAAAGAAGTGCTTAGATTTTGAAAATACCTTCTTGAATGAGTTCTATAAAACGTTCTTGAATTTAAATTAAATTACCCAGCAGCAATTCATAGAGAGTATTTTTGTACAGCTGAGAATTGCATCAGATCGATTTAAACAAACTGTCATCAGAGTCTTGCAAAATACCTGAATAAGAAAGCAAAACAAACGAACATGTCATGTCTATTAAAACATTTCATGTGAATAAAAAAAATCAAAAGATTAGATTCATGAAAAATGAAGAACAGCACGAGTAGATGCTCTGGGGAAGTAAAATAATAGCTTATAAGAAAATTCATGGAGTTCCTCTGAAGTGAAATGATTCATGGAGTTCCTAGTAATTTAAAAACTACAAAAATATTCTTCTAAACATCGGATTATTAGGGATAGGGAGGAAGGGCAAACAGTACTACTTCCTTGTTGTATTTGTGCCCCAATAAGCAATAGGTTGAGCTTTAGAAAGCCACTGTGTGTTAGAACAAGAAAAGGGATTAAGCTTTAAAATCCCTTGCTTGCTCCTTACTAGTTTTAGCTTATTTTACTTGTGAGGTTTATTACATTTCCTATCCATTCTAGGGTTTATCACATTTCCTTAGTTTATTAGGTTCACTTGTTTATCACTCATAACCGCTCTATAAATAGAGGTTTCCATAAAATTTCACAATACAATTCAATATACAAGATGTGGCCTATTAGGCTCTTTCTGCTTCCTCTCTCTCTCTCTAAAACCTGAATAGGCTGTCTATGTTCCAAAAGATGGACATGAAATATGTTATATATATACAATTCAAACGCCCGACCGAAGATTGACTCAAAACACCTTTTGTGCAAATTCTTACAAAGAGATCACTCAAAGACAATTACTACGTTGAAAGCATATATATCACGTTAGTAAAGAATACAACAAAACCCTAAAAGAATTAACACACCAAGTGCATGGTGCAAAGCTAGTGGTGTTCCTAAGCTTCTTGAGAAGCATTTTGACCCTGTCATACTTGGTAAGCGCACATATGAAACAATTGGAAAAGGAAAGGGATGCATCAACAAGAGAAGACACATCTTCTAAATGAGCATATTGTAATGACCCAGCAATATTAAGACACAATTCACCAAGCAAAGGGCAACCATTTATGACTTGATCCAATATCTTCTCACTCAAAAATTATTTCATTAAGCAACAACCTTTTCAATGATTTTAACTGAACATGCCCTTGTGGATAAAGAAGGATGTGAGCACGGATGGAGTCTGACATTTCAGTAATCCTATCAGTTTGCTCTTCTTCTCCGCTATTCTTCGGCCTCTTCACACAACCACTAGTCTCAACAGAATTTGTCCCTTCCGTGACCGATCACACAAATTTGATCAATCCTTTTAAAAGCACTCTATGAATCTGGTTTTATCATTTCTCATAGATAAAGAAGTTGAAACAGTAACAAAGAAATTTCTTTTTGACACAAATGGTCATTCCATTTCTACACCACCCACGTGATGCACTCCTTTTTAGAGTCGTCACTTCACACTCATCAGCTTCCAATTTTGATTGGATACATACGTAGGTAATTAGGGCATAGCCAAGCGCTCAAGGCTCAATGCGCATAGATATGGAAGCACCAATCCTTTTTTCTTTACAATGCGAAGAGGGTACAACGGCTATGGGTCCGTTTGATAAGGATTTTGGTAAGGCAAAAGCAACTTTCCCTTTTTTTATTTTTTTATTATCTTTTTATTTTTTACATCATATCAATTATTATTATTACTTTTATTATTGTTCATTCCCTCACTTTTTTTATTTTTTCAATATTTTTTTTATTTTTTTACGTCACATCAATCATTTTTATTACTTTTATTATTATTCAATCCTCATGCAACTGTTTAGTAGTTTAAAGGCTACTTTATCACTTTTAAAACATTAAATGGGTAAAATGAAAATAACTAGTAATTTGGGGTACTAAATTATATTTTTATCTTTTATTTTTCTAATAACCTAATTTTTTTTTAATATGATTTCTTTCCCAAAAGGACATTTTAGTAACTTAACCTTGCTAAAATAACGTAGTATAGAATTTTCCATTCAATTTGATAGTAATGACTAACACAATGGTCAAATTACAATTATTTGGTAGTTTTGAAAGACTATTTTATCACTTTTTGAACATTAAAGGACTAAAATAAATATAACTGATAGTTTTGAGGGCTAAATTATATTTTTCCCTTCTTTTTATACTTTACTCTTTTCAAATAATCTATAAATACTCTCATTTTTTTTATTTTCACTCACATTTTTATAGTAGCTTCCACTCTCACCGTTATATCGAAATTTAATAATAATAATTTATTTCAAATCCAATGATAAGAGCGAGTATCACATAAGAGTGTATGGTAATAGCCTTAAAGGAGTAGGAGAGTATAAATATAGGGTGGCACAACAGCATCGTCTTGATTAAAAACTGTTTTAAGAAATAATAATACCAGTACCACAATTGACCAGGGTCAGTTCGAACTTTGAAAGCCATTTCGCCTACCGAAGGATCAAGTTAATAGATATAATGAAGAAGCGGAATAAGTTAAGCGGTGCATGAGAAAAATTAGACACTTGAATGTTCTCATGAAAAAAACATATTTCTCCCGGAAAAAGGTATAGCTCAGTCAGTGTAATTATTATTATTTACATCCAAGACAATTAACCCCCCATCTAACTCGGACAATTGGAAGATAAGGGGGAACCAAAAAGAAGAGAAATAATAAAATAAAAATAAAAAATAAAAACAAACATAATCTACATCCTACTCTTAAGAACAATGGCACCCAGAAAGTATTCCTATTAACTGGAAGCTTGAGGAAAATTGGCATACCGAAAGGGCTTTTGTGCTGAATGCATATAGACCGTTGACATTGAAGAATTGTTCGCTTCACTCGACTCCCGTTGAAGTCCAAGAACATCCAACCAAAAGAGGAAGCATACAGATACAAGAGCCAAGTTTGAATGGCATAGGAATTTGTAAATGCTGAGGCAGAGACAAGCCAAACCAATTCTTGTTACAAGCTTCACCAAAAAGAGAAACTTGATTTTACACAAATTGCAATTTCTAGTTAAATACACAAAATTGCACATCATATAAATATGTGCTTCCAAGCAAATTACGAAGCACGAGTAGAGGCCAATATGTGATTTCGAGTTTACTGCACAGTACAACAAACAATTCTTAAAGAAAAAATATGATTAGATGTCCACCATAGAAGATGCAACAATATTTATTTAAAAAATCTAGTTTTCTTGGAGGTGATAGTCAGCAGCAAGTATCACAAGTTGGTGATGACCACACAAATGCACTCAGGTCTTGATGTCTATCCTACTCATCATGGTCTTGGTCCAAGCCCCACAAAGAAGTGAAAATTTCAAAGACACTGCTCATGAGCGAAAATAGTATAAGCCTGCCTGACTTTGAGACTGTAATGTCAGTAACCTAGTGGTAAATTCAAAGAAAAGAAAATGAAACCAGAATTTGTTCCGATCCAATTTTGAGCTATCAGTCAGATAACTATAATTAATAATCCAAACAAAGTACAACATGTATTTGTACAACCCTCTACGGGATAAAATTAGATTCCCCACACAGCTAAGGCATATTGATTATGAGATTATATTTGGCCAAAAAAGAAAAGGTAGGAACCAGTAGAAGTTAAAAGTAGAACACTTTCTGATCTATTTTTTCTGGGAATGCTAGAAGTGAAAGGATCAATTTAAACCATAGTCATCAAACAACAGGTATTTGGTGCCATGTATGGCATAAAAAATGGATGCATGAACAATTGAAAGCTAAAATGTACATGAACCATACATAGACTACTAAAGGTGATGTGAGAGGCTTACTTCGAGTTCAGGTGATGCGACTACTATAGGTTTTCAAGAACCATCATTTTGCTCATCCATCTCCTCAAGAATCACATATTTGGCAGCAACATTTGTCTTGAATGATTCCATACTGTCATCTTCGCTTTTACCCTTCTTTAGCTTTTGGTATCTAAAATAAAATACAGTAAAATGATCAATACTTCTGATCACAAGGATGACTTAGAGTAGAGAGAATATAAGAACTATGCAACTATTAACAAGCTACAAGTCTCATGTTCTGCTATTTAATATTCTATTATTTGATATTACTTTTCAGAATTAAAAAAAATAAAATGATCTGATATAAAGTTTAGCTCTACCTACAATTTACAAACTACGGGATTATATCAACAAACTCTTTTTTTTTGATAAGTCAATATTATATCAAAAAGCGCAGAGGGGCGTAACCCTTAGTACACTGGGGGTATACAAAAGGGACTAGGGAGAGAGAGAAAAAAAAGAAAGAAAATCTACAAAGCTAATGGCCTGCGGGGCAAGCCAGCCTGTAGTCCAAGAGTAGAGAGTAACAAGAAAGAAGTGGAGGAGCTCCTCTTGGGTCCTTGACAAGTCCTCGAAACATCTATTATTTCGCTCTCTCCAAATACACCACAAAATACAATGAGGGACCATTTTCCAAACCACAGCGCTTCTCGTACGACCCGCCGTCCACCAACTCGCTAGAGTCTCCTTGACGGAGCGAGGCATAACCCAACAGAGCCCAAAACGAGCAAAGAAAGCACACTACAAGTCCCTTGCTACCGCGCAGTGAAGAAGAAGATGATCAACCGACTCCCCTTCCACTTCACATAACCAGCATCTGTTCACCACCACCAAACCCCTCCTCCCAAGATTGTCTAGAGTAAGGATCTTGCTATGAACCGCCGTCCAAACAAAGAAAGCCACTCTAGGAGGGGCTTTGGACTTCCAAACACTCTTCCAAGGAAAAGAGACCAGCCCACGAGGCGATAACGCTCGATAGAAGGACTTAACCTCAAAGAGACCCTTGCGAGAAGGCATCCACCATAGCTTGTCTTTCCCCACACCTCGCAACTTACAATCATAAAGTCTTTTATACAAAGAGGCCAACTCCCCCACCTCCCAATCATGCAACAGCCGGGTGAACTGAATATTCCACTGGATGGAAATGTTCGAAGGCTCCATATGATTCGCAATTGACGCTTCCTTGAGTCTAGCAATGCTGAACAGACCTGGAAACTCCTCCTTAAGGGCCCTCTCACCACACCAAATATCATCCCAAAAGCGGATTTTCGACCCCTCACCAACATCAAACTTACAGAACCTCCTAAAATTTTGCCAACCCATACAAATAGATTTCCACAATCCCACCCCATGCGAACCTGAAATGGCTCCCGAACGCCAACCACCCCAATCCGACCCATACTTGGCCACCAACACCGATCTCCACCAAGCTCCTTCCTCATGCGCAAACCGCCACAACCACTTTCCCAAAAGAGCTTGATTAAACCTTCGAATGTTCCTAATCCCTAAGCCTCCCTCATCAATAGGAGTACAAACCTTGTCCCACTCTATTAAATGAAACTTAAAATCATCATTCATCCCACCCCAAAGAAAGTCTCTTTGAATCTTCTCAAGACGCTTTGCCACATCAACCGGGATAGGAAACAGAGATAACATGTAAGTAGGCATATTGGATAAGGTACTTTTAATCAAAGTGACCCTACCTCCTTTTGAGAGATACAATCTCTTCCATGGAGCCAGTCTTCGCAACATCATATCCTCCAAACCCGCCCACATGGTTTTAAGCTTGAAAGAAGCCCCCAACGGTAACCCCAAATACTTCAAAGGCACTTCACCATAACCACATCCCAGCAAACCAGCAAGCTGCCCCACATCCTCCACATTACCAACCGGAATTAAAACCGATTTGGATAAATTTACCTTCAAACCGGCAGCTGCTTCGAAACAAACAAGGAGAGCCCCTAAGTGACGGATTTGATTAGCATTGGCCCCGCAAAACACCAGAGTGTCATCGGCGAAGAGAAGATGCGAGACATTAACCCGATTCTGCCCACTTGAGCCCACCGAAAAGCCCGAAATCAGCCCCCTCTCGGTAAAAGCTCCAAGCATCCTACTAAAAGCCTCCATCACCAAAACAAAGAGGAAGGGAGAAAGCGGATCACCTTGACGGACTCCACGGGATCCCCCAAAGAAGCCGGAGGGAACACCATTAATCAAAACTGAGAAGCGAACTGAAGAGATACAATGCTGAATCCACGAACACCATTTCTCCCCAAACCCGCACCTCCTCAATAAGTAAAGAACAAAGCTCCAATCAACGTGATCATATGCCTTTTCCATGTCCAGTTTACATAAAACACTTGGCTCCCCCGACTTAAACCTGCTATCCAAACACTCATTTGCAATGAGGACCGAGTCTAAAATCTGTCTCCCTTTAACAAAGGCATTTTGTGGCTTGGAAATGATCTTATCCATAACTTTCCTCATTCTGTTGGCCAAAACCTTGGAGATGATCTTGTAAACTCCACCCACAAGACTAATCGGCCGAAAATCTTTGACCTCCTTAGCCCCTTGAATTTTCGGAATGAGAGAAATGAATGTAGAATTGATACTTTTCACAAATTTACCTCGGGTATGAAATTCCTCAAAAACCGCCATGAAGTCTTCCTTAACCACCTCCCAACAGTCCTGAAAGAAGGCCATAGAGAAGCCATCCGGGCCCGGCGCCTTATCCCTATTCATACCCTTGATAACCTCCCTAACCTCCCTTTCCTCAAACGGATTCTCCAAAGTAGACGCTTCTTCGCCATTGAGCCTATCAAACTCAAGGTTATCTAATTTTGGTCTCCAACTAAGAGGCTCCGAGAACAAAGATTTATAGTAATTAACAACATGCTCACCAATACAAACTGGGTCCGAATTAGAGGAACCATTCACAATCAAGGATTCGATGGAATTATTCCTCCTATTCGCGCTAGCTACCTGATGAAAGAACTTAGTGCATTTGTCTCCCTCCTTCAACCACCGCACCCTTGATTTCTGACGCCAACTAATTTCCTCTTGTAAAAGAGAAGCTTCCAACTCAGAGGCCAATGATCTCCTTCTTTCCTTTTCCTCCTCAGATAACCTTCGGACTTCCTCACTTCTGTCCAGCAGTTCCAGCTCCTCCGCCAACGCCTTATTTCGGGCCCCCACCTTACCAAACACCTCTCTATTCCACCTCTTGATCTCTCCCTTAAGAGCTCTCAACTTTTTGGCCAAAATAGAACTTGGGGAACCCGTGAATGAGAACGAGGACCACCAAGAATAAACTTTGTCCACAAAACCCTCCTCTTTAAGCCACATGTTTTCGAACTTGAAAGCACTCTTCCCATTTTGCACACAGCCCCTCATCAAAATAATAGGAGCATGATCCAAGCCTACTCTAAGAAGCTTCTTTTGCATCAGCCCTGGATAGTTAAATTCCCAATCCGGGGAAACCAAAAAACGATCCAACCTCGACCATGATAAATTATTAGCCCAAGTAGACACTCCTCCGGCCAACGGAAGATCCATGAGCCCCATCTCCGCAGTAAAATCAGCAAACGCAGCAACCACTCTCCTTCTTCGGGCTCCACCCAACCTCTCATTGTGGAAGAGAGTGACGTTAAAATCCCCCCCTATGCACCAAGGCAACTCCCAAATACACATCAAACCTGCCAACTCCTCCCACAGCTGCCTTCTATTAGCATCCCTATTCGGACCATACACCCCTGCGAAGGCCCACTCCATACCGTCATCCACATTCCTAAAAGAGCAGGCTGCTACAAAATTACCCTGACAAACATCCATCTTCGAAACTACCCTTCTATCCCACATCAAAAGAATCCCACCTGAAGCTCCTACCGAGGCCACATGAGTCCACTCTACATAGGGGCATCTCCATAAGCTGAGCACTAAATCATGAGTGATCACCTCCAATTTTGTCTCTTGAAGACAAACAATATCTACCTTCCACTGACTCAAAAGCCGTCTGACCCTCAATCGCTTCCCCACCTCATTCAGCCCTCTCACGTTCCATGACAATATTTTATGCTTCATAAGGAATATCATCGTCCCTCATCCCCTTGAAACCATCAACCTCCTCCCCTAACGAAAAAGAAGTTCCTTCCCCATATTTACTAGCCACTATTTGCCCAAATACCTGTTTCAGTTTACCAACTTGCCCATCCCAAGACAATCCCGCAGTTCCTTTCACCTTCCAAACCATATTCATGTCCCTAGAGACAGGAGAATCCGAACCCATCCCTTGCTCAAACTGCTCCTCAGTATCAATCTCCCCTACAAGTTGAGAATTAAATCCCTCAACCCCTGGAATCGCATTCTCCTGAATCCCCATGCCCCCCAACATGCCTTGCTCCTCATGATTACCCAGCGAAGAGGATGCATTTATTGCTTGCTTCTCGGAAACCAAACAGGAATTATGGTTCTTACCCGAAGAAACTATCGTTGTCATGTCACACCCCCCGGAGCCATTCCAGGATACCCTTTCCGCTATCCACGACTTTGTGGGCTTAGATGAAGAACTCTCTCTTCTCTGAAACACCTTCACCTGCTTAGACTGCTTAACCGGCGTGAGGTTGAGACTTTCCACTTCCCCGGCACACTCTGAGGACTCCTGCGATCGGATGGAACTCTTCACCGGCGACGGAATTGCGTGACCCAGCACTGCGACAGTCTCCGGAATGGTAGACAGCATCGACCTCCAGCTTTCTGCCGCCTTAGAGCACCTCTCTGGAGTCGAGAGTGGAGAGCCCAGGTCTTCGGCACCCTCTGGGACTGAACCCAGCCTCTGCGGCGACTCCTCCTTCTCTCCCCCAAGCCCGCCGGTGATATCTCTGTCTGTTTCTGTCTCCATATTCCTCTCCACCGTCGCTGGGTATAAAACTCCGGCGTCAGCGAAATGTTCGCCAGAGATGTCGCCGGCGATCGACCTCCCATTATCGCCGGTTCTGCGCGCGGCCCCCGTCGAAGACGACTCCCCCTCCTGACGTTGCTGATGCGCTGGGCCTCGGATGATAGCACAGTATTGAGCTGGGCCTTGGAGAATCTGACTTGACTCCTTGCTGGGCCTGGGCCCCAATACTCCAATTTGGGTCGAGATTCTTCTAAAGTTTTTCTTTTTGGGCTTAGACCAGCCCATTTCTTCATTACTCCTCTTATTACCCATTTTCTCCTTATTTCGGTTAGTAATTCCACCAGAGCCCATTTCCCCAGCATTCCCCACTTGGCCCATACGCATCTCCAGCATCTAGAAAGTCTCCTCTATCCTTTTTAACCCCAGAACCAACTGCCCTCTAATATCCATTAGGTACTCCATGATTTCCTGTAGGTCAAGACCACCTTGCACGGACGCACACCCACTCCCTTCTGACTCCCTGTCCCCATTCGGCTCTGGCAAACCGGATTTCATGGGATTCTGCAGCGTCTTGGGATTACCGCTACCCCACGCTTTCTTCTCCGTCGCCTGATCCTGAATCCTCACCGGCGCAGCTCCGATATTACCCCATGTCTCCCCTTTGGCTTTCGACTCATCCAACTGCACATCTATCTTCGCCGGGCTGGGTTTCGTACTTGTCTGTGCACAACCACCATCCTTCTCCATTGCTAACTCCGCCTGCATCACCTTCCCTGCATCCTCCGGCGCCTGTGACCGACCCACCACCTCCGCAAAGCTCCTCCCTGGGATTACTCGAGATGCCTTCCTCGCTCTGAATTCACGTCCCTTCCATAGCGCCGAGCGAGCGATCTTCAACTCCGATACCAGTCTGCGCCAGCCTTGGCCGTATCTCCCCTCAGGAATCAACGCACTACCTCGACGTTTCCTTCCCTCGTACTCCTCGATGAAGATGAAGCTTCCATGCCTGTTTGCTCTTCTTTGCACTAACACTCGAGGAAAGCCTGCACTCGATGGATCCCAAAACACCTCCGAGGTTTCCGCGCCCAAGGCCACCTCTACAGCACCCACCAGCCAGTCTATCTCATCCCTGTGAATAAAGATGGACCCCTGTTTTTTCTTGCCTTTTTCAACCATCCTCAATCCATAATTTCCCCCCTTGATCAGCATCTCAAATCTCTTGGATTCCACATACCAACTTCGAATACTCCCCATCATTTGAAGACAGTAAGAGGACAGTAGTGGAATTAAAGGCCTTCTTCTTCAATACCCTATACCCTCAATGGAACCTTGACTCTCTAAATACTCTTCCAAGGTAATGTGAACTAGCCGGAATGGATAACACTTGATAAAACAACCTTCAAACTTCTGCCTCTTGGAACAAACTCTTAGATGTAATTAATCATGATTTAGATGTCAAAGTAGAAAAGGAATTGAAGAAGATAAAAACAATGTCAATGATCAAACATAAAGATACAAAAATCTACAGGGAAAGTAAGAGCAAAAAATTTACAATTGGCTGGCCGAACCAGAATTAATTACACCAGGTCTGCCACTCATCAACTGCATGAGTTCTGTGGGGTTTGGGTTCTTGTATAATTGACACAAAAATAATATTACAAAAAACGAAGTTAATACCAAAACCCTATCACAAAACTGATGTCTGATAACACTTAAAATTTCTTTTTTCTTTTTTTGTTTGTTGAATTTGCAAGTAACACACACAATGGGGCTTGAACGCACAGTGAAGAGCAAATGATCCACATTTGGCTGTACCAAATTAACATTTCAGTGATTTCACTGTTAAATATGCTACCACTAACTTATCGCTAGACCTTTCACGAAGAAAGTTTCAACTACTACAATGGAATAAGTATTGCAGAATTTCATTCACACGAACAGTGCAATCTAGAGAAAGATTAGAGCACTCCTAAATCAAGCCTACAAATCTTAGAAACTGTGACAAGCCTCATTGAAAAGATATTGCATTACCAAAGATCAAGCAAGTTTCATTAGCAAGGGTACAACAACTACCTCTAAAAAAAAAAAAAAAAAGTGTCCAAAAACTCCACAAGACAACAACGGCTAAAGATATAACCCTTAGGCATAAACATTCAATACCAAAAAAAGTTGTAAAACATGAATTAAAATTCAAACCTTTGACATAAATATTCAGTTATGTAATCCATGTTTTATATATATTCAAAATCACACAATAAGAATCTTTTTCATACAGTAGCCCTCCTTCCCTAAATGTTGAACTAAACTGCCCCTAATAATCAAGTAAACAGATCAATATGACTGGGCAGCAGAGTGATTCACAATACTACCATCCTCTCGTCAATCTGAAAACTCCTCTACCATACAGTGGAAAAGCTTCCTCAACGGATTCCTTAAAGTGCAAGAAACAACCTCGGGGAAAAATCTGAAGAGTCAAACTTCGTCAAATTCTAACATGACATCAGGGAATTCTTTCCAAAATGTTTTTAAGTGTTCTAATGCTGCCTGAAAATGTGCTGCCATCAAAACTTACGTTTCGCATAGGACGAAACTTTTCCTTTTTTCTTTTGCTATACACATTTACTATTATGGCAAGATAACTGTAAATATATGGTAATTGAGGCGGAATTTTGAAACAGAAATTTAATTTCTTTGGCTAACAGTTTTGCATTTTGAAACATTAGAGGCAGAAATTTGAAATTTCAGCAATAGTTTTAGGATGGATTTTTGGTTCCACATTCTTAAAATTCTGCCTACTAGAGCATTTTTTGCCAATTGCTTAAGCCATATAGGAAAAAGGAAAAAGATAAGACCACTATCTTTTACTCCCTCCCTCCATCTCTTGCCGCCGCACAAAATCATTCTCTTTTCCATGCATGTGGCATGCCACTGCTTGACCAAGCATGAGCCATCACAGCATCAGGAAAATGTGGAAGGTTGACTACAAAGATAAGGTTGATTCAACTTAGAGAGGATCGAGTGACCCAAAACAAAGACTCAAGGGGTGATATGTGCAGCATTAAATGTGAGTTCAGATATCTGCCTAAAGAGTTGACAACAGTAGTTTCAAGGATCCATTGCTTGAGATCTCCAGAAAAAGGGTGAACTTATACAGATCCATATCTGAGGGACTAGTCATTGCTTATTCTCAAACTAGTCATCCAAACAAATACCTTCTAGGATATAGGATAGAAAATCCCTGTTATTTCATCCCCATCATTTCAAAATTACTAGAATTCTCAAATTTCTTATCTAAGCACACTCTAAATGCTAAAGCTGCAACTCTCCGCAAGCCTAAGTGTGACGTGGAAGGCAAAGTGTAACTGTTCTCTTTTACAAAAGCAGAGCAACATCTTCAAGCGAAGTCAGGGTTGTAGATCCTTCCATCATATTCTCCAACTAGCTTTTTACAAAAGACTTGTTGGCTGTCATCTTCTCCATGTCAGACCAATAAAAACATGTCATGTATATTTGGATCCATGTCACCATACCATATAGACAATTATACCCAAAAGAGCAAAAATTAAACAGAAAAAGGGAGAAAAAAAATGGAGATCCACCCCACACGACTCCTCTGCAGAGGTGAAGATCTCCACTTCCGCCCCTGTGGGGGTGGAGCCCCCCCCCCTCCCCTTGCAAGGGCAGTGTAGTGGGGATGGATCTCTACCAACCTTTTTTTTAAAAAAAAAAAAAAAAAAAAGAAGGTATAATTGCCCATGTGGCATGATAATGTGGATCTGAATACACGTAGCACATTTTTATTAGTCTAACATAGAGAACATGACAAATGGCAAGTCTTCAGTTAATAATGAACATTGTGCGCATCAACTCCTCATAACAAGAACAACATTGACAATTCTTCAAAAAAAAAACAACATTGACAAAGTCTTAAAAAAATAAATAATAATAATAAAAAAGAAAAAGAAAAAAAAGAAAAAAGGAAGAAGATAGAGATTTCTTGATAGTCTTTATTAGTTTCATGTTGAGATATGAACAAGGATTAAAAAACAGAAAAAGCTATAGAGCATACCATAATATTTTGCTCAAAACTGATGACTTACTTGTACCAATTGAATAAACTGACACCAAGCATGATTGTGAAGAGACCAGCACCTTTCAACCAGGTAAATTCATCATGGAAGTAGAAGACTGCAGCCTGAATATGCATTACACAGCATCAGAAAATAATGTTACAGAAATTATTTGCATCATTAGCCTCCATTGTTTTACCAGCAGAGAAAATTAATCAACGTATTATCAGTTCAAGGCTAATTAACAATGAATTGTTTTGAACTTTTCTCGATTCAAATTCAAGGTTAGTGAGCCAATAAATTGAGAGCTTAAACTGTGCCAGACGAAAACACCATTAGCATTTACTGGGCCACAAGACAATACCGCCGCAAAATTTACATAAGCTGAGAATTAGCAATTACATAAATAAATAGTTTGGGCATCACAGGTTTATGTTCGTTGAAGTTAGAACTAATGTAGTCAGCATCTCAATCAATTTACACAGTCAAACAATTAATGGAAATTAAGAAATTAAGATGCCTCTGAAATGCACTGGCAAACTTAGGATTAACTGTTTTCCTCTCATCAACCACACTCTATTAGGACTTATTTCTAGTTACTTCCATTTAATATGTCTAGAGAGTTGGAGAATACCTTGTTATGTGAGGAAATTCATTGGCGACAAAAATCGAGAGCATTATGGTTGAAGGAGGGGGATAGCAACACACGGTTTTTTCACAAGATGGCCAACTCCCATCGCAGATATAATTGTGTGGAGACGCTATGTATCGAAGGTGTTTTGTCCAATGATCCGAATGAGGTAAAAGAGCATGTTGTGCACTTCTATCGAAATTTATATACGGAACAAACTAACTGGCGACCTAGAATGGACAATCAAGCTTTTTCATCTATTGATGAGGAGGAGAAAGTTTGGTTGGAAAGAGAGTTTGAGGAAATGGAGGTTTGGGAGGTGGTGAAGGGTATGGAGGGTGACAAGGCACCGGGTCCAGATGGGTTCACCATGGCTTCTTTTCAATCTTGTTGGACGGTGGTGAAACATGACATCATGGCCGTTTTTTCTGAATTTCATAGAAGACGACAGCTAATGAAGAATTTGAATGTTACCTTTGTGACCTTGGTTCCAAAAAAGGCGGATGCGGTGGAGATGAAGGATTTTCGGCCTATCAGTTTGGTGGGAGGAATGTATAAAATTCTGTTCAAGGTGCTGGCAAATAGAATGAAAAATGTTTTGGGTAAGATTATATCTAATTCCCAAAATGCGTTTATAGGAGGACGTCAAATTCTTGATTCGGTGCTGATTGCAAATGAAGTATTGGATTCTTGTATGCGGTCCGGTATGCCGGGTGTAATATGTAAGTTGGACTTGGAAAAAGCCTATGATCATGTGAATTGGGATTTTTTGCTATACTTGATGAAGCAATGTGGATTTGGAGAGAGATGGAGGGGATGGATAGAGTGGTGTATCTCGTCAGCTCAGTTCTCAATTTTAGTAAACGGTACTCTAGAGGGTTTCTTTAATAGTTCAAGGGGAATAAGGCAAGGGGATCCGCTCTCACCGCTATTATTTGTGTTGGTGATGGAGGCTTTGAGTAGGATGGTGAATGCGACTGTAGAGCAAGGTCTATTATCAGGATTTGCTGTGGGAGAGAGGGTTTTCTCAGATTTGGTGATTGCTCATTCTCTTTTTGCCGATGATACATTGATTTTCTGCGAAGCATGCCCGGAACAATTACGGTATGTACGTCTTATTCTTTTATGTTTTGAGGCTGTTTCGGGGTTGAAAGTAAATCTTGGCAAATCAGAATTGATGGCTGTAGGAGAGGTGGAAAATATTGGGAATTTAGCTGCATATCTTGGGTGTAGAGTTGCTGGTTTGCCCATGAAATATTTGGGGCTGCCGCTAGGGGCTGCATATAAGGATACCTCTATGTGGAATGGGGTGACGGAGCAGATGGAGCGGAGGTTGGCAAGGTGGAAGAAAATATATCTATCAAAGGGAGGGCGATTAACCTTAATAAAGAGTACGGTATCTAATCTTCCAACGTATTACTTATCTTTATTTCCGGTTCCTATGAGTGTGGCTAATAGGATCGAGAAGATTCAACGAGATTTCCTATGGGGAGGAATGGGTGATGAAAAGAAATTGCATCTTGTTAGTTGGAATCAAGTTTGCCGTCCCTTAAGGGCCGGTGGCCTTGGTATTCGAAATGTACTCAAGTTCAATAAAGCTTTATTGGGAAAATGGCTTTGGAGATATGCGACTGAGAGGGAGGCACTTTGGTATAAGGTAATTAAGGAAAAGTATGAGGAGCAGGATGGTGGATGGTGTTCAAAGGAGGTGTCGGGGCCTTTTGGAGTAAGGTTGTGGAAACACATTAGACGAGGATGGGACTTGTTTGCTCGAAATGTGAGGTTTGAAGTGGGGTTAGGTTCGAAAATTCTATTTTGGCATGACAAGTGGTGTAGAAATCAGCCGTTGAAGCATGCATACCTGTCGTTGTATCGTATTGCAAGGTATAAAGAAGCATGGGTTAAGGATAATTTTAATTGGAGGAATGGGGTTGTGGAGTGGAATATCGTTTTTATTCGTTCTATACAAGATTGGGAGATGGATATGATATCGACTTTCTTTGAAATGCTTTACTCGTGTAAGATTTCACAGGGAAATGTAGATCGCCTTCATTGGTCTCCATCTAAAAAAGGTGTTTTTGAGGTGAAGTCGTTCTATAAGATCTTGTCTAATACAGCCACTAAGATGTTCCCTTGGAAAAGTATTTGGCGATCCAAGGTGCCGTCAAGGGTGGCGTTCTTTGGGTGAAATGCGGTACTTGGAAAAATCTTGACACATGATAACTTGAGGAAGAGAAGTATTGTAATAGTGGAATGGTGTTGTATGTGTAAGAAGAATGGGGAATCCGTAGATCACTTGTTGATCCATTGTGAAGTGGCAACTCGATTATGGCATTATATGTTCACATTATTTGGCATTGAGTGGGTTATGCCGCAAAAGGTCCTAGATTTGTTTGTTTGTTGGAATCATGTGGGGGGGAGGGATCTTGCTAAAGCTATTTGGAGGATGGCTCCTTTGTGTGTCATTTGGTGCATATGGAGAGAGAGCAATGCGAGACTTTTTGAGGATAAGGAATGCTCGGTGGATGGGGTGAGGAGGAATATGATTGCTATGCTACATATGTGGGCAATGGCGCATTATCGTGAGGAGCTTTCGACTCTAGAAGACTTTTTGATCGTGTGTCCTTTGTATATATCTTAGGGGTTCTTTTGTACATATTACTTTTTTAGGGTTGTGCCCCTTTGCGCGTTTTAATAAATTTCACATTACTTATCAAAAAAAAAATTGGGCTTCACAATTGATAGGAGAAAATGCTAGAATCCTATACATGAAATGAACGGAAGTTGCTCTCTAATACTAATACAAAAAATGCATACACCTGCAAAGAAAAATCCCCAGCCCCTTTTGCAGAAGGGAACTAGGCATTGTAGACATCTAGAGAGAAAAGAACAAAGATACATCGGGAGAGAGAAAGAAAGGATAGCAGAATTGGGTGAGACAGAAGGGGAACAAGAAGGAGAAGAAATCAGAAGCACTGTTGTAGATGAGACAGAATTTACCGAGTGAACATGTCTACTGCTAATTTACGTAACTGATAGGTATGCAATAGCAGTTTCGCTCATCTAAATCAGCAGTAACAGGCATAAGTTCAATCGAAGTTAAATAACTTTAGATTTTCTAAATCTATTCAGGTCAGCTTCAAAATTACGGAATGTCCAATGAAAATTTGCATATAGCATGGAATGATACGTTTAGATTTTTTATTTTTTTTTTAAAAAAAAAAAGGTTGCTGGTTCCTAAATCTAAAGGAAACTCTGCTAGCACGCACATGGATGAAATTAATAGTTGTTATACGAGGAGCACCTGATTTTTAAAGCTAAAAAATGAATATCATAACAGAATACATGAGCAATGATTCAAGAACATAATTAAAACATGGCTACAGAAATTTACAATGTAACAACGAAGATGCCCAGAAGGTCGGGCTGAACCATAAATTTAGAGGGAGTACTAGCTCTATTTATTTATTTATTTTGATAAGTGACTACTAGCTCAATTTATAACAATTATATAAAAAGGAAAATATCTAAAAAGCAATTTATACCAATATAGTGACAGCCTCCTTGACAACACCTGCTATTGTTACTGTGACAGCACTAGTTACTGAGACAAGAATGTATTCTGTCAATACCTGCAGCAAGACCAACAGGCACGAACTCAGATTGACAGATATATGACTAAAGGAATGTTAACTATAACAGAAGCAAGCAAAGTCAAACAAGTGAATTGGTCAACATAATGTGTAATTAGTTAAAATCCAACCAATTCTACCTCCCCCACCCGTGGGTTGTCCCAAAAGCAAACCTAAAGGACTATAAATATATATATATGTACACACACAAACACAAGACACACATATACTTGAAAGTATGTGTGTTTGTGTCTGTTAAAAAGAAAATAAGTTAAACCTAAATTCTTACCATAAAAAAGGCAAGTGTTCCACCAAAAAGCATCAGCAAGCAACTTCGAGTCACATGCCATGGACTGTTGAAGTAGTTGCTTGTTTTAAATTCATGCCAAGGATCCAATAAAAGAGAAAAGAGGGCAGTTGCCACTGCCATCACTGGAGTCACAGAGCTCATCAAGGTAAGTGGATTTTTCAAACCTGAAACAATTAAAAACAAGCATTTTAGGATGATTTTGTAAAAACTAACAGCATTGTACTTTAAATATCAGGAGAATACAAAACAGCATTTATAATAAGAAGCTGGACCATCTTTATGTGATCCTATGGTTAGAATAATAAGTATCTTTTCCATGGCTTTCTTCTAAACTTGTTGGGAGGTCCTTAAAGAGGATATATGATTTTTTTGCAGGAGTTTCATCTTCATGGTAAGTTTGAAAAGAGCCTTAATGCAAGTTTTATTTCCCTTAACCCTAAGAAAGTTGGGGCTGTAGATATTAAGGACTTCGGTCCTATTAGTCTTGTGGGTAGTGTTTATCAAATCATCTTTGAAGTCCTATCGAACAGACTGAAAACGATATTGGAGAAAGTTATTTCTAGGTCTCAAAATGTGCTCATTAGTGGTAAACAAACTTCAAATTTGGTATTTTAGATAATGAATGTTTCAATAGTTGAATTAGATCAAGGCATCCTAGTGTGGTGACTGGAAGAGGCTTTAATTGGGGTTTTCTGCTGAAACAGTTAAGGAGATGTGGTTTTTAGGAGAAATGGAGAGTTTGGCTAGCTCAACGTATTTTTACAGTGCATTTCTCCACTTTGATTAATGGATCTCCTTCTGGATAATTTAATAGCTATTCTGGCTTGAGACAAGGGATCCTTTATTGCCTCTACTTGTCATAGAGGCTCTGTGTAGAATGTTATCTGCCACAATGGATAGAGGGCTTTTATCGAAACCTAGTTTCTAATCTCTTGTTTGCTGATGATATTTTGATCTTTTGTGAGACAAATCCAAGTCATCTCCGTTATCCATGTTGCCTCTTCTGATGTTTTGAAGCTGTCTCGAGGTTGAAGATTAACTTATCAGTGTTGTGGATGAGTTTTGGCTACAACCTTGGTTGTAGGGTATCTTTCTTTGCCTTCAAAGTAACTGGGTCTTCCTTTAGGACTTAGTTCCTATCAGCATTGTGGATGAGGTTTGGCTTGTAACCTTGGTTGTAGGGTGTCTTCCTTTGCCTTCAAAGTATTTGGGTCTTCCTTTAGGGCTTAGTACAAGGCTAAATCAATATGGGATGGGATTGTTGAAAAAATGAAACAGCATTTGGCTGGTTGGAAGAGGCTTTATTTGTCCAAAGGTGGTAGGTCAACATTGATTCTATCTACCTATTATTTGTCCCTCTTCCCCATCCTTGTAAGATTTGCTAGCCGAATTGAAAAAAATCAGAGGGATTTTTTGTAAGGTGGAGTTGGTGAAGACTTCAAATTCCTTCTATTCAGTTGGTCTAAGATTTATTCCCAGATTTGATCTTGTGGTTTGGGTATTAAAAAATTGATTCAATTTAACCGAGCTCTCTTGGGAAAATGGTTATGACGTTTTGCCATGGAGAGGAAAACTTTGTGGAGATCAACGATGGAAACCAAATATGATAGCATTAGGGGAGGATGGTGTTCCAATAAGGTTGTTTGACCCTTCGAGATGAGGATGTGTAAAAAAACGTGGAGGATTGGTTTTTTTTTTTAGATTTGTCAGATATGAGGTGAGAGATGATCTAAGAACAAGTTTTGGAATGATTCATGGTGCGGGGATCATCCGCTAAAGGTAACTTTTCCAGAATTGTTTAGCATTGCTCGTTGTATGGAGGCTTCTGTGGCAAATCATGTGCAATTTTCTAACGGCAATCTTCAACTGAATATTTCTTTTACCTTACCAATGATTAGGAGGTGGGCTTGGTCACTTCATTCTTTGATCACTTGTATTCTCTCAAGTTGGGATGAGGTGGCAAGGATAAGATCTGTCAGATCCCTTCCAAAAGGCAGATGTTTGAGGTTAGATCCTTTTATCATGCGCTTTGCACTCCTACTTGCTCCCCCAACTCCAATGGAAAAGAGCATTTGGAGAAATAAGGCTCCTTTAAGAGTGCCTTTCTTTGAGCGGACAGCAGCATTAGGGAAGATTTTAACATTAGATAACCTCAGAAAGAGGAACTCTATGGATTGGTGCTACATGTGCAAGAGGAGTTGATATATCATCTTCTTCTCCACTATAAAGTGCCTAAAGAATTCTGGGTTCAGTGTTCCATGTTTTTGGTGTAGAAGGGTCATGCATAAAAGGGTGGTTGAGTTGTTGGCTAGCAAGAGAGTTAGTTGCGAATTCATTGCATTTTAGAAGCTTAGAGTGTGGCTCCTCTGTCCATAATGTGGTGCATTTAAAGAGCGCGGAGCACAATGAGCTTTGAAGATTGTGAGAAATCAGGGTTAGAGTTAAAAGTTTATATGTTCAGATCTATTTATTTTTAGTTGGTAACATACAATAATCCTCGTTTTTCTAAATTTTTGGACTTGTGTTCTTCTCTTTCTCCCTAATTGAGGATCTTTATTGTATACTTCCTGTGTACTTAGGTTGTGTCCCTTTGCACTTTCAATGAGATTGATTTACTAAAAAAAAAGAAGTGTTTTTCACATACAATGGCATAAACATAATCCATTGAAAATGAGGCACAAAGTTTTATACCAGGCATAACAAAGGCTAATTTTTCTATTTAATTATTCAACCGGGAAAATTTATGAGTTAATAGGTACATATAATGTGTTCTTCGATAATGAGTTCCCCAACTTTAATTTTTGGGGTGGCATGGACCTTCCCAGGCTTCTTGTAGCTTCACCCTTTATGTGAAGCCTCCCGTAGCACATTCACATGTGAAAACTCCAAAATCAACAAAAGTTCTTTTGAAAATAAATTCCATTACTAAGAGACTAAAACTTTTAGAATTAAAGATTGCCGACTATTTCCGACGAACACAACTCCTAGCTCTTGAATTACATGTCTCTAGATAGGAAGATAGAGCAAAATAAATTGCAACACTTTTAGGAGTACTTAAAGAAGGGGCTGCACAAACTCATAAACTTTCATATTCTAAAAACTGGTCAACTATGATTTCTAATCTCTTCTATAAGCACAAATCTTACAACTTTCAACAGTCAGAATGTTTTTTAATTCTTTTCACAAGTGATAGGACTTCTGTCACTTGTCAATAACTAAGGATCGCTCGACATAGGAACTCAGTAAATTTGCTGGAAATCATTTATCTTGAAATCTTGAGCAGTCAACAAGTGGCCAACAATGTACATTTTTTTTTGACAAGTAATGTTTATATATCAAAAGCGCTGAGGGTGCAACCCTAGTACACAAGAAATATACAAGAGAAAACACCTAACTAGAAGAAGAGAAAAGAACAAGGAAATTAGGATAGCTAATCACTAAAAGAGCAAGCCAAGCTGCTATCTAAGTGAAAAGTGTGTAAAAAAAGAAGGCCATAAGATCCTCCAAAGATCTCTCAGAATCCTCAAAGCATCTTGCATTCCTTTCTGACCATAAACACCACACGATGCAAAGAGGAACCACTTTCCATACAACAGCACTCCGAGAGTGACCTCCCAACCACCAACAAGCAAACAAGCCCACCACCTTGCTAGGCATGACCCAAGACAATCCAAACCGATTGAATATAAATATAGCATACCATAAAGAACAAGCAATCTCACAGTGAAGAAGAAGATGATCGATAGTCTCCCCATCCGATTTGCACAAGCAACATCTATTGATCACAATAAGATTCATTTTTCTAAGGTTATCAATAGTGAGGATCTTCCCTAACACCGCCGTCCAGGTAAAGAAAGCCACTCTTGAGAGTGCCTTGGTGAGCCATATACTCTTCCAAGGAAAAAGACTGGCCTCTTTACTTGCCAGAGTGTTATAGAGCGACCTAACATCGAACTTCCCTTTGCTAGACAGAACCCACCAAATTTTATCCTCCCCTTCCCTACTCATTCTATGCGAATACAACGAAGTATAGAATGATGCTAGCACTTCCAGTTCCCAAACATGGACCAACTGAAAGAAACTAACATTCCATTGAATGTACATCAAGCATACTAGAAATGAAAAATAACACAAGTGGGGGTCCCTCGGATACAAACACAAGACCTTCTAAGCACGCCATTCCTGATACATATGCTGTTGAAAGCTAGAGGGAGAAAGAACATGAAAAAATTGTGACACAATGCTAGAGTGGTTGGTTACTCTATTCATACACGAATATGAAAAGTATGAGATTGCCCTTCTTTACATATAATACTTGTAACAGTAGCAAGAGTGTGTGACAGTCATAGGTTCTGAATACATATGTACTGATGATACCTAACAGAGAACCGATGATCCTGGTCCATATGCAGTATGTTAATACAAGATTGAAACTTTGCTAAATTAGGATTCCAGAAAGCAACATAAAGTACTTTTTTTTGATAAATAAGTAAGGATATCATTAAAAAAGCGCAGAGAGGCGCAACCCTAGTACATAGGAAGTATACAACATAAAGTACTTACCATAGGCTTCTTTCTATATGTGGATTTTGGCGTCGATGCGCATTGAATAGAATGCAAAATTAGGTTCCAAGCCAACAAAAATTAAGTAAGTATACAGTTATCCAAAAAAAAAAAAATCAAATTTGGATACCGGGAAAAAATTGTCAAAATCTATATATCATGCAAAAAGGAAGTAAATTAGAAACACAAACAAAGCCTACCTGAAGAAGAATTTGAGTCATGGACCAGCGGAAGCCAGACATTACAGCAGCAAGCATAACCAAAATGAAACCCCAAAACTCAAATTCTGTCTCTTTCGCAACTGCCATACAGAGATAGATAGAAAACAGAGAAATATTAACATTGGGTTACTTTTCTTTTTTTTTTTAAACAAAAAAAAAAATCAAAACAAGCACACACGAGAAATACCTAGTGATACAATCTAAAATTAAGAAGAGAAAAGAAAATAATGAAATGAACACTGAATACTGCCTAAAAAAGTAATCCAATCATACATTCGAGAATCATAAATGCAATAATTCTGCAACACATAGATTACAGCAGAAAATCAACAACAGCAGGGCAATTGCATTGCAGAAAATATAAGGGCAAATCACAAAATGAAATTGTTATTTTTTAAGATGAGAATCTTCATATCTTAAAACATCTCTATAAGTTTAAAAATTAATTTTCCAAAACAAAATGCATCTGCCTCATTGCGAGATCTTAAAGCAGTCTTGATTCTTGAAGGTATAAAACTTGCTAAGAACCTTGGCTAACATATGAATTTAGATTAATAAAAGAGGATAATGGAAACAAAAATTCCTTCTAATTTTTGGACTCACATTTAGTTCATCCACGAGGGATAAACAAGTCTAGTGACATTTTAATGAAGTTCGAATTTATGCAGCTGAAATCATATCCTATGTTTTGGGCATATCACATCTTTGTGACTGAATTTTCCCCCATTAATAAATTCAAGGAAGAATTACTGTAATAGCCTGAAAATATAGGAGAGAGTGCGATCCACGAGAGGTAAACAAGTCTAGTGACATTTTTATGAAGTTTGAATTTTATGCAGCTGACATCATACCCTATATTTTGGGCATATCACATCTTTGTGACTGAATTTTTCCCCATTAATAAATTGAAGGAAGAATTACTGTAATAGCCTGAAAATATAGGAGAGAGAGTGCAATAGAGATGAGAAAGAATGAGATATAAAGATACAGGTAAGCGAGAGAAAGGAAGGGATGAAAGGGAAGAGGGAAATTGTTCTATATTTTTTTTTTTTTTCATTTTCCTATTTGAATCAACTTCAGGGTCTTTACCCCTTTGAACCAATAAAACCAATGTTATGTTATGTCATCCACTTGGGATCCCACGTCAAAATAGCGTCAAAGGGCTGTCTTGGTGGGTCCACCAACTGCATGCTTGCAGCATCACTCAAGCAACTAGGTATACCACTCTAGAAAACTCACATCCTCAGAAATGTGGAAAACAGAGTATATCCTAACATCGATGCTTTCTGTTTTACAAACAAATAAATGCATATTCAAATAACTATCAGAGATAAACGCAACCCTGATACCTGTTAAGAGAATTCCAACTGAGATAACTAAAATTATGCCAGAGAGTTTGATGCTTGGAGACTCCAACCTTCCAAATAAAGTTTGGCATTAAATGCAGATAACAGGGTAACAACCAAAAGAAAAATCATGATCAAAACATTGATCTAGAACACAGGATGATTAGATATCTAGATTACAATATGGATGTCATATAATAGATGAAGCAGCATGAGATAATATTCCAACAAAACAAACATCACAAAAAAAGACATTTTAAGAAGATACCAAACCTTGAAACATGAAAATGGAATAACAGAATGAAAATTAGAGATCTCAAAACTGAAGAGCTTTCTAGTATGCAATAAAGTTGGATAGTGAAACTCAATTTAACAAGCCTCATTCTATCAACTTGTTCCTGGCTACAAAAATCTTTATTGCCATTCAACTCTACATGGGGTTCATAGACCATCAAAAAACACCATCTAGGATCACACATTTGCAAATTACTACACCTATTCTTTTTTTCCACAGCTTGGCACCCTCAACAAGTATCCTTTTTAGCTGTCCACTTGTCCATGTAACCCAATTACCATAATATGGCTCCTCCTTACTATTGCTATCGCTAATCTTTTCTACAAATGACAATACCATCTACTTGGATCTCTCATGTTATCCTCAAGTTCTGCTATGCCCCACAACATGAAAATTCTTTTCCATCCACCACATTTGGGCACCAACATAATGCAACACTTTCAAGTATATTAGACAGCAGACCAAATTGGGAGAGAAAATATTCATATTAAATATGAGAACTCTAATTTTCTCTTTCAACTTCAAAATCACTCATATGAAGCCACGACTGACCGTAATGGAAACATTATGTGAGTGCACCAAAATCCAAAAACTCAATTTAGAATGCAAAGAAAGAATGCACAAACACATGGTGTCATTACGCGATTGTCCCCAGTCAATATTGACTATGCTGTTGACCCAACCCAACTTACAAAATAATTTTTTTGATAAGTAAACTGAATATCATTAGAAGTGCATAGGCACAACTCACTGTACACAAGTAGTATATAGGAGAAACACCTAGAACAAGTCAAGAAAATCCTGAAAACTAAGCAAATTAAAATCTATGGCAGATGTCTAATGATAAAGATTTTCTAAAAAGAAAGACTTAAGTTCTGTCACCGCCTTCTCACTGCTTTAAAACTTCTATCACTTCTCTTCCCTCCAAAGACACCACAAAAGGCAAGACGGAACCACCTTCCACACAACTGTGCTTTGTGGGCCTCCCAACCCTCTACAACAGGCAAAAAGGTCTACCACTCTCTTAGGCATGACCCAAGCTAACCCAACATGGCTAAAAATAGCACTCCACAAGGCAGTGGTGATCTCACAATGGGGAAGGAGAAGATCAACAAATTCCCAACTCCTTTTGCACATACAACACCAGTCAATGACAATAACATGCCACTTCCTAAGGTGTGCATTCTCACCTAAGGAGGTTGTTCAAGCAAAAAATGTGGCTCTCACAGGGACCTTATTCTGCCAAACACTCTTCCAAGGGAAGAGAGAGCTCCTGACGTACAAGGATGTTATAGAACAACCTAACGTCAAACTTCCCCATTTGGAGAGAACCCAACGGAGCTTGTCTTCATCTCTTTGTCTCATTCTAAAGGAGTACAAGTTAAAAAATGAAGCAAAGACAGACACCTCTCAATCATGAGCTTCTTTGATAAAGCTTACATTATACTAATGGGACTCATTGGATAACTCCAAGTAATCTGCCATGGAAGCATCCTTTATACAAGCAAGATTATACAAATACAGGAAAATATTCTTAAGGACCTGATGCCCATACCATTTGTGATGCCATAATCTAATATTAGAGCCATCTCCCAACGCAAATTTGGTATGACTACAAAACTCCCTCCAACCCTCTTGATTTTTATCCACAAACTCAACCCATAAGACCCATGAATGTCATTAGAACAACATCCGCCCCACAAGCTACCATACTTAGAATCCACTACAACTCTCCACAAGGCCCCCCTCTCATGCACATAGCACCAAAGTCATTTCCCCAAAAGAGCACGATTAAAAATACTCAAAGTTCGAACCCCCAACCTTCCCTCACAGATCTGAAAACAAATCTTGGATCAACTTACCAAATAGAATTTGAGCTAATCACTTAGCCCACCCCATAAAAAATCTTATTGAAGCTTCTCTATGTGATTGGCAACACCAACAAGAATGGGAAAAAGAGACAAGAAATACATGGAAAAATTGGACAATATGTCTTTATTAGGGTAATCCTTCCACCCTTAGACCAGTACATCATCCTCCACCCCAGCTAAACGTAGCTCAATCTTTTCAATAACACCATCCCAAATAGATTTGAACTTAAAAAGGAGCTCTCAATGGAAGGCTAAGATACTTCATAGGCAAAGAAAACAGCGTGAACCCCAGAATACTGGTTAGGCCATCAACATTATTGACATTACCCACAATAACTAATTATGACTTGGTGAAGTAAATTTTCTAACCGGAGACAACTTCAAAGCATAAGAATAAGGCACCGAGATAGTGTTTATGTTCTAGGTTTGCCTTATAAAAAAGCAGAATATCATCCGCAAATAGAAGATGAGAAATATGAATCAAACTAGAGTTACTAAACCCCACAGAAAAGCATGAGAGAAATCCCCATCTACAGTAGTGGATAGCATTTTACTCGACGCCTCCATAACTATGAGAAATAAGAATGGAGATAAAGGATCACCCTGTCACAAACCGTGAGAGCTGTTGAAGAAACTAGGAGTACCGTTTACCAAAATAGAAAAGCGCACCGAAAAAATACAATGCTAGTAACCAATTACGCCACTTATCCCCAAAACCACATCTCCTCAACAAGTACAATAAGAACTCCTAATTAACATGATCACTGGCCTTGTCATTATCCAATTTGCAAAGAACACCTAGCTCACCTAATATGACCCTACTATCCAGGCATATTGGGACTTCAAGATGATCTTCTCTACAACCCTTTTCAATCTAGTGGCTAGAACTTTGGCAATTTCTTCGAAATGAGAGCAATGAAAGTTGCATTGAGGCATTTTTCAGGCTTGATACTAGCATGAAGCTCATGAAATATCCTCATAACATCTTTTTTTTTTTCTTTTTTTTTTTTTTGATAAGTAATGTTGTATATATCAAAAAGTGTAAGGCACCCCTAAGTACATAAGAAGTATACACAGGAAAACCAAAGCTAGCCCACAAAATGACCTCCATAAAAAAATCCTAAGACCCAAAGAAGCTCTAAGCTCTAAGCTCCTAAGACCCTCATAACATCTTTAATCACCTCCTAGCAAGTTTGGAAGAAAGCCATAGTAAAACCATAAGGTCGAGGCGCCTTGATCACAAATTAACAATCACCGGCAATCATGACAATCTTTTTTTTTTGTACTTCCATTGTCTGAGAATGGATAAAATTCTGATCAAGCGGCGTTGCTCCAATATTATTTTTGATATTTTCTTTATTTTCGTTTTTACCAAAAATAAAGGTAAATATTGTCCTACATCAGACACCCCCACTTGAAAAAAACTCGTCCTCGAGTTTTCTTTGGAACATGACACGTGCGGCTCCTCTAAAGAAAGGTACTTGGAGAAATCTACATAGATAGCATCAAGACACGATCTTTCCTTTTTGTCTACTTCCACAAAAATTTCTCCAACGATTTCTTCTTTGATGTCAGCTTCAACTTCACAGTTTTCTTCAAAGGAATCGTTAATTTTCGTGGTGATCGTGTTGAGTTGCACCTGTGACAAAGAAGGTGGTGGTTGTTCTTCCACTGGTGTAGTTGTGGGAACAAATAGTTGTGGCAGCACAAATTGTTTCTCTGACGGCAACTCCAAATTAACAACATCAACATCCTTTTCACCATAATTAATATTCTCTTCATAGACGGAGTGCCTATTTGGAGATTTATGAATATGGTTACAGACATGTCGAATGTGACTTACGTCATCATAAAGGAATCTGTCGACATAAGGATAGTGAACGGGTTTCCTTCGGATCCCATAGTCATCTTTAGCATCATTGTTCCTGTGACTCCAATGGGAACCCATCTGCATGTGTTCCAACATCTCCTGCATCTTGCATATCTCCTGTTGCACCGTTTGCCAAAACTCTTGAAATTCGGCTCTCGATGGAGGCTCTGATCGCTTGGTATATCGTTGGTAATTGGATCTCGAAACAACATCTCTCTCATGAACAGTATCATTATAGAAGTTGTTGTTATAGTATAAGTTGGCCATCGAATCCGAATAACGCCGCCTCAAATACCCCATGAATTTGACTCTCAAAAGAGCCCCTCTCCCCTACAAGCGGCGTTGTGGAGAAGTTTGTCACCGTTGCGCTGATTGGCCATAATCAAGATAAAAGCTTGTCTCTGATACCAACTGACGTAGCGGAAGACTAAGGTAACTAATCAAAGAGCAACGTCTAAGGAGAAGCGTCTTCGTCTTCTACCCAAAAAGATAAAATAAGCCCGCAGGCTAAAAGAAAGATAAAACTACTCAGAGTATTTGAGAGAAAATTCTCTGATTTGATAATAATTCAATTGATTTGATTTTACATAATAAGCTACCCTATTTATAGAAGAGAAATACTTGTAGAGAAAGTAAACATAATCCTAGTAGCAATAGTAAACCTAATCCTAATAAAGGAAGGAAAAGAATTAAAGCAAATCTAACCCTATTAAGGAAAGAAAATAAAGTTCTAATAGAATAAAATTAAATTAACAATTAGCGGCAGTCGTGACAATCTTTTCTTTTGTACTTCCATTGTCTGAGAACGGGTAAAATTCTGATCAAGCGGCGCTACTCCAATATTATTTTTGATATTTTCTTTATTTTCGTTTTTACCAAAAATAATGGTAAATATTGTCCTACATCATTAACCAACATCAATTTGATGGAATTATAATAACTGCATTCTGAGCTTAATCTCAAGATCAAACTCAGCTTTAAACAACTTGGACCTCAAAGTCCAGGTCATATTAACGCGACAAACCAATGTCCCCATAAAAGTAATAACTACTACTATACATGTAGCTTACATATGAACCAATGACAACCATAAGGATAATCAAAATCATTTTTCCAATCAAGCTATTGCGACATCCAGAGAGCCTGATAGCATTTGAATACAGGATAGGCATGCTTTGGATGGATTGTTGACATGGAGTTAAATCACTTTGTAGTTTGTTGCCCTATCTAACTAATGGCTTGGAGAATCATTGGATCAAGATAAATATATTGAGAGGAGCTAATTAAGAAATCAAGGCTTGGTTAATGAGTATTACAAACACAAAACCATGCCTGAGAGCTGATGAAGAAAAAGGGAAACCAAGAGTTGTTGCACATAATCACCTAAGAACAAATATTGGTTCCCACTTTCTTCTAGAAATAGGGATAGCTTTCACCACCTGGCTACATGACCAAGGCATAAAAAGGGTGTGGTAGATCCAATGTTCAAATCTTATGTAGAATAGTTTTGATGTGGAATTAATTTTTAGAATTTTTGAACCATGAAGAAGTGTTCAAGAAATTGAAAGATCCACCTGAAGAACACTAGAAGATGACATATTTAACTCTTAATGACAATGATAGCACAACATTCATGTATGATATATGAAAAGGGGACCGGTAAAAAAGCTTGGTTGACAAGAGATTCACCTGAAAGCGAAAGCAAATAAAAGGAGAAATATAGGAGAAGCAGATTTACACTGCACAACAAAAGAATGGTTAGATTCAAAATGTTCACTTAGAACCTTAAAAATAATGGAATGTGGATTTACTAAGAATAAAAGTTATTGAGAAGACAAGTATTTCATGATGACGTAATACAATAAAAGAAAACCAACCATTGTGGCAAATGTGACTGATATGAAAACAAGGGATGCGTTGCTCAGGTTAACATCCATTGCCGTTCCAAGAGCCGTTGGTACAACTGTGAAAGGCAAAGTCCATCTGTAGCATTAGTTGATAGAAAAGTTAATTTAATATGCAATAAAGAAATTTTGCACTATGAAACTTATATGAATTAGAATACTAATTGGAAAACAACAATATCTGGACATAAGGGAATGACATATCATAAAACATGAAAACAAATCACGAGCAATGAAATCTGAGACTGATATAAAATATTTTACCAATTTCTTCTGCAAAATTGTCACTTGTGGACATATTATCTCCTTGTTAAGAGTTAAAAACTATATCGTACTGGTAATAATTAAAATGTAGAATTCAGTACCACTCATGAAGCAAAACAAAGTAGAGTATTATTTATTAACAGGTTGTCCTATATATATATATAAAGGTAAAAATGCTCTTGAGGTCCCCGAGGAGACTTTTTAGCAAATCACTCCTTAAGATTACATTTTACTGATTTGCTCCTTAAGGTTTCAATTGTTTTTTTTGATAAGTCAAAATATTATATCAAAAAGCGCAGAGGGGCGCGCAACCCTTAGTACACTGGGAGTATACAAAAGGGACTAGGGAGAGAGGGAAAAAAAGGAAAGAAAATCTACAAAGCTAATAGCCCGCGGGGCAAGCCAGCCTGTAGTCCAAGAAAAGAGAGTAACAAGGAAAAAATGTAGGAGCTCCTCTCGAGTCCGCGGCGATTCTTCGAAACATCTATTATTTCGCTCCCTCCAAATGCACCACAAAATACAATGCGGGACCATCTTCCAAACAACAGCGCTTCTTGTACGACCCGCCATCCACCAACTCGCTAGAACCTCCTTGACGGAGCGAGGCATAACCCAACAAAGCCCAAACCGAGCAAAGAAAGCATTCCATAAGTCCCTCGCTGCTGCACAATGAAGAAGGAGATGATCAACCGACTCCCCTTCCATTTCACATAACCAGCATCGGTTCACCACCACCAAACCCCTCCTCCCAAGATTGTCTAGTGTAAGGATCTTGCTATGAACCGCCATCCAAACAAAGAAAGCCACTCTAGGAGGAGCTTTGGACTTCCAAACACTCTTCCAAGGAAAAGAGACCTGCCCACGAGGCAAAAGCGCTCGATAGAAGGTCTTAACCTCAAAAAGACCCTTGCGAGAAGGCACCCACCATAACTTGTCTTTCCCCTCACCTCGCAGCTTACAATCATATAAGCTTTTATAAAATGAGGCCAACTCCCCCACCTCCCAATCATGAATCAGCCGGGTGAACTGGATATTCTACTTAATGGAATTGCTAGAACGCTCCATATTATCCGCAATTGACGCTTCCTTGAGGCTAGCAATGCTGAACAGTCCGGGATACTCCTCCTTAAGTGCCCTCTCACCACACCAAATATCATCCCATAAACGAATTTTTGAGCCCTCACCAACATCATACTTTAAAAACCTCCTAAAATTCTGCCATCCCATACAAATAAATTTCCACAAGCCCACCCCATGCGAACCTGAAATGACTCCCGAACGCCAACCACCCCAATCCGACCCATATTTGGCCACCAACACCAATCTCCACCAAGCTCCTTCCTCATGAGCGAACCGCCACAACCACTTTCCCAAAAGAGCTTGATTAAACCTTCGAATACTCCTAATCCCTAAGCCACCCTCATCAATAGGAGTACACACCTTGTCCCACTCTACTAGATGATACTTGAAATCATCATTCATCCCTCCCCAAAGAAAGTCTCTTTGAATCTTCTCAAGACGCTTTGCCACATCAACAGGGATAGGAAACAGAGATAACATATATGTAGGCATATTGGATAGGGTACTTTTAATCAAAGTGACCCTACCTCCTTTTGAGAGATACAATCTTTTCCATGGAGCCAGTCTTCTCGACATCATATCCTCCAAGCCCGCCCACATAGTTTTAAGCTTAAAAGAAGCCCCCAACGGAAGCCCCAAATACTTCAAAGGCACTTCATCAAACCCACAACCCAACAAACCAGCAAGCTGCCCCACATTCTCCACATGACCAACCGGAATCAAAATCGATTTGGATAAGTTTACCTTCAAACCGGCAGCTGCTTTGAAGCAAACAAGAAGAGCCCCTAAGTGACGAATTTGACTAGAATTGGCCCTGCAAAACACCAAAGTATCATCAGCAAAGAGGAGATGAGAGACATTAACCCGCTCCTGCCCACTTGAGCCCACCGAAAAGCCCGAAATCAGCCCTCTCTAGTTAAAAGCACCAAGCATCCTACGAAAAGCCTCCATCACCAAAACAAAGAGGAAAGGAGAAAGCGGATCGCCTTGACGGACCCCACGAGAGCACCCAAAAAAACCGGAGGGCACACCATTGATCAACACTGAGAAGCGAACTGACGAAATACAATGCTGGATCCACGAACATCATTTCTCCCCAAACCCGCACCTCCTCAATAAGTAAAGGAGAAAACTCCAGTCAACGTGATCATACGCATTTTCCATATCCAGCTTACATAGGACACCTGGCTCCCCAGATTTAATCCTGCTATCCAAACACTCATTCGCAATGAGAACCGAGTCTAAAATCTGTCTCCCTTTAACAAATGCATTTTGGGGCTTGGAAATGATCTTGTCCATAACTTTTCTCATTCTGTTAGCCAAAACCTTGGAGATGATCTTATAAACTCCACCCACAAGACTAATAGGCCGAAAATCCTTGACCTCCTTAGCCCCTTGAATCTTCGGAATAAGATAAATAAATGTAGAATTAATACTTCACGAATTTACCTCGTGCATGAAATTCCTCAAAGACCGCCATGAAGTCTCCCTTAACCACCTCCCAACAATCCTGAAAAAAAAGGCATAGAAAAGCCATCCGGGCCCGGGGCTTTATCCCTATCCATACATTTGATCACCTCTCTAACCTCCCTCTCCTCAAAAGGATCTTCCAAACTAGATGCCTCTTCACCATTAAGCCTATCAAACTCAAGGTTATCCAATCTTGGTCTCCAACTAAGAGGCTCCGAGAACAAGGATTCATAGTAGTTGACAACATGCTCACCAATACAAACTAGGTCCGATGTAGGAGAACCATCCACAATCAAGGACTCAATAGTATTGTTCCTCCTATTTGCACTAGCAACCTGATGAAAGAACTTAGTGCACTTGTCTCCCTCCTTTAACCACCTCACCCTCGATTTTTGTCTCCAACTGATTTCTTCTTGTAAAAGAGATGCTTCCAAACCTGAAGCCAATAAACTCCTTCTCTCCTTTTCCTCCTCAGAAAGCCTTCGGACTTCCTCAATTCTGTCCAGAGATTCCAGCTCCTCCGCCCAAGCCTTGTTTCGAACCCCCACATTACCAAACACCTCTCTATTCCACCTCTTAATCTCTCCCTTAAGAGCTCTCAATTTCTTGGCCAAGATAAAGCTTGGGATACCCGTGAAGGAAAACGAAGACCACCAAGATTTAACTTTGTCCACAAAACCCTCCTCTTTAAGCCACATATTTTCGAACTTAAAAGCACTCTTCCCATTCTACACGCAGCCCCTCATCAAAATAATAGGAGCGTGATCCGAACAAACTCGGAGAAGCTTCTTTTGCATCAACCCTGGATAGTTTAGTTCCCAATCCGGAGAAACCAAAAAACGGTCCAACCTCGACCATGATACATTATTAGCCCAAGTAGACACTCCTCCGGCCAACGGGAGATCCATAAGACCCATCTCCGCAATGAAATCAGCGAACGCAGCAACCGCTCTCCTTCTACGAACTCCTCCCGACCTCTCATTATGAAAGAGAGTGACATTAAAGTCCCCCCCTATACACCAAGGCAACTCCCAAATACACATCAACCCTGCCAAATCCTCCCACAGCTGCCTTCTATGAGCATCCCTATTTGGACCATACACTCCTGCAAAGGCCCACTCCATACCGTCGTCCACATTTCTAAAGACGCACGCTGCCATAAAATTACCCTGGCAAACCTCCACCTTCGAAACTACCCTTCTATCCCACAACAATAAAATCCCACCCAAAGCCCCAATAGAGGCCACGTAACTCCACTCAACATAGGGACAACTCCATAAGCTTTGCACTAAATCATTAGAGATCATCTCCAATTTTGTTTCTTGGAGACAAACAATATCTACCTTCCACTGACTCAGCAGTCGTCTAACCCTCAGCCACTATCAAATATATATATTGATCTTTTATATTAAAGGGGACACACGTCACCTTCTAATTGGGTTAGACATGGCAACACCATTAAAATTTTAACGGAAGATAGTTGAAAGGATATATTTGATAACAATTGAAACCTTAAAGTGTAAATCGATTAAATTAAACCATAGGGAGTGATTTGGAAAAAATATATACCTCAAGGACTTTTAAAGCATTTTGGGTTAGTGGTGAACGGGAACAAGATAGAGAATTGGGCATGGATTTCTATATCGATAAAATTTAAACCTTCAAGAGTGATTTGACAAAAACCCATACCTACCATACCTCAAGGACCTTAAAAGCATTTTTCCCTATAAAAAATCCATACCACTTCTCTATCTTCTTACCATTCACCACTAACCCAAAATCCCATTTTCTATTAAACTCATATAAAATGAAATTAAAAAAAAAAAGATGAGGAGAAACGTCAAAAGGCTACCACGCTCTTAAACTCTACTACATTGGTTTCATTCCCTTAAAAGATTCATTCCACACACAATAAAGGTTTCTTCCACCACATAAGAAAGGGAGAACTTCAATCTTCACCCATATCATGATTTAAATGCAAAAGATAAATGATATTAAATTGTATTCATGTTTTTCTTCTTATTCATATAGCATACATATCAAAGGTTTTAGAGTATTATATGTAAGGAATTCATATTCTCTCTTTCTCTCTACTCATCAACACAACATGGTATCAGAAAATTGATCCAAAACTCTGACACTAAAATAGTAATTTTTCTCATCTTTCTCTTTCTGCCATACAATCATATAGACTATATAAACACCAAGGCCTGTTGACATAGCCCTACTCGTTTTCATCTTGTCTCCCGCTAAAACTTTATTTTTCAATTGTTGAACAGCATTTGATCTCATCCAAAATTCAGTTGTTTGGTTACCATGGAAGTGCTTTAGCAGCCTTCAATTATCTATGTGAGTTTCTTTAAAGTCAATGGTGCCTTGATTCGTATATTTTTATTGTTGAACATTCATTACTATAGGTTGTTTATCAATTTCCATCCAATTCTTATACAAGTTTGTTATGTGATTTAGGGATAAATGCAAAATCAATCCATGTGGTTGGTATAAATTACATATCATTCCACGCGGTATAAAAAGTAATTCAGAGGTCCTAGGGGTGGGCCAAAATAACAATTTAGTCCCTACAGTCAAATTTTGTCAAAACACTTGACGGATTCCGTTAATGTGCAACGTCAACACCAATAAAATAATGACAATGTCACTCTTATAAAAAATATATAAAACTAATAATATAATAGAGTTTTAATTTTTTAGTTTTATACATTTATATTTCTAATATATTTATATATTGTTTTATTATGAGTGCATGCCATCATTTTATTAATGCTGACGTGGCACACTAACGGAATCCGTCAAGTGTTTTGACGGAATTTGACTGCAAGAACTAAATTGCTATTTTGGCCTACCCCGAAGGCCTCTGAATTACTTTTTATACCACAAGGAGCAATCTATAATTTAAGCCAACCATAGGAACTGATTTTGCATTGATCCTTATATCTACAAGATTATAGCTAAGGTGTTGGCCAATAGGATGAGGAGAGTTATGGATAAAATTATTTCCAAGCCACAAAATGCTTTTGTGAAAGGGAGACAGATTCTAGATCCGGTTCTTATTGCGAATGAATGCCTGGATAGTAGGCTTAAGTCAGGAGTTTCGGGGGTGTTGTGTAAATTGGATATGGAGAAGGCGTATGATCATGTCAATTGGAACTTTCTTCTTTATTTATTGAGGAGGTGTGGGTTTGGGGAGAAATGGTGTATGTGGATAAAGCAATGCATCTCGACAGTTCGTTTCTCAGTCTTGATCAATGGTGCCCCGAGTTGTTATTTTGGTAGTTCTCGGGGGGTGCGCCAAGGTGATCATCTATCTCCTTTCCTATTTGACTTGGTTATGGAGGCGTTTAGCAGGATGATTGGTGCTATCACCTCTAGGGGACTGATATCGGGGTTTTCGGTGGGCTCTAGTGATCAAACCCGGGTTGTTGTCTCTCACCTTTTATTTGCAAATGATACTTTGGTCTTCTGTGGGGCTGATGAAAGTCAGATCAGGTATATTGGGGCACTTCTTGTTTGCTTTGAAGCGGTTTCAGGCCTCAAGGTTAATTTGCCCAAGTCTGTTTTGATTCCGGTTGGTCCTTTGGATGATGTAGATCAGCTTGCTGGGTTATTGGGCTGTGGTACTAGTTCGCTGCCTTTGAAATATCTAGGGCTGCGGCTGGGGGCTTCTTTCAAGCTCAAATCGATGTGGGCGGAGTTGGAAGAGTTAATAGCTCAGCAGTTGGCTCCTTGGAAAAGGACGTATCTTTCCAAGAGAGGTAGGGTTACATTGATTAAAAGCACTTTATCGAACTTGCCTACTTATATGTTGTCTTTGTTTCCTATCCCTGCTCTCGTGGCTAAGCGTATTGAGAAGATTCAACTGGACTTTCTTTGGGGGGGGCTGAATGATGAGGCTAAGATGCACTTGGTCGAGTGGGACAAGGTGTGCTCTCCTTTGGATGAGGGTGGGTTAGGAATCCGGAACATTAGAAGGTTTAATCAAGCTCTTTTAGGTAAGTGGCTATGGCGGTTTGCTCATGAGGAGGGCGCTTGGTGGAGATCGGTCTTGGTAGCTAAATATGGGTCGGATTGGGGAGGGTGGTGCTCAGGGGATATCGTTGGCTCTCATGGGGTGGGACATTGGAAATACATCTGTATGGGTTGGCAGGTTTTTAGGAGCCATTTCAGATTTGATCCTGGCGAGGGTTCTAGGATTCGCTTTTGGGAGGACATTTGGTGTGGGGAGAGTAGCTCTCAAGGATGCTTTTCCTGATTTGTTTACCATTGCCAGCAACAAGGGGGCGTCTATAGCAGACAACATGGAGAGCTCAAATGGAATCATCCAATGGAATATCCAGTTTTCTAGGTTGTTTCATGATTGTGAGGTGGAGGTGGTGGCTTCATTTTATAAGTGCTTGTATGATTGTAAACTGAGAGAAGGTGGGGTTGATAAGTTGTGGTGGCTGCATTCACGCAAGGGTTTGTTTGAGGTCAGGACTTTCTATCGAGCTCTTTCGTCCTCAGGGACTTCCTCTTTCCCTTGGAAAAGCATTTGGAGATCTAAGGCTCCCCCTAGAGTGGCATTTTTCGCATGGACAGCTGCTTGTGGCAAGATTCTTACTGTGGATAACCTTAGGAGGAGGGGTATGGTGGTGGTGAATAGATGTTGGTTATGCGAATCGGATGGGGAGTCGGTTGATCATCTTCTCCTCCATTGTGGGGCAGCGAGAGCCTTGTGGAATGCATTCTTCGATCGGTTTGGTCTTTGTTGGGTTATGCCTTGTTCGGTTAAGGAGTTATTGGCTAGCTGGTGGTCGAGTGGTCGTTCCAGGAGCACTGTTGTATGGAAAATGGTCCCTCTCTGTATTATGTGGTGTATTTGGAGTGAGCGAGAACTTCTCCACTTTTTTCTTTTTACCCTTTTCTCCTGGACAGCGGGCTGGTTGGCCCCAAGGGTGATTAGTTTTTCTGATTTTCTCTCTCTTTTCCTCTTCCCCCTAGCCCCCCTTTGTATACCCCATGTGTACTAAGGGTTGCGCCCCTCTGCGCTTTTTAATATATTCTTCTGATTTATCAAAAAAAATAATAATAATATGGACAACAATTAGTTGATTGTTTGAGTCAAGAAGGTCTAAGTTGTGACTGGTTAAATTGCAGTCTAAGTTGTTTATTGGTCAATCTTTTTGTAGATTGCCATATTCGCAATTATTGTAATGGCTGAAACTAATTAATCAGCTTTGGTTTCTCCTGTTTCTGCATCTGATAACGTTGCCATGCAAATAACTACAATGCAGTCAAATCTAGTTAAGATACTTTTTGGGTATAGAGGTTGCTAGATCAAAAAACAGTATTGTTCTAAGTTACAAATCTTCTTGAAGAAATTGGCATGTTAGGACCTAAAAATCCATAGATAATCCAATGGATTCTAACACAAAGTTCAGTAAAGATGAAGATGAAGATACAGGCAGGTACAGCAACACAAGCAGAAAAACTAATTTATCAGAAACAAGACCATATATTACTTTTGCAGTTGGTGTGGTAAGTCATTTCATGCAAAACCCTAAATAACCAAATTGGGAGGATGTGTGTTACATGTTAAAGTATTTGAAAGGAGCCCTAGGTAAAGGAATAGTTTTTCAACCTTCTAAGAAATTGGAGGTTCTCGGAATTTCTGATGCAGATTGGAATGGAGATCATCTTCAGAAAAGTAGTCTATATTAGGTTTTTGTACTTTTGTTGGTGGGGTCCTAACATATAAAAGCAATAAGCAGAATGTGGTGGCAAGGTCTACCACTGAAGCTGAGTATAGGGCTAAGGCTAATAAATGTGATATGTTATGCCTATAATTGTTTTCAAGAGATGGCGTCGGTGAGGGAGACAGAACTGGACGGAGAGCACGACGGCGGGGCTGGGCTAGGTGCTGAGTCATCGACGTGGGGGATGTCTTCCATCCCAGAGAGTGCCGATCTTTTGGACTACGTAAGTTCGATGCCGGTGAAGAGTTCCAAATTGTCAGACTCTTCGAAGTTGCTAATGTCCACCATTCCAGAGAGCGCTGACGTTTTGGGCTATGAAATCTTGACACCGGTGGAGTGTTCCAAGCGGTTGTCAGGTTGTTCAGAGAAGGCCGGTGTTTTGGGTTTTGTTGGTCCTATGCCGGAGAAGCAGTCCAAGCAGGTGAAGGTTTTCCAGAGAAGGGAGAGCTCATTGTCCAAATCCACGAAGTCGTGGGTAGCGGAACGGGTATCTTGGAATGGTGGCAGGGGGTGTGACGTGGTTCCAGAGGATTTATCGGGTAAGAAGCATTCTGTCTGTTTGGATTCTGAGAAGCAGACAGTAAATGAAATTTCTATGTTGGGTGAGCATGAAGAGTCAGGTTTTTTGGGGGGCACAGTGACTCTGGGGGAAGAGAACCCAGGTGTTGAGGGTACTTTGCCTCAGTTTGAAGCGGAGATTCCCACTGAGGAGCAACTTGTTCAGGGGATAGACTTGGCCTCTCCTGTGGATTTGAAATTCGTTTGGGATGTTAAAGGGATTGCGGGTCTGTCTTGTGATGGGCAAGTAGGAAAGCTCAAAGAGGTTTTGGGGCAACTTGTGGCTGACAAATATGGGGATGGGGCTTCTTCTTCGACAGGGGTGGATGCAGATGGTGAAATGGGATTGAGGGATGAAGGTATTATTTATGAAGCATAAAATTCTGTCTTGGAACGTGAGAGGGTTGAATGAGGGGAAGAAGCGCCTGAGGGTTAGACGGCTTTTGAGTCAGTGGAAGGTGGATATTGTCTGTCTTCAAGAGACAAAGTTGGAGATGTCACTCCTAGTTTAGTGCATAGTTTATGGAGATATCCCTATGTAGAGTGGAGTTACATGGCCTCTATTGGGGCACCGGGTGGGATTTTGCTCATGTGGGATAGTAGGGTTGTTTCGAAGGTGGATGTTTGTCAGGGCAATTTCGTGGCAGCTTGTTCATTTAGGAATGTGGATGACGGTATGGAGTGGGCCTTTGCAGGAGTGTATGGTCCGAACAGGGGTGCTCATAGAAGGCAGTTATGGGAGGAATTGGCAGGGTTGATGTGTTTATGGGAGTTGCCCTGGTGTATTGGGGGAGACTTTAACATCACTCTTTTTCAAAATGAGAGGTCGGGAGAGTGGTAGCTGCTTTTGCTGATTTCACTGCGGAGATGGGCCTAATGGATCTACCGTTGGCCGGGGGAGTGTCTACTTGGGCTAATAATTTATCATGGTCAAGGTTGGATCGTTTCTTGGTTTCTCCGGAGTGGGAAATTAGCTATCCAGGGTTGATGCAAAAGAAGCTTCTTCGAGTTTGTTCGGATCACGTTTGATAATCAGTCACCTAGAAATACTTATCAGGTGTTTTCTCTTTTTTTATATTAGAATATAAAAAGAGGCATAAGAGTGCCACGTCATCATGAGAATTCTCTCTAGTTCTCTCTGCGCGTGAGGAGCATTGCCGGAGCAAGGATAACGTTTCTGGTCATCGGTATTCAGCATTGACGACGTGGTTTTTCTCGGAGTTTATCAGAAAGATGGGCTACGTTGGGTACTTTTATGTGGAATCCAAATCTTTTGAGTTACGGGTAGGCGATGGAAGTCAGAATATTAAGTTGACGGAGTGGGGAAGAATGAACTTGAGCACGGTGTATTTGGGAGAAATAAGATTGGTATGGCTGTTGAAGATGATGAATGAGTTGGTGTCGGAAACAACCGGAATTGGGGCATGCAGAGATCACCGGCTGGGCGGTTCAGTTATGTTCTTGCAAAAAAGAATGAACAAGTATGGGAGATTCATGGAGATAACTAAATATGGCCGTGGAGGGAGACGTAGTTTTGTGGTAATTCCGAAGGGGCGTGAAGGGCAGGGATGGAGACAATGCATACTGCAAATGGGAAGGTTAGTAAAATATTTGGAGCAAGTGAGGGATACGACAAAGAAGAGTTTACCAGTGCAGCGGCGAGCAGTGGTTCCTGGTCGGACGTTTGCTGACGTGGTGGAGGGGAAGAAACCAAAAACCGGCACAGAGAAAAGGGAGGAGGGCAGTATGGGAATTTCAGCTGCAGAAATCAATATGGTAACCGTTGAAAGTTCGGAGAAAGGAAAGGAGAAGATCATGGAGCCCGTAAATAAAGTTGCACTGAAATGGGAAGATTTGGCGATGATATTGAATGAGGGGGTATTCAATATGAGGAATATGAGGGATATGTTGGAGGATATTAAAGGAAAGATGGAGATACTCGGTAGTAAATTCGAACTGGGTTGCGTGGAGAAAAAGAATGATAATGTGGACGTTCAGCAGGGATCTAATGGGCCTAAGATGCAGCTGGACCTAGATGATGGCGTGAAGGAGATTGGGCCTAGGATCAACAAGCCCAATCTTTGTTGCTCAAAGACATATTATCGTAGGAGATTTAGGGCGGTGGCTAAGAGGAGATCGACGAGGATGCTGCGCCGTGAGCAGAAGGGGACGAAGACGCCGCCGGCGGGGTCACCGGAGGTCAGACAGGCTGTTGCGACAGCTTGGCGTGAACAGAAGGTGCCGGAGATGTCGCCAGAGGAGTCACCAGAGGTCAGACTTCCTGTAGCGGAAGATTGGCGTGAGCAGAAGGGGCCGGAGAAGTCGCCGGACATGTCAACGGAGGTCCGTCGTAAGGTTGCAACTGATCGGCGTGAGCAGAATGGGCCGGCGAGATCGCCGGAGCTGTCACCAGAGGTCCGTCGTAATATTGTAACTGACAGCTCCGGCGACCTCTCCGACCCATTCTGCTCACGCCAATCAGTTGCAACATTACGTCGGACCGCGGTTGACATCTCCGGCGACCTCTCCGGCCCATTCTACTCACGCCGATCAGTTGTAACCTTACGACGCACCTCTGGTGACAACTCCGGCGACCTCTCCGGCCCCTTCTGCTCGAGCTTTGTGTTGGCGAATAAGCTGAAATCCCTTAAGCTGGACCTGAAAAAATGGAATGAGGAGGTGTTCGGTGATATTGGGAGAAAAAAAAAAGAGTTGTTGGAAGGTATGCAGGAGATGGATGTGTTGGCAGAGAATAGGGGACTATTGGAGGAGGAAAAGGTGAAAAAGGGAGATATGTCTAGAGAGCTGGAGAATACATTGTTGTGTGAGGAAATTCATTGGCGACAAAAATCAAGAGCATTATGGTTGAAGGAGGGGGATAGCAACACACGTTTTTTTCACAAGATGGCCAACTCCCATCGCAGATATAATCGTGTGGAGACGTTACGTATCGAAGGTGTTTTGTCCAATGATCCGAATGAGGTAAAAGAGCATGTTGTGCACTTCTATCGAAATTTATATACGGAACAAACAAACTGGAGACCTAGAATGGACAATCAAGTTTTTTCATCCATTGATGAGGAGGAGAAAGTTTGGTTGGAAAGAGAGTTTGAGGAAATGGAGGTTTGGGAGGTGGTGAAGGGTATGGAGGGTGACAAGGCACCGGGTCCGGATGGGTTCACCATGGCTTTTTTCCAATCTTGTTGGTCGGTGGTAAAACATGACATCATGGCTGTTTTTTCTGAATTTTATAGAAGACAACAGCTAGTGAAGAATTTGAATGTTACTTTTGTGACATTGGTTCCAAAAAAGGTGGATGCGGTGGAGATGAAGGACTTTCGGCCTATTAGTTTGGTGGGAGGAATGTATAAAATTTTGTCTAAGGTGCTGGCAAATAGAATGAAAAATGTTTTGGGTAAGATTATATCTAATTCCCAAAATGCGTTCATAGGAGGGCGTCAAATTCTTGATTCGGTGCTGATTGCAAATGAAGTATTGGATTCTCGTATGCGGTCCGGTATGCCGGGTGTAATATGTAAGTTGGACTTGGAAAAAGCCTATGATCATGTGAATTGGGAGTTTTTATTATACTTGTTGAAGAGGTGTGGATTTGGAGAGAGATGGAGGGGATGGATTGAGTGGTGTATCTCGTCAGCTCGATTCTCAATTTTAGTAAACGGTACTCCCGAAGGTTTTTTTAATAGTTCAAGGGGTATAAGGCAAGGAGATCCGCTCTCACCGCTTTTATTTGTGTTGGTGATGGAGGCTTTGAGTAGGATGGTGAATGCGACTGTAGAGCAAGGTTTATTATCAGGATTTGCTGTGGGAGAGAGGGTCTTATCAGATTTGGTGGTTGCTCATTCTCTTTTTGCCGATGATACGTTGATTTTCTGCGAAGCATGCCCGGAACAATTACGGTATGTACGTCTTATTCTTTTATGTTTTGAGGCTGTTTCGGGGTTGAAAGTAAATCTTGGCAAATCAGAATTGATGGCTGTAGGAGAGGTGGAAAATATTGGGAATTTAGCTGCATATCTTGGGTGTAGAGTTGCTGGTTTGCCCATGAAATATTTGGGGCTGCCACTAGGGGCTGCATATAAGGATACCTCTATGTGGAATGGGGTGACGGAGCAGATGGAGCGGAGGTTGGCAGGGTGGAAGAAAATATATCTATCAAAGGGAGGGCGATTAACTTTAATAAAGAGTACGTTATCTAATCTTCCAACATATTACTTATCTTTATTCCCGGTTCCTATGAGTGTGGCTAATAGGATCGAGAAGATTCAACGAGATTTCCTATGGGGAGGAATGGGTGATGAAAAGAAATTGCATCTTGTTAGTTGGAATCAAGTTTGCCGTCCTTTAAGGGCCGGTGGCCTTGGTATTCGGAATATACTCAAGTTCAATAAAGCTTTATTGGGAAAATGGCTTTGGAGATATGCGACTGAGAGGGAGGCACTTTGGTATAAGGTAATTAAAGAAAAGTATGAGGAGCAGGATGGTGGATGGTGCTCAAAGGAGGTGTCGGGGCCTTTCGGAGTAGGGTTGTGGAAACATATTAGACGAGGATGGGACTTGTTTGCTCGAAATGTGAGATTTGAAGTGGGTTTAGGTTCGAAAATTCTATTTTGGCATGACAAGTGGTGTGGGAATCAGCCGTTGAAGCATGCATACCCATCGTTATATCGAATTGCAAGGTATAAAGAAGCATGGGTTAAGGATAACTATAATTGGAGGAATGGGGTTGTGGAGTGGAATGTCGTTTTTATTCGTTCTATACAGGATTGGGAGGTGGATATGATATCGACTTTCTTTGAAATGCTTTACTTGTGTAAGATCTCACAGGGAAATGTAGATCGGATTCATTGGTCTCATTCCAAAAAAGGTGTTTTTGAGGTGAAGTCGTTCTATAAGCTCTTGTCTAATACAGCCACTGAGATGTTCCCTTGGAAGAGTATTTGGCGATCTAAGGTGCCGTCAAGGGTGGCGTTCTTTGGGTGGAATGCGGTACTTGGGAAAATCTTGACACATGATAACTTGAGGAAGAGAAGTATTGTAGTAGTGGAATGGTGTTGTATGTGTAAGAAGAATGGGGAATCCGTAGATCACTTGTTGCTCCATTGTGAAGTGGCAACTCGATTGTGGCACTTTATGTTCACATTATTTGGCATTGAGTGGGTTATGCTGCAAAAGGTCCTAGATTTATTTGTTTGTTGGAATCATGTGGGGGGGAGGGATATTGCTAAAGCTATTTGGAGGATGGTTCCTTTGTGTGTCATTTGGTGCATATGGAGGGAGAGGAATGCGAGACTGTTTGAGGATAAGGAATGTTCGGTGGATGGGGTGAGGAGGAATATGATTGTTATGCTTCATATGTGGGCAATGGCGCATTATCATGAGGAGATGTCGACTCTAGAAGACTTTTTGATCTTGTGTCCTTTGTATATATCTTAGGGGTTCTTTTGTACATATTTCTTTTTTAGGGTTGCGCCCCTTTGCGCGCTTTTAATATATTTCACATTACTTATCAAAAAAAAAAGTTTGTTCGGATCACGCTCCTATTATTTTGATGAGGGCTGCTTGCAGAATGGGAAGAGTTCATTTAAATTCAAAAACAAGTGGCTTAAAGAAGAGGGCTTTGTGGATAAAGTCCAATATGCCTACTTATATGTTATCTGTGTTTCCTATCCCTGTTGATGTGGCCAAGCATATTGAGAAGATCCAAAGAGACTTTCTTTGGGGAGGGATGAATGATGAGTTTAAGTATCATCTAGTAGAGTGGGATAAGGTTTGTACTCCCATTGATGAGGGTGGTTTAGGGATTAGGAATATTCGAAGGTTTAATCAAGCTCTCTTGGGGAAGTAGCTGTGGCGGTTTGCTCATGAGGAAGAAGCTTGGTGGAGATCGGTGTTGGTGGCCAAGTATGGGTCAGTTTGGGGAGGTTGGCGTTCAAGAGTCATTTCAGGCTCGCATGGGGTGGGCTTGTGGAAATTTATTTGTATGGGGTGGCAGAATTTTAGGAGGTTTTTTAAGTATGATCCGGGTGACGGCTCTAAGATTCGCTTTTGGGATGATGTTTGGTGTGGGGATAGGGCTCTCAAGGAGGAGTTTCCTGGCCTGTTCAGCATTGCTAGATTCAAGGAAGCATCCATAGCGGATAATATGGAGCGTTCTAGTGATTCCATTCAGTGGAATATCCAGTTCACCCGGCTGATTCATGATTGGGAAGTGGGGGAGTTGGCCTCGTTTTATAGATGCTTATATGATTGTAAGCTGCGAGGAGAGGGGATCGACAAGTTATGGTGGGTGCCTTCTCGCAAGAGTCTTTTTGAGGTTAAGTCCTTCTATAGAGCACTCTCGCCTCGTGGGTCGGTTTCTTTTCCATGGAAGAGTGTTTGGAAATCCAAAGCTCCTCCTAGAGTGGCTTTTTTTGTTTGGCCGGCGGTTCATAGTAAGATCCTTACTCTAGACAATCTTGGGAGGAGGGGTTTGGTGGTGGTGAACAGATGCTGGCTATGTGAAACGGAAAGGGAGTCGGTTGATCATCTTCTTCTTCATTGTGCGGCAACGAGGGACTTGTGGAATGCCTTCTTTGCTCGGTTTGGGCTTTGTTGGGTTATGCCTCGCTCAGTCAAGGAGCTATTAGCGAGTTGGTGGACAATGGGTCGTACGAGGAGCGCTGTTGTTTGAAAGATGGTCCCTCATTGTATTTTGTGGTGCATTTGGAGGGAGCGGAACAATAGATGTTTCGAGGACTCGCCGAGGACTCGAGAGGAGCTCCTCCATTTATTTCTTAATACTCTCTTTACTTGGACTACAGGCTGGCTTGCCCCACGGGCCATTAGCTTTGTAGATTTTCTCTCCTTTTTTTCTTTCTCTTCCTAGTCCCTTTTGTATACTCCCAGTGTACTAAGGGTTGCGCCCCTCTGCGCTTTTGATATATTATATTGACTTATCAAAAAAAAATTGTTTTCAAGAGAAATTGGGATTTTCTAGTAATAAAGCCTATGAAGATGTTTTGGGATTTCGGCATAATAAGCCTATCAATACAAGAAGTCATTACCTAAATACTACTTATCAAAAAACAGTACCCAAATACTATTAGTTTCAAGTAAACAACTACGTCTGAGCTATAGATACAATAAACATCTATTTTGTTAGATACAATAACACTAGTACTGGAGCACAAAGAAAAAATGAAAAAGGAAAATCCAATTAAGAAAGAGTTGCTTCTAGGTCATCCTAACAACCACAAATACTGGAAATTCAAAACCAGCCACCACTTAAAACCAATAGACATTAGCACTAGCTTGGTTGCGAAAAAAAAAAAAAAAAAAGAATAATAAACAGCTTGCACATAGCAAATTGACAATAAAATTAAGGTGAAAATTTTACCTCTCACAAAATAATCCCTCCATGACATAACAACAGTAGGTTGGAACCTATGAGACCAAAACCATGTAATGGACCTTGATAGAACAGCTTGCAATGTAAAATGGAAAGTGTTCATCAATAAAGGAGCTGGGAACCTTCCCAAATCTTCTCCTAACAGACTTTTGTTATACCTAATCAAATGCGAACAAAATAAGAATGAAAGAAAATTTTCATTGCATCAACAAGAAAATTAAATGAAGCATCATGCATTGAATCATGGACTGAGTAAACAAGGAACTCACACGGTTAAAAATAGACTGAAGGTGTACCATACAAGTATGAAAAACAATGTCTTCAACACATTGGCAACAGAAATAGGATCCTTGGAATATGGCACCATTGCTTCATGATTACCCTCTGGCATGGAGATATCAACACTGTTTGTATCCCTTGCAGACCCATTTTCAATATCGAAAGGCACATACTTCTCATTTTTATTCCCCCCAACATGAATAGAAACATCACCCATGGTATCACTACCATTCAAGTGCATAATTATCTCCTTAAATTTATGGTAGTTCTCCCTGTCCAAAAACCCGTTTCCTAGCTCACCCTGTTGGAGCAAAGGCAACTCAAATTCAGAGTCCTCTTCTACACATTCATTTGTATTTCCTAACTGATGATCCAAATGGACTCTCCCGTCTTCATCACACCAGCGCGAGAATGAGGGCTCTCTGCGAAGACCTGAACCTTGATTTCCACTCTGAGCGTAGTTGACTCCTGTGTATTCAACGTCTTCTCTATCCAAATCACTCTCTACCATCTCCTTTCTTATCCTAACTTAAAGCCATCTATATACTTGGACGCAACACAACCTGCCCTACATTTGACACAACCACATAGCCAGTAAATACATTCAGTTAACACTAAATCAGACAACAGAACTATTTTACACAAGCAGATTGCAAACTAGCATATAGACAGCATTTTGAGCATAGGAATCTCGGCTTGATCTTAAGACTGCTAAATAGCCAGTCTGACACAATCAAATCACTCTGAAATCTCCAAAGCTACCTATTTCAGTAAAAACATCCATAAAAAATAGCTAAATTTGCCAAATCTAATGCTGAATTAGGTTGTACATAAACAATGCAGAAAGGAAGTTTAGAAAAATCACAATAAGTGACATTGTTTTAGTTTCCTAACCAAATGAGAAAGAAAATATATATATGTGTGTGTGTGTGTGTATTATATATACACTTACAAATTCAACGAACTACCCTACATTTCTTTGCTTGAGCTAAGCTTTTTGAGCTCTTTTTGTATCTCTCGACTTTATTAAAAATAAAAAATCGCAGAATAAGAACCCAAAATTTGTCTTGATTCATTATTTTCCAGGGCTTTCTCCGGAACCAAACAGAGCATTGGACCTCACTTGAAAAAGAAAATGTGATACAGCTCGCGAAACAAAAACAAAAGCAACACGAAAAAAAAAAAAAATTACCAAAAAAATCAGCAAGAGTTTCCAGTCATTTCGTTGTTGAATTCAGATCAATTCAAAGACTCCAAAAAAACGTTGTCTAAATCAAAATCCAAAAAAAAAAAAAAAAACACAGAGAGAAAGTAGCTCAATCACAGCCAAACAATGCATCACATTGAACCATGACACGATTCAAATTACGAAACTCGTAAACTTTCCCTGTCCCTAAACCAAATATTATAAAATAAAAGTACATGTTATTCTTAGAGCTGAAATGCGAGACTGACCTGACCTGAAATCGTTGCAGAGATTGTTAGAGAGAGTAGAGAGAGGCGGATGGGTGTAATAAGAAATTCAGATCCGATCTGGGAGGTACCAAGTCAGCCGAGGCAACTTGGTCGTTTGTAGGTTCGGGTGCTATTATTGTCGGTTCTTATGGTTGCTCAATTCAACCGCGTCGCTTCTCTTTGCTTTGTCAAAACGAAAACGATTTATGTCTTTTACTTTTTCTTTTCTTTTATTTTTTTTATTGGTTTTCTGATCAGTAGGAAGCAAAGAGGTAGGAGGTTCGTCCGTAAATACCAAACTTATCGTTTATATTTGTTTTTTTTTAATTTATAATAATTTTTGTTGGTACACCTGTTGTTAATTCGATACACTCCAATTTTTTTCACCAGTTTACTTTTTTTCATTCTCCCCCACCATCTCCTCTCTCATGTGGGGAGATGGGTCCACGTGAGTCCATGCTGAAAGTAAAATTTAAGAAGAAAAATGGTTAAGAGATGAGTGCAAGAATGAGCTGTAGCATCTCCCATTAATTTTAAGGAAAACTTATATCCGGACCTCGCATAGAAGAGGAGTTTTACAACATCCTATAGTATGGTGGCACCTCAGATAAAGTGTCAAAGACAAAGGAGAGACTGGCCAAAGGCTGAGTTTGTCCATGACCCAGCCGTGGGTCACGCCCGGCCAGACCCACAGCCTTCTCCATATTAAGCACTCACCCACATATAAAAGGACGCTAGAGATGCAGAAAATAGCAAAGAAATTGCTGCATCCGTTCATGGTTTTAATCACTTGCAGAAAATGCAGCACAAGTTACTTTGTTTCTTGCTGGAGTCCTCCTAAGCCTACCCTTTTAATGGATCTTCTTTGTTTCTTGAGAGGGTGTTCTTTGTTGTATGTTCAGGGATCTTCTTTTGCATCTTTTCGTCCATTAATTTAGGGGTGGGTGGGTTTGAAGGTGATGTAATCATGTGTGGTTAGGCTTATTGTATTTTGGTATTTTAAGTATAGTGTCAGAATTTTATCGGATGCTATACAAAATGTCTTTTAAGGGGAATAGGATCCGGGACATTCAATCCATGGCTAGGATTTCTTCTTAAAAATCTTACAGCTGCAAATAAGACATCTCTATCACTAATTAAAATAATAACAAAGTATTTTTTACATTAAAAAAATAAATAACAAAATAATAAAATAATAAAACATTGGGGGTGGCCGGACCACCCCTGCTGGGCCTTAGGGTGGCTTCGGCCACCCCAGTTTCCCCAAGGGCCGGACCCCCAACTAAGATGGTCAATCACCCCTTTATTTTTATTTTATTTTTTTAATATAAAATAATATTTTATTATTATTTTTAGTTAATGAGATAGGTGTCTTATTTGTGGTTGTAAGATTTTTAAAAAGATATCTTAATCATGAATTGAATATTCTACCATCTATTTTGGACTAAAAAGGATCGTATTCCCTTTTAAGGAAGGGCTCTCTTAACTTCAATTAATTACTCAAGATAGGTACAAGGAAACGTCTCGTTGTTATATTTCCATTTTCCATTTACCAATAGTTAAATTTATTGAAAAGAAAAAAAGTTAAGCAAGTCAACTCGATAAAATAAACTAAACGTAAATCCAAAGGAAACACTTTTTTATTTGTTTATATCATTATCATTTACTTTTTGTGGGTGAGAAACACATGACAGATCAACAACCACCGCACACCTTATCAAATTAATTTACATATTTATAACTTCAATAGTTTCCATGCTATGCCAATATTAATTTTTAGGCGAAAATATACTTTATAGTTTATTCCTCTAAGCTAATTATTTATTTGCATTTTTAATTCAAATATTTAAAAAATGACATTTTATTTCTTCAAAGTATCTTATATTAATACTTGATTCATATGAAATACACTTTATACGCTGAAATATTTTGAATTAGCACTTTATTCCCTGAGTTGATACTTTACCTATAAAACTTAGTTATGTTGGATTTTAAAGGATCGTAGGATCTTGTATAATTAATCTCAGGAAGAATTTCTCCCGTTAGGGTGGAAATCCTATGGAGATAAAGAAAACTTGAAGAATATAGAACACACAATGTCATGTAGATTGTAGGAATTAAGTTTGTGTTCTCCTGGGACTCTTCATATAGAGTTCCAATATAACTCTTGACCAAGAGTTATGTCTCTTGACCGGTTACCTCCACAAGAAGTCATATTATCTTTCTGTATAAATATACACTATGGTGTAGGGATGACCACACTTATGATAGTGCGATCACCCTATGCACCAACAACTCCCACTTGATTATACTATTATGATCAGTAATAAAACCCTAGTTGTACATGTTTACCTTTGGTACCATAAAACATGTCAACTCCTTATCTGCTAACGCTTGCAGACAATAATCAGATCATAACATCTTTGATATGTGCACACTTATGTTATTTCATGTGATTGCACCTTTTTACCATATGTGTCTTGTTAACAACATACTAGTGGTGAGTTTACTTGCTATTTAATTTAAGCAAATAACATTAATTATCTATAGCTGGGAATACAGTCCACACCCATACTACAATTAATGATTTTTACATAGTAACCATATGTAAACTTGTATTGAATATTTTCATTCAAGTTCTTATCTCCAAGGTTATCCCTATTTGAGATAATCATTGACACTTCTTTCCGATGATCCATTACAATATCGGTATACAAATATTATACCAAACTTAACATAATGCCTTTCAGTGGACTTTAAATTTATGTCAGTTTATAATTTATGCTATTCACAAGTGTCATTCGGTCAAGAAAATTTATTTAATTTTAATGAGGTGAAAGAAACGCATATCATCATTCATTCAGGTGTCCCCGAATTCTTCTGACTATGTCTTTTTAACCATTAGTTGAGCATGATTACCATGGTAGTAATAATTTTGCCCCATGCCAACTCTCATCTGTAAAACCTACAGATTGGCGTCAGATTATGACATGGCTACACGTGCGCATGTTTTCGTCATCTTATCTGACCGCATCCTTTACCATATACTTCATTACCGATAGCATATTAGGGATGACTTCATTTTGCTATCTTTCAAACGAACGGCATCAATTTTCCATGATTGAGAGTATAGTCCACACCCATTCCATAATTGACGACTTTAGCTGTACACAAAACCACGTGTCGACCTGTGCTAAATTTTCAATCAAGTACTTCCTTTAAAGCCATCATTCCTGTGGTTTTCCTTGATACATTTTATTAGCATCTTTTTACACCCTCTAAGCATAGATATTACCAAATCTCAACATGATGCATTTCAATGGACACAATTGTAACATCCCTAGTCCAAAAGGGTTAGGTTTGTTAATCATCTTTCTTACTTGCAAAGATTCCATAAGGTTTATCAATTAAATAAGACTATCATAAAATAATACATGAAACTCTAGAATATCATATCCAAAAAACTAAAATCTTCCTGCTTAATAAAAATATGTCTCCCAAACAATATAAGTGTTCCTTATTAAAAATTCAGAAATCTCTAGAAGAACTGTGCAAACACACTTATTAGTTTGACCAATGTGAAATCATAAGAAAATTCCTAATTACTCCCGTCCCCATTCCGGCCTCCTAAATCAACCTGATCATCACCTGAAACAAGAAATAAAACTGATAAGCCTAAAGGAGGCCCAGTAAATGAAATCCACAACCATAGGCAGCTTTACTTCTTGTCCCGTTTTGAAACATGGGACTCATAACTATATATATTCCCAGTATATTTTTTAATAATAAAATAGCATAAGAAACATAAAGTAGAATAAAAACGTTATCATCAATAAAATTAATCATAATCTTTATCCCATACTAGGGCCCGTGTATACTGTTACCCCCGCATACTAGGGTTGCGCGGTCTTTGCGACCTGGGACGAGATACTGTGGCCGCAGCCCCATCCCCTAGCCAGCCGATTAACTCTGGGTGCACTCAACATGGCAAAATAAAACTGTGATGGAACCACCTTCTGGCAGAGCCTCTTTCAGTGGTTGCGCTTCCATCCTTAGCATCGGTACCGAGCTT
>VIBQ01000052.1:86315-137452 GCA_006937295.1 Carpinus fangiana | reverse complement strand
CATCAAGTTGTTTCACCGAGGTTGAACCTGCATCTCCCTTCCTCTGCAATATTCAAGAAAAAATCAATGGAAAAATTAAAAATGAGTTTGACTAAATATGAGAATAGCCAATCTACTTTATATGATTTTAAAAAGCAAGAGCAAGAGTAGAAATGAAAGCAAGGCAGTAGTTAAATTAACTGAACCAAATATTTTCAGAGCAATAAACAAAAGAAAGCTTTTAGGGTTTTTTTTTTTTTTTTTTTTTCCTTTTTATCTTTATTTTTACTAAATTTTATTAATACTATTATCTTATTTTATTAATTATTATTAGTATTTGGTCCCATTCTCATTGTTAACCTAAGCCAACTTTTTTTTTTTTTTTTTTTAAACTTACAAGTCCATTAAAATACCCTAAAAATTTTAGGATTGTCACAATCCTCCCCCCTTATAAAAAATTCCGTCCCCGGAATTTGGTGAACAAACTAACCAACTAATCATGGAAAGTACCTGATGTGTCATAGTTGCTTTACTATACTTGCTCCCTTTCACTCAAACAAATACGGGTACTTCTCCCGCATGCTTTCCAATTCCCATGAAGCTTCTTCCACGGAATGATTACTCCATAAGACTTTCACTAGTGAGATAGTCTTGTTTCTGAGAACTTGTTCCCTTCTATCCAATATTCTTGTCGGTGTCTCTTCATAAGTCATGTTGGATTGAATTTGTAGAGGTTCGCTCTCCAATACATGCGTGGGATCTGGTACATACTTCCTCAGCATGGATATATGAAATACATTGTGAATTCCTGATAAGTTTGGTGGTAGTGCCAATCGATACGCCACTGCGCCGATCTTCTCGAGGATCTCAAAGGGACCCACATATCTGGGACTCAACTTCCCTCTTCTTCTGAACCTCATTACTCCCTTCATATGGGCGACCTTGAGAAAGACCTTTGTGCCGACCTCAAATTCTAACTCTCGTCGTCTGAGATTAGCATAGCTCTTCTGTCGACTCTGAGCTGCTACTAATCTTTGCTTAATCACTGTTATCTTCTCACAAGTGTCTTGAATAATCTCTGGTCCGAGTAGTTTTCGCTCTCCTACTTCATCCCAGAACAATGGTGACCTACACCGTCTCCCGTATAAGGCTTCATAGGGTGCCATCTTGATGCTAGCGTGATAGCTATGTTGTAAGCAAACTCTATCAATGGAATGTATTGAATCCAGCTTCCTTTGAAGTCCAAAACACATAGTCGCAACATGTCTTCCAAGGTTTGAATCGTCCGTTCAGTCTGTCCGTCTGTTTGAGGGTGAAATGTTGTGCTGAAGGTTAGCTTGGTTCCCAGTGCTTCCTGTAAACTCCGCCAAAATCTAGAGGTAAATCTTGGATCCCAATCTGACACGATTGACACAGGGATTCCATGTAATTGTACGATCTCCTTAATGTAAAGCTCGGCAAGTCTGTCCATACTGTAGGTCATCCTGATGGGTAAAAAGTGTGCCGTCTTAGTCAACCGATCAACAATGACCCACACTGCATCTTGACCATTAGAAGCTCGAGGAAGGCCTGACACGAAATCCATAGAAATACGTTCCCATTTCCATTCAGGAATAGGTAAAGGTTGCAAAGGTCCTGCAGGTCTCTGATGCTCCGCCTTGACTTGCTGACACGTAAGGCATTGTTCTACGTACTGCGCGATATCCTTCTTCATTTCTTTCCACCAATAGTTTTTATGTAAATCTCGATACATCTTGGTGTTACCTGGATGGACTGTATATAGGGACTGATGCGCCTCTGACAAGATAACCCTCTTTAATTTCACGTCATTCGGAACGCACACTCGGTTACGAAACTTTAACATCCCATCTCCAGCTACATGAAAATCCAATTGTACCCCTTTTTCCACTTCTTCACGACTTTTAATAATTTCATTGTCTGACAGTTGGGCGGTTCTAATTTGTTCCATTAAAGTCGGTTCCAAGGTTAGGCTACTCATGTAAGACTGGATTTCTCCCACCATCATCTCTACTCCGGCCCTCTCAAGGTCAAGGAGTAGCTTCTTTTTCGTAGTGAACATGGCAGATACGCTTCCCGCTATGTTTTTTCTACTGAGTGTATCAGCAACTACATTTGCCTTCCCTGGGTGATAATTTATTGTACAGTCGTAGTCTTTTAGAAGTTCCAACCAACGTCTTTGGCGCATATTGAGCTCTTTCTGGGTGAAGAAGTATTTTAGACTTTTGTGATCCGTGTATATCTCACAACGCTCCCCGTATAAGTAGTGTGACGCCATATCTTAAGAGCAAAGACTACTGCGGCAAGCTCAAGGTCATGAGTCGGATAGTTACGCTCGTAAGTCTTCAACTGTCTCGAGGCATAGGCAATTACTTTTCCCTGTTGCATTAATACACAACCCAATCCTTTGTGTGAGGCATCACTATAAATTACAAATCCATCTGATCCTGATGGGAGAGTGAGAACCGGTGCCGTGACTAAACGTTGCTTCAATTCTTGGAAACTTTGTTCACACTCCTCCGACCACTGGAATTTTTCATTCTTTCTTGTGAGTCTAGTCAATGGTGCTGCCAATCGAGAAAACTCTTCAACGAATCTCCTGTAGTAGCCAGCAAGACCCAGAAAACTTCGTACCTCATGGGCATTCGACGGCCTCACCCAATTAACTACCGCCTCCACCTTACCTGGATCCACTGCAATTCCTTCCTTGGTAACAACGTGCCCTAAGAATGCCACATTGTCCAACCAAAACTCGCATTTCTTGAATTTTGCAAAAAGTTGATGTTTCCTCAAGATGCTCAACACTATCCGCAAATGCTCCTCATGCTCCTCCTGACTCTTTGAGTATATTAAAATGTCGTCGATAAAGACCACCACACACCGATCGACATGCTCGCGAAAAATCCGATTCATCATATCCATGAAAGCTGCAGAGGCATTGGTTAGCCCAAAAGGCATTACTAAGAATTCATAATGGCCATACCTCGTTCGAAATGCCATTTTCTGTACATCCTTTTCCTGAATCTTGAGTTGGTGATAGCCGGAACGAAGGTCAATCTTAGAGAATACTTGTGACCCTTGGAGTTGGTCGAAGAGATCATCAATCCTCGGTAGTGGGTATCTATTCTTGATTGTCACCTTATTCAGTTCTCGATAGTTGATACATAACCTCATCGACCCATCCTTCTTCTTCACGAACAAAACTGGTGCTCCCCATGGAGAAACACTAGGGCGGATAAAACCCCTGTCCAGAAGTTCTTGTAACTGGTCCTTTAGTTCCTTAAGTTCTAGTGGTGCCATTCTGTACGGCGCCTTAGATATGGGTGCAGTGTCTGGTAGTAAGTCAATGGTGAATTCAATCTCCCTGTCCGGAGGTATTCCTGGTAGCTCTTCTGGGAAAACATCCACAAATTCTCTTACTATAGGTATTTCCTCAATCCTACGTCCTAATTTTTCTTCTGTCACACACGCCAAGTATCCTGAACACCCACTTCTCAATAATTTGGTCGCCTGTATTGCAGATATCAATTTAAGTGCGCCAATATTTTGATCTCCCTGAATCTTGAACTCTGCTGCCCCTGGGGGTTTGAACACTATCTCCTTGCAAAAGCAATCTACACAAGCATGATACTTGGATAGCCAATCCATGCCTAAGATAATGTCAAACCCGCTCATCTCAAAGGCAACGAGATTCGCTTGCATGACATGGCCCTCCACCAGAATAGGACAATTCTTGACTACTGAGGTACATACAATTGTACTACCTATTGGTGTAGCAACTGCTAAATTTATATCTAAGGCTTCAGACTCCAAACAACAGGCCTTAGCAAAATAATACGAAACAAACGAATGTGTTGCCCCCGAATCAAAAAGAACAAAAGCTCTACCAGATGAAATGGGGAGAGTACCTGATACTACGCTATTTGAAGCTGCTGCATCACCTGGCGTCAAAGCATACACTCAAGCAGGTGCTGTGGTTCTTTGTCCCTCTACGCGGTTCTGGTTGGCTTGATTGTTGGCAGGATTCCTACAATCCCTTGCGATATGTCCAGGTTTCCCGCACCTATAGCAGACTGATTGCCCGTAGAGGCAATTCCCATAATGCATCCTACCACACTTCTGGCACGATGGGCGTTGCTCGCCTCCTCCTTGGTTATGCGATTGTTGAGGCTTATAGCTCCTCCCTACTAGTTGATTAAACCTTTTCTTATTGGCATGGTATGGTTGTCCTTCCGAGCGGTTGCTTTGCGGTGCAGTCCTATTCTTCTGATTAAAGTATTCCGAGTTGATTTTCTGTGTTCGCTCAATTATCGCCGCCTTGTTGACCAAATCCGTCAGTATTCCAATCTCAAATCCCACAATCTGATTCATGATGCGTGGCTGTAACCCTCATTCAAACTTTCTTGCTTTGAGCTCTTCTGTGGACACCAAGTAAGGCGCGAACCGGGAGAGTTCTATGAACTTGGCCGCATATTCTTCCACCGTCATGGATCCTTGAACCAAATCGGTAAATTCTTGGGCCTTGGCCTATCTAATTGTTTGGGGAAAGAATCGCTCCAAGAAAACATCCTTGAAGTCTTTCCAGGGAATGGTTACCTCTGCACCTAGACGTTTCTGGAGGTGCTCCTTCTGGGCCATCCACCATCGCTCAGCTCCTGCAGTGAGGTAGAAGGTAGCATACTTGACCCTCTGTTCTTTAGTGCAATTCATCACCTCCATCAGCTTTTCAATTTGCAAGACCCAGTTTTCAGCAGCTATTGCGTCAGGTTGTCCTTCAAAAACTGGAGGGTGCTGTCGATTAAACTTTTCAAATGTACACCCTCGTGGTGCTTCAGTATGTGGTCCTCCTTCTCGTTGGTCTTTGGCTCCCATGGTGATTAATGCCACTAGCTGCGATGCCAATGCAGTCAGGGCTTCTGGGTGTTGGTTGGCAGTGGCATTTTCTTCGTTCCCAGCCGTGTTGCCCTCGGTGTGACCACTCTCGGTGTTGTTCGTACGGCTGCGAGTCGGGGGTGCCATTGTTCTATGATCGAAGAAAAATATAAGAAACTATTAAACAATGGGAAAGTATTCCTATACTATCTACAAGTGACATTAACAGACATACTCTACTTGGCCGGAATGTGGCTTCCCATTACCTCCACTTATTCTATCAATAGTTCTAACTCCTAAAGTCTACAGAACCTTATAACCTGGCCTACAAGCAATATCCGTACATAACCTGCAAAACCTGCACTACAAGCAATAAAGTCAAAATCACTTAGCCCAATACACAATTTCATACCTTGATGCCATGCAAATATTACAGTATTTGCTTCACTGCCTGACAATGTACTCTAATTGGATTGAATTTGAAACGTACTTATCAATCCAATTGCATAACAAATATCATGTCTAATACTTGTCATAAACATACATGAGGATGCCCATAACCTGGGCATAGGGGACATTTTTCATTTATTTGTTATTTACTCCTCATTTCTCTAGCACATAGTCTCTTTGCCATTCGTAGACAAGTGTGCTCAAAACTTTACAATTCTCTAAATTGTACCTTTTGAACACTTTATCCAAATAGTTTTCGATCCAAAAAACAATAATCCTGAATTTCTATATCCATAAATTCTTGTACTAAGAATATGAATGTCATTACCCATGTCTTTCATTTCAAATTTGGATCTTGAGAATGCCTTATATTTCATTCACCATATCTAGACAATTACTAGCTAACAATATACCATTAACATATAATGGCTATGTTGTTAACTTCTCTTGGCACCTCTATATGTAAACATAGTAATTTAACGAACTCATCTCATATCTTATGTTGGGCATTAAGGCCATTTCGTGTGCGAATAGGACAGATGCAGCGGATTACCACGTCTCCCACGAATCCCGTTAAAGCCTCTCGCGGAACCCTATGGTGCGATTCCTCTATCTGCAGAATTGGCCCCCCGCGGAATATCTTGAACACTAAACCTATTATTTGCTCCCCTAGAAGACCCATGCGTAATTATCACCAAACCACCGAATGGGCTCCCATGCCCCTCCAGAAACGGGGCATGCCTGTACGGTGTCATGGCTCCCATGTACAAGGGTAGAAGGCTTGAGCAAATAATACACCCCCTGTCACATCGCGATAAGGATATCGGCCATGCCCTGTGAGATACGCACTCGTGTGCATGTCAGATCTTAGTACTGCAGTCTCTTTTGTAATCAATTGATGTACCACTATATATAGTGCATTCTAAGAAATGAGAGACAGAATTTTTTCCTCAATTCTGCTACGTGTGAAAAGTTTGTTAGGGCTTTCCCCTCGAGGTAGTCGAAAAATTGCACTAACAGTTTGGCGCCGTCTGTGGGAACTTTCGAGAGTAGCCATTTTAGCTCATTCCCGCAAAAAAAAGTATGTCGGCCACCGAGGGATAGACGACTGATCCGGAAGATCCTACGTCATCAACGGCCCTTCCACCTGAAACCACCAATGCCTATGTCTGGGTAACCCCACCCGATATAGTCTTTACACAGAGTGGAGCTGATGATGGAGCCGCGTGAGAAGATGCTCTCGAAACCCATGATGTCAGTGGCTCACATATAAGCTACCTCGCTTCCCAATTGGAGATGGAGAGAAGTCGCATCCGAGAACTCACCCAACAGAACCTAGAGCTCTCCCGCCAGATGCACACTAGGAGGTATTTACGGAGCACTGAGAGAGGAGCGCAGCATCAGGAGTATGGACAGTACTATGGTTCGGGTGGAGTGATACCGGATTTATACTTCTGGCACGATTACGTAAGCCACGGAACAACCCTAGAGGAAGAGGAGTTCTATCACGGAGTGGCCCACGGGGGATACGGCACTGAGACGCAAGGAGACTATGGGCCCTACGGCAATTTGGGGTTTTATGGTCACAGCTACCAGGAACACGGTCACCCCAACCTGGAAACCCCGGAAGGACCGTCTTACATGAACAGCTTGTTACAAGGTGAAGAAGCATATCTCCCAAGTGGTGGAGGATGCGCGACTAATATGGGATCGTATGTGTTTGCACCGTATGGCATCGCACAGGTTCCTACACACGGCGGAGGGACGGCATACGAGCAAGGTAATCATGAGAATTATATTCTGCCCGGGAATAGGAACGATTCCCAGGGTCATGGCAAGCAACCTGCAATGGGATCAAGCAGCGAGGACTGGCGAACTATGTACAGCGAGTTAAAAGATGAATGTAGGGCCATGGCTCGTCAAATGAAGGGAAAGTTAGCAGCGATAGAGGATGCACTCAAGAATACGAATTTACCTTTCACACCGCGGGTGTTGAGTTTCCCTCTACCTCCGAAGTTCAAGGTTCCACCGGTGCCTCTCTACGATGGAACTACTAATCACATGGCCCACCTCGAACAATTTCGAGCTCATGTGGCTCTTCGTGGAGTGCCAGATGAAATTGTATGCAGGGCATTTTCTCTTACCTTGACAGGCACTGCCCGCGAATGGTTTACTAGCATTCCTTCTAACTCTGTAGACAACTTCACTGACTTAGCAAAAAATTTCCTTGCCCACTTTATGTCCACACACAGGCGGAAGATGCATGTCTCTTACCTGATGACAGTCCAGCAAAAAGATTCAGAGTCGCTAAAAGACTACATTGATCGCTTCCAAAAAAAAAGGTTAGCCGTAGCGACAGAACCCGGGAACCTAATCCTCATGGCCCTGATGAATGGGATCCATCCTCAGAATCCCTCGGCCTTAGAAGTGGCTCGCAAACCTCCCTCCGACTTAAAAGAGTTTATGGAAAAGGCTGCCGAGTTCATAAACGGAGAAGAGTCGATTTGCGCCATGACCGCTGCTAGGCGGGCAGTTGCAGTGACCCCCAAGAAAGAGCCTTATGCAGCCGGCTTGCTACCAAAGAAGGGATTATTTGGCAGAAAAGGGGATAAAAGGAAGCAGACCGTGACACAGGAATTGAATCTCACTCCCTTGAACGCCGGTCTAGTTGAAGTTCTGCGAGAAGTAATGACTATACCAGAAGCAAGGTACCCTGCTCCGATGCGAGCCCCACCTGACAAGAGAAGCGCGAACAAGTACTGTGAGTACCATCGCAACCATGGGCATGATATGGAGGACTGCATCTCTTTGAAAATAGAAATAGAAAGACTGATCCGCAATGGTAAGCTAGCTAGATTTGTAGCGGACCAAGGGCACCCGGCCACAGGCGGACCGCGGGCGTCTAAAGGAAGAAGAACCCAGCCATGGCCTCGAGGTCACGATAACCGAAATAGGGGGCCAGGAGGCGGTCAGGATAGGGACCACTTCGCCAAGACTGATATCGTTTGCAGCCCGCGGAGGGATGCTAATCGAGAACGCGCATTGTGGGAAAACCTTCCCCACGAAGACGGGGAATCTGAAGAAGAACAACCCTTCCTTATTGTTGTAAGGGGAAATGAAGGGCGCCAAGAAAGAGAGCTGAGACGTCGCCCGGAGAACCGCCTGGTAATCCATAATAGAGCCATAGGAGATATCAACACAATCGCGGGAGGATTTGCAGGAGGTGGAGAGTCCAATTCTGCCCGCAGGAATCATGCTAGGAGCCTCGCGTCAGGGGAGGTGCTTTCAGTGGCAAGGCCCTTTAAGTCTCAGCGAAGAGAAGCTCCACCCATTGTGTTTTCTGACAAGGATCTTTAGGGCATTGTCTTCCCTCATGAAGAAGCCCTTGTGGTGACCCTACTCATCTCCAATTACAACGTCCATAAGATACTCATAGATACAGGTAGTTCAGCCGATATTTTATTCATGGGCGCATTTGAGAAAATGTCTATAGATAAGGGGAGGATACTCCCTAAGACTGCCCCGCTTGTAGGCTTCAGTGGAGAAAGGGTTTGCTCGGTGGGGGCAATCACGCTCCTCGTTACCGCTGGATTTGAGCCAGTCCAAGCAACTGTTATGATCGACTTTATAATTGTAAACAAACCCTCCGCGTACCATGCCATCATCAGAAGACCCGCGCTAAATGCGCTGAAAGCAGTAGTGTCTACACCCCATCTCGCCATGAAGTTCCCTACAGAGCTAAGGGTGGGAATAGTCAGGGGGAGTCAGGAAGTGGCGCGTTATTGTTACAATGCCACCCTGAAGGAACCACTAATGAAGGAAACCCTTGTTGTCGCCATGGAGGTAAGGGACGAAAGAAAACTGTGCCAGGGCAAACCCGCGGAAGACTTGGAAGAGCTGTTGCTGAGTGACTCAAGCAAAACCGTGAAGATAGGGTCTCAATTGACTGGAGAGGCGAAAGCAATGCTCGCGCAACTCTTGAAAAGGAATATGGATGTGTTCGCATGGAATCACCAGGACATACCGGGAATCGATCCCACTGTAGTCACTCACAAGCTGAATGTAGATCCCTACGCCAAACCTGTGAAGCAGAAGCCCAGGTTCATTTCGGCGGACAGAAGCAAAGCTATAGCAGCAGAAGTAGAAAAGCTTAAGCAAGCTGGCTTCATCAAAGACGTGAGGTTCCCATCATGGGTATCAAATGTGGTGATGGTTAGGAAACACGATGGAAAATGGAGAATGTGTGTTGACTTCACCAACTTAAATAAAGCGTGTCCCAAGGATAGCTTCCCGCTTCCTAGAATTGACTTGCTCGTGGATTCCACAGCAGAGCACGAGTTGCTTAGCTTCCTGGACGCGTTCTCATGATACAACCAGATCCGGATGGATGGTATCGACAAGGAAAAAACAACCTTCATCACTGATCGCGGGTTATACTGCTATGAAGTTATGCCTTTTGGTTTAAAAAACGCGGGAGCGACTTACCAAAGACTGATGAATCATATGTTCAGGGCACAAATTGGGAGGAACGTAGAAGTGTACGTGGATGATATGCTGGTTAAGAGCAAGATAGCTAGACAGCATGTGCAGGACCTAGAAGAAACTTTCCAAACATTAAGGCACTACTCTATGAAGCTAAACCCGACGAAGTGTGCCTTCGGTGTATCCGCGGGAAAGTTCCTGAGATTCATCGTGTCGCAGAGAGGGATAGAGGCAAATCCAGAAAAGATACAAGCCATAATGGACATGCAACCCCCAACTAACACCAAGCAGCTTCAACAGCTCACGGGTCGGGTCGCCGCCCTAAATAGGTTCGTGTCAAGAGCAATGGACAAGTGTTTACCTTTCTTCAAAATTTTGCGAAAGGCCTTTTTATGGGGGGAAGACTGTGATAAGGCATTTGAGCAATTGAAGGAGTACTTGGTGAAGCCACCACTACTCAGCAGACCGCGAGAAGGCGAGCTACTATATCTTTACTTAGCTGTGTCGTCATCTGCAGTTAGCTCCGCCCTGATGCGAGAAGACTCAGGAGTGTTGAGGCCCGTGTACTACTCGAGCAAAGCGCTTCACGGAGCGAAAACTAGGTATCCGTGAATAGAGCAGTTAGTGTTCGCGCTGATAGTAGCTGCCAGAAGGTTGCGTCCCTACTTCCAGGCTCATGCAATCAAAGTGCTAACAGATTTTCCGCTCAAACAAATTCTGCACAAACCCGAGACCTCAGGACGCCTAGTCAAGTGGGCAATTGAGCTCGGAGAGTTTGATATAGAATATGTCCCTAGACTGTTGGTGAAGGGACATGTTGTAGCTGACTTCATTGCGGAGTTCACAAACGTGGGCGCGGGACAGGAATGCGAGAAGGATGACCTCTGGACTGTCAATATGGATGGTTCAGCTAACAAGAGATGTGGTGGAGCAGGAGTGATAGTTAAATCCCCAGAAGGGCAGGGGCTTAGGTACGCTGTCAGGCTGGGGTTTAAAGTAACCAATAACAAAGCGGAATATGAGGCAGTAATAGCAGGATTGGCAATAGCGGTGGAGCTGGAAGCGAAGAATGTTGAAATAAGAAGTGACTCCAACGTGGTAGTGGGACAGGTCAATGGCGAATTCGAAGCTAAAGAAGAACGGATGCAGAAGTACCTCGCGAAGGTCAAGGAGTTAGTGGCGAAACTCAAAAAGGTTGTAATCATAAAAGTACCGCGGTCCTTGAAGAGCGCGGCAGATCAACTGGCTCGGTTAGCGGCAGCATCGGAGGAGGAATTGGACTCCTCAAAGGAGCAGATTCGCCTGATACCTGAATCCTCAATAGCCCCAGCAAAAGAAAGTCGAGCAAGTAGATGCTAAGCCTAGTTGGGCGGAAGACGTTGTCCGATTCCTGGAAGACGAAAGCCTCCCCGACGATGGGAAAGAAGCCAAGAAGATAAGGTTGAAGGCTACGAAATACACGATTCTCCAAGGAACACTCTACAAGTGCGGGCAGACCCTGCCGCTGCTGAAGTGTGTCTCTTTGGAAGAAGGAGCCTACATATTGGATGAAATCCATGAAGGCGTGTGTGGAAGCCACGCAGGCGGGCGAGTCTTGGCCCATAGAGCAGTAAGGATGGGCTATTATTGGCCGAAAATGTATGTCGAATCGATGGAAGTCGTCCGAAAATGCAAGAAATGCCAGCAGTTCGCCCCGGTCCCGCGTATTCCACTAGAAGAACTCACAACCATATCCTCACCATGGCCATACGCGCAATGGGGGGTAGATATTGTAGGACCGCTCCCGATTGGAAAAAGGAGGAGTCAAATTTGCAGTAGTCGTAGTGGATTACTTTACCAAATGGGCGGAGGCGGAAGCCCTAGCAAGCATAACTACCCAGAACATTGTGCGGTTTCTATGGAAGTCAATTGTCACCAGATTTGGAATCCCGCATGCCTTTGTCACTGATAACGGCAAGCAATTTAACTGCCAGCCATTTAGGGAGTGGTGTGAGAAGTTGGGGATCCGAAATTTTTACTCGTCCCCAAGCCATCCGCAAGCAAGCGAGCAAGTGGAAATCACCAATAAGACTCTCTTCACAATCATAAAAAAGAAGCTAGAGGAAAGAAAAGGCGCTTGGGCCGAAGAGCTGCAGGATGCATTGTGGGCGTACCGTACGACTCCGCGAACTCCCATAGGAGACAATTCATACGGGCTGACATTCGGCAATGAAGCAGTTGTTCCTGTGGAAATGGGCTCCATGAGCACGCGGGTGCGGTACTACGATTCTGCGAAAAATGATGAAAGCCTCCAACTGTCCCTCGATCTGATCGAAGAAAGACGAGAAAAGGTGAGCGTGACCTTGGCCGCCTACCAGCAAAGGATCTCTCGGTATTTCAATCAGTGGGTGTGCCCCCGGAAGTTCGCAATCGGAGATTGGGTCTTGCGCAAGGTTACAATCGCCATGAGAGATCCCGCAGAAGGAAAGTTGGCCCAGAAATGGGAAGGCCCATATAGGGTAATCGAAAATTACAGGCCCGGGACCTACCACCTTGAAGACACTGAAGGCAGGCGCCTACCGCACCCATGGAACGCTCTAAATTTGAGAAGGTTCTACCAATGACTTTATTCCCAATGCCTCCCCATGTTTCATGTCTGTAATATTCCTAGCAAACTTTATCAGGCTTCTAAGGGCCTCAACCCCTTGGCTAATAGTGATATGATTATGCTTAAAAGCCACTATATGGCTACTGATAAACTAGCCCTCGCTGGTGATTCGCAAGAGAATAAGGTTCTCACCTCGAAAACATCTGCACGCTATGGGAAACCCGTATGGCGGCAAGCGTAAAGAAAGAAAGGGCCAAGCCAGAGGTTAAGTCCAAATTTACCGGTGCGCGAAAACTGCCCCAAGGGCATGCTTCCACCACGGCAAAGAGACCCATCTGAACCTCAAGCCATGTCCAATCCAGTTATACCATAAGACTGCTAGAACAGCATACCTTTGGCATAATTGAGAGACCAGCTCTTGGTGGTTAAAAAGGAAATTGTCAAAAAAAGAAAAGCTAAGTCAATAACAAATCCAAAAGGATAGCAATAGCACAGTCAACAGCTGGCGGATCATATTGACCGCCATCTCAAAAATGAGAAGACAAAATCCATAACCTATGCAAAAAACTAAACAAGAAAATCTCAGTAAAACTGGGACATTTTATTTCATTACCACACTATACATTGATTGGTGAGCAAGTGCTGGCAAAATACATGGAGCACACAAACAAAATTGCAGGAAGCCCCTATTACTAATCTTCATCGCCTGCGGAGTCTGGCTCAGAAGGAGGAAGTGTCGCCGTAAGCCGCGTGTCATCTAAATGAGGCGCGTCAGGGAGCTCTGCTGCCCCAATTGTCGCTAGCTCAACCATCGCGTCTTCGTCAATCATTAAATCGTTTATGTTGGTCTTCCTGAAGTCACCTCGCTGTTCACCATACAGCATAAGGGATCTGAATGTTTCAAACCCCCAAACATAGCCACGATACCAAGACCAGTTGCGCACAACGACCACCCAACGTAGCTGAGCACGGAGTCTGCGTACCGTCATCCTTTCAGATCGCAACTGGGCTTGGAGTTCGGCGACTTGATCTTCCAGTCCCTTCGGCTCTAGCGATTGGCCCGCCTGCGGGGTCTTCTTCAAAGACGCGGACGCGGGAAGTTCCACTTGAAACTAAGCCTCTTCCGCGAGCCTTTGCTCCTCGCCAACTCTGCCTGAAGCTCGGCGATAGCCTGATCCTTCTTGGAAATGTTGACGACCATCTCCGCGCATAAGGCCTCCGATTTGACCAACGCCTTCTCAAAATCGCCGGCCCTAACGATCTCCTCAGCACGAAGGGCTTCCGCCTTAGACAATTTGTCCCGCAGGTCCGCAGCGTCCCCCTCAGCGCGATCGCGGCTCTCGTGCACCCAGTCGAGCTGCCGCTCCAGACCTTCGACCTTGGCCTTGTAGAAAGTGGTGTCATTCCTCACCTTTTTCTCAAAGGTTGTCCTATTTATGAGCTCAGACTCCACGCGGGACATGACCTCCTTCTCCCTGACAACACTATGGGACAACTTCTTCCCAAGGACGCTTTGAAGCTTGGCCATAGCGCTGACCCTTTCCGCTGACTCCATTTCAGCGGTTTCCCTCGCTTCCTCCGCTCTCGCCAGCCGGGATCGCAACTCCTCCAACTGGCTCTCTACCATGACTTGCGCGGCTTTGAGCTCCTCATTCTTTGGGTAGAGGAGGCACTCGACGTCAAGAGCTTCGCGCAACTCTTTCTCCAAGCGCGAAGTCTTCTCGCGCTGGTCATCCCTCCCTTGTTCAAGTTCCGTGATCCGGCTTTCACAGACCTTCAGCCTTCCTCGGAGATTGGCGAGTGAACTCTGAGACGCTGACAGTTCGGTTCTGAGCCGAGCTACCTGAGGTCCCTCCGAAGATAGGCTCCCCCCTTGGGCTGAAACAAGGCGGGACAGTTCCACCATATCCTGCGCACAAGTAAAAAAAAAAAAAGAAGAGGAATTACAACATGCCTCAAATGCGGGAAGTAAGGAATTAAGTGAACAGGATTCCATACTACAAAAATCCGCTGGCGCCACATCTCCAAAGGATTCTCGGTTGTGCTGGGTAAGTTAAGAGCCTCCGCGGGAAGGATGGAAGAGAGAATCGCGCAGGGATCCGCCAGAAAACCCGCTGCGGCCCACTAAGAAATCTCACCACTAGGCCCCGTGTGGCCTTTGTCCTCCTTTGGCGAAGGCTCCTGTACGTCGCCCGTCTCCTCCAAAATTTCAGGCGCGGATTCAGCCTGAGATGCGATCTCTTGAATTAGTGGGGAAAGGGACTCTACGGTGGCCGCGAAGTCGTCTTGAACTGAAACAGCGATGGCGCTGTCCCCTTGTTCTTTGCTTCCATCACTCGCTCCAGGCGAAGCGATCTCTCCTTTCCAAGTTAACGCTAGGCAATCGCCTGGCGGCGCCACAAAAGAAAGGGGAGGGAAATCCATCACGGGGGCCTCCCTGGGAGCTGGGACAGCTAGCCCCTCTTTCCCTGAACTTTCCCCCTTTGGGGAATCAAGGTCCACTATTATGGGCTCCGCCCCAGGTGCTACCGATGGCTCTCGCGTGGTTTTTGTCCTGGGATGCGTCTCGCTCGGCGGAAACACCTCCTTTTTAACCTCCTTGAGGGGGTTCGCTTTGAATCTGATCTGGGGGCGAGGGACAGCAAAACTCAACCCCTCCTCTAGGGCCTGGAACACCTCTAGTGCCCTCCTCGAGATTGAGTGCGAGACCTCTTGGTTGCAACTTCAACCTCCTCAATCTTGACCTTCCTCTTTTCCGCCCGAACTGACGATTTCGTCGGGACATCTTCTCGCGCAGAGAGGCGAGATGAGGAGGAGTCTCGCCATTTCCCCTGCAGGTACCCCATGAGACATTTCAGATTGTCCCTGGTAAGGAGACAACTAACATCAAGTTTGTCGGGGTGGCTTTTCGCCCACTGGCGGACTGCATCGATATTTTGTTTCTCCGACAGACTGAGTAATAAGGGTACACCCAGACGGCTCTTGCGCGGAACCCCCCATACAACCGGAACTATTGGTTTAATATCGAGGTATCTCTCCCTCGGACCTAGCTCCCAGTTGGCGCTAGAAATAAAGAAGAACCCTTGCTCGTAGTCATCCCCAACATGCCATCTCTCGGGCATCTTTATGAAATGGGGACGCCCTTGAAAGCTCCATCCCTCTCTGTAATTCGTGGGCCTGTAAAACGACAAAAATTCTTTGATCGAGGGATAAGCGTTGCGTCCCTGCGCCATTTTCCACAAAATGCAGAAAGACACTAACAGGACCCACCCTGTGGGTTTGATCTGCTTGGGAGCTAGGTTCAACTCCGCGAGCAGTTCACGGAATAGAGGGTTAAGCGGGAGGCTTAACCCCGCTTTGAACATCGCTTCGTAAACCGCAACTTCGCGGATATAAGACGAAGGAGTGGCGCCTTCCACTTTCCTGAGGATACGAATCACCACATCGTCGGGAATGGCGTAAGCTTGGCGCAGACGCGAGACATCTCTCACGGATAGGACTGACCTCCACTCCAGGAAGGCGTCAGAGGCCTTTCTCCCGGCAGGATCCTCCATCTGATCCCCCTTCGCCTTCTTCAACTCCTCAAGCTACGCCAGCCTTTTCTTCCCCATCAGAAAGATGATCTCTGATGCCAACTCAGTGGGCAAACAAGCGGTGCCGGAATGAAGCAGACGGTGAGCAACACTCAGGCGTAACTGAGGGGTAGAAGGTTGAAGAAAAGGGAGAAGTAAATTCAAAAGGCGAGCAACGGGATTCGAAAAGCCAATAAACCTGGGGTACTCGAAAATGGAAGTGGTCGTGGCAACGAAGAACACTGCTCTGTTGAAGAAAAAAGGAAGAAAATCGTGCAAGTGACGACGAGGGACTAGTGAGCTTTTCAAATTCTCCAGAATGGCTAAAGTGAGAAGTTCCTGCACCCCACGAGCTTATATACGTACTTTCGTGCGATTCCCAGGAAGATATCATCTCCCTCTGCCATGTAGTGCGCTGGCATGAGTCTGCAATAATGGCAAAAAAGGTGCGCCCGTTGATGTTACCCAGAAATGGGTAGCCGATGGGACACTCTCTTCACGGTGCAGCCCGAAGTATAAATTATGTCAGAAATTTGAAGTTCAAAAATTCCCACACTTTTCCCGAAACACGAGGACTCTTGATGCGTGAATTTGGGGGGTAACTGTTGGGCGTTAAGGCCATTTCGTGTGCGAATAGGACAGATGCGGCGGATTACCACGTCTCCCACGAATCCCGTTAAAGCCTCTCGCGGAACCCTATGGTGCGATTCCTCTATCCGCAGAATTGGCCCCCCGCGGAATATCTTGAACGCTAAGCCTATTATTTGCTCCCCTAGAAGACCCATGCGTAATTATCACCAAACCACCGAATGGGCTCCCATGCCCTTCCAGAAACGGGGCATGCCTGTACGGTGTCATGGCTCCCATGTACAAGGGCAGAAGGCTTGAGCAAATAATACACCCCCATGTCACATCGCGATGAGGATATCGGCCATGCCCTATAAGATACGCACTCGTGTGCATGTCAGATCTTAGTACTGCAGTCTCTTTTGTAATCAATTGATGTACCACTATATATAGTGCATTCTGAGAAATGAGAGACATAATTTTTTCCTCAATTCTGCTACGTGTGAAAAGTTTGTTAGGGCTTTCCCCTCGAGGTAGTCAAAAAATTGCACTAACATCTTATGTTCAATATAACTTGGTGGAACTTCAAATACTACTGTCTAGAATACTATATGAGTTTATATAGGGATCTTTTATCTTGTAGACTTATGTCATCTGCACTTAGAACATAATGATCCCTAACTCCTGAGTATACTTGACAGTTGCCTTTATCTCTTACTCTGATTGTTTCCATCACTTGCATCCACAAGTGATTGACTATTAAACTTTCTTTTACTCCCACTATTTTGAACATGTGTCTTGTTTATCTTGTGAAAGTCAGATAATTTTCATAGGAGTAATTTAGTTGGCATCTTAAATAAAGATATTATCCATACTTTCTATCAATCTTTTCTATTTTGTACCCTTTACATAAACATGTAGAGCTGTAGCCCTTCAAATAAGCTTTCCAATGGTTTTTGAACTGACCAAATTGAAGCTGAAATGAGCCGGAACGAGCAAAATTACCAAAACCCTCTTAAATCGGCCGGTTCAGGTGAACCGGGCGGTTTGCAACTGCTGGACCGGATCTGGTGTAACCGGATCCTTGAACCACGGGTTGAATCCCGGGCCTGTTATCGGGTACGGGCGGGTCAACGGATCAGACGCGGGTCGATCTCCAGCGGGTCTGTCTCTAGCGTGCCAGACTTCAGCGGGTCGGCCTTCACTCCGGGCCTTTTTAATCTGGTATTGGGCTTGGGCTCGAAACATAGTGTTTTGGGCCGTGTGTCTCATATTTTGGGCTGGATCTGCTGGTGCTCCAGGAGTCGTGAAGCGGGTCGGTTGACCTGATCCAAGACCGAAACGACATAAACCTTTAAAAATTCCAAAAATGTCGAAGCCATGGTTCGAACCGCTTGCTTCTTCCTCGCAATTCTCTTGCGCAACCATTAGGCCAGGCGCGTCTACAGTTCAATTTTAACAAAAGTAATTAATAAACCATTTTCCAATCTGCACTGTGACACGCCGAGCCCAGTGTCTTCTTCTTCCTCCAGACCTCCTTCTTCAACCTCTAGCAAAAACCATTTTGTTGTTATTTTATCCGATTTGGATCCGAATTTCATCTATCTATAAAACTCACCCTTTCGATCCAAATCATATACCGTTGCAAAGGTTATGAAGAGTAGATTCTAACCATGTAAAAAAAAAAAATTGAGGAAAAAACAAATATAACCCATCGAAAAAATTCCAAAGTTTCTACCCGTGAAACTTCTATATCAATTTTCTCCAAATCTACTCATCCAATGATCACGAAATTTTGGGATCAAGTTTCTGAAATCATAAACTATAACATGCTCAAATTTCGTAGTCTCAATCAACTATTTGATGTGTGTGCCATGTGAGACCCGAAAAAGTACAATGAACCATATTTCATCAAACATGCATATACATCCAACGAAAACAACCTGGCTGGCTCTATTTACACAGATTACTTGCAATGATTACCGTGCAAATTTCAAACAACTTGGTTCACGTTCATCGGATTTCATCAACACACGAAGCAATTTCAAATTATTTTCCTCTTTCAAAATTCCTAGATAATCAATTTCACGTATCTGCAGGAGTATTTGCAAAATTTCCTTGATCGTAGGATTTTGTATAATTAATCTCAGGAAGGATTTCTCCAGTTAGGGTGACAATCCTGTAGAGATAAAGAAAACTTGAAGAATATAGAACACATAATGTCATGTAAATTGTAGGAATTAAGTTTGTGTTCTCCTAGGACTCTTTATATAGAGTTCTAATATAACTCTTGACCAAGAGTTATGTCTCTTGACTGATTACCTCCACAGGAAGTCAAATACTTCCACAGGAAGTCATATTACATTTCTATATAAAATATACACTATGGTGTGAGGATTACCACACTTATAATAGTGTAATCACACTATGCACCAACAAGTTACTTCGAAAAGGTAAAGTGCCAATTCAAAATACTTTAAGGAGATAAAGTGTACTTCATAGAGATCAAGTGTCAATGTCAAATACCTTAAGGGGTAAAGTATCACTTTTTAAATATTATGATTAAAAGTATAAATTAGTGAATAATTTATAGGGTAAAATGTATTTTTTCCTAATTTTTATGTTATCTTCCTATAAGAAGAGCCGTCCATTAATTGTTCCTCCTTCCATTTGCCTTCCAAGGTTAATTACGATTATGACATTTTGGTACGTAAAATTGCTAGTTTAGTCTTTGTTAAGAATAAAAATAGAAGAAGATAGAATAAGATAGATAAAAAGTTGGAAAAAGTTCAACTATTCTCTTCAAACTATCATTCAATTGATAATGTTTTATTCAAACTTTCAATTATGACAATATCTCTCTCAAATTATCAAAATATTGTCAATATTCCTCCTAATAACAAAACTATCCTTAGTAAAATAAAGGGTAAATATATTAGAATTTTTGGGTCAACGCCCCAAAATTTTTATCTCCTTAAGTTTTTTTTTTTTTTTTTCGAAAATTTACTCCTGGGTCAATCAAAAATTCGAAATGCTAATAAAATTTATACCGTCAAAATTTTCTAACCACCGTTAATCCCAATCAAAATGCATTATTTTGTCAAGTCAGCATATTAAATTTTTATTAATTTAATTTAAAAATTAATTCTAAAAATAAAATAATATAAAAATTGAGAGGGGCTGCCACCCCCAGCACATGCGAATCTAACTAATAACAGTACCACCAATACAAGGAGTGGTGATATTCATCAGGCCGGCGTGGATCAACAGTACCCACGTTGGCATTTTAATAATATTAAAAAAATAATATTATTTTTATTAATAAAATATTATTAAAAGGTCCGCATGGATACTGTTCACCCACACCGGTTAAATGAGTATCACTAAAATGAACCAAAACTGAAAATTAAACTAATATCTCAATTTAAAAAACTCTTTATCATTCCAAACAGAAGACCACCCAAATCCAATAACTAGAAATTGGCGTCAATTCGGTAAAAACCAATACCCACAGAAACTGACACCAAATAGAAGTTGAGAAGTCAAGAACCAAATATTCAAGTTATAAATAAGCCCACCACGACAACCTCAAAATGAACCAAAAAGACTTCGCTTGGTACTTCAATCTAACGTCAAGGAGGCTAATACGAGTAGAGCTTTTTGCCTAGCGTCGGCCATGTTTTTTTTATTTTTTATTTGAATAGGAAAGAGGTTAAAGGGAAAAGTACTCACCAAATTTAAAATTGAGAATTATTTACTAGATGATTAAATTATATATCAAATTCACTGGCTTCCATGAATCACTGATCAGAAATTAGTATCAGAAAAATTATATAAAACCGAGATAGTGTTTTGGGGCATTAGCAACAAATTTAGAATGACCAAATCCTTTTAGGATTATATCATCCCTAAATGGTTAACTTTCTACCTTTAGATTTTAGTTTTAAATCAAAAAACGAGTTTTTTTTTTTTTTAAAAAAAAAAACGAGTTTTGAGACATTAACACTAAATTTAGGATGATCGAATCCTTTTAAAATTATACCATCCCTAAATGGTTAATTTTTCGGCCTTAAATTTTAGTTTTGAATTCAAAAATGAGTTTTGAGGCATTAGAACTCAAATATTAACTCATAAAAATTTAACTAATATTACTCAAATATTTTAAAATATAATTCAAAACATTTCATCAACCATATAAAATGCAAAAACATAAAAAATCTGTTTAAAAAAAAAAAAAATTGATCGACGCTAGTCTTCCCAAAAAAAAAAAACATGGTCTACGCCGGGCTGCCGCACTATGGCAGCCGCATAGCAGGGCTCAGCTAATACATACCAAAACTGAAAAGAAAGCCAATAAAAGCCAAGAAACCCAATTGAGGATAGAACCGCTCAAGCACTTCTCAGTTGCAAAGAGCATAAAGGGAAAAGAAATAAAGAACCAGAACCAAATATTCGAACTTCATTTATGCCAAGACAAGCTAAACCAAAAAGACCCAGTTTTCTTGGTAATTATATCAAGTCAATGCCATTATGCCAAGAAAGCTAACATATAACACAATGCCGAATAAAAACCCAGAAACACAGTGGAAGACAGGACAGACCAGCTCAAGCACAACTCCCATGCAAAGAACATAAAAAAAGGTCACAACCCACAACGTCACTCTGTTCTCCCCTGTTTTACACAACCTAAACAGAGTCCACACATGAAGCTACAGCTTCATGCTTCACGTCCCTTGGAGCTTTTTACGGAATTTTCCCCCTTATTTACAGAAGCACTCGATGACTTATACCCGCCAAAAGCCCTCAGTATTTGTTTTCCTTTTGAACAACGGATCAATGACTTACTGCAAACATGTCTACCTCTTTTAAACTTGGTAAGCAATTCATGCACACTGAAACCTGCTTTATCACACCAAAAATTATACTCTTTCTTTTTCGTTTTCACTTTAATAAGTAGTTAAATCAAACCCATCAAAAAGAAAAAGGACAGAAGGAGATAATGATAGAAATTAGAAGATAAACTGTTTTTTTTCGATGAATAAGAAGACAAACTTCAATTACTGTGATGCAGATTCCAAGAACGTGAAATAGAAAAAGAAATCTGTCTACGTATGAACAGCTAGCTCTCAGGTCTCAACACCTCTCTCACTCTGTCACTCACCAATAAAATGAACATCTTCCTCTTCCTTTTCCCTTTCGTATTTGTTTCTCATTAGCCTTTTCGACTTGTTATCTGGATGTAGAAAGAAACGCATATTCCAGACCCCTCTCTCTTCTTCCCCGGCACTCTTCCTTCTCTCCCTTGTTACATATATATTTCAATTTCTAGTTATTGGATTTGGTTGGTCTTCTCTTTGGAATGATAAGAGTTTTTTAAATTGGGATATTAGTTTAATTTTCAGTTTTGGTTCATTTTCAGATTTTTGTTGGTGGTACTGTTCTTAGTTGGATTCCCATATGTTGGGGTCAGTGGCGGATCCAAGATTTTGGTTGGGGGGTAAATTTTTTTTCCTAAAAAAATAATTATGAATAAAAAAAATTAATTACAAAATAAAAACAAAATATAATTATTATTTAAAACGTATAAATCTAACATATTATTTATTTTTTCACGTTAGCTCTTTGAATTTGATCTTTATCACTACTCTTGGGAGTATTCAAAACAAAATAAAAATAAAAAATCTTAAGCAAGGATCTACCGACAGATCTACTAAATCTATTTTAACACAAAGCTCATTTAGAATTTGATTATATCTTAAAGAAATCATTATTGTTATCCATAATTAGGTAACTACAATTATACATTTTCGTAGAATTATATATATATATATATACACGAAAGTTTGATTACATACTTAAAACTTTTTAAGAAAATGTAATTATCAAAAAGCAATTGATCTGAATTGTTGATGGCTTGAAGGAAAAAAAATAAAAATTGACAGACTAAATGAACGACTTAAGAATTTTGTAGAGGTATAAATATCAATTTTGCTTTTAATTGTGAATGCTCTTTTATCTCTTGCTCAGTCTTTCCTTCTAGATTGAGACTTTATATACTTGCTTTTATTTTATAGTCGGCATTTTATTGATTGAGACCTTAAGTACTTTAGGCTTTTTTTTTTTTTTTTAATTTTTTTTTTTTAATATTGCAACTTTCTATTAAAAAGACTCAAAATACTAATTTGGATGGGTACACATACATCATTCCCTTCATAGTCCTTTAGTTCTGGGAAGCCAGTAGAATCAAATCAATGCTCAAGGGCATACACGGAATACCATAAAATGAGGGAGCCAACCAATGAAGTGTTTTTTTTGCAAGGTATAGGCTTTTGTTTTTAAAGTTGGTCCACCGTTTTTTTTAAGCCCAGTGACTCACCGAAAGAAAGAATTCCTTAAACAAACATATGTTATTTAAACGGTGCGTTGGATATATTGCTATTTGCTGTCGTCGTCTTCCCATTTTCATGTAACTTAAACCTAAAAGCCTGAAACATTGTAACTATAGCAGAAATTTTTTTTTGCCGTCCTGGTGTTGATGAAGTCATTTTCCCTAGTCTTTGTTGAATGGGTGCTGACTGCCCTTGATCCACAACTGGGGGTGGGCAACCAGAAAATTTAGGATTTTTCTACTGTGATAAGAAAATTTTTTGGAGGTTGAAGGAGGGCATTTGACCCCTCTCGACCCCCCTCTCTCCGCCCCTGTTGGGGGTGGCCAGGGATGGCAGCCCCACTGCTGGCCACCATTTAAATTTTTATTTTATATTTTATTGTTAGAATTAATTTTTAAATTAAATTAATAAAAAAATAATATACTGACGTGACGAAACGATACGTTTTGATTGGGATTAAAGGCAATTATAAAATTTTGATGGTATGAATTTATTGGCATTTCGAATAACTCATGGAGTAAATTTTTGAAAAAAAACTTAAGGAGATAAAAATTTTAGCACGTTGACCAAAATGCTTCTAATATATTTACCTTAAAATAAAAACAAAAAATACTAAAACTTCTAAAAAAAATAAAATAAAAAATAAAACGAATATAAGGGGTTTCCGAATTTAAAAATTTTAAAAAATACTTTTATAAGAAAAAAAAATCGATTTTTTAAATAAAAATTTCTGTTTTAAAAAAAACAAAAAAAATTATTTAAAAATATAAATATTTCTGTATTTTAAAACGAAATAAAAAAAAAAAAAAACTTTTTTTTTTTAAAAATAAAAATTTTCATTTAAAAAAAATTAAAAAATGATTTTTTTAATTAAAATTTTCATTTTTTAAAAATAAAAAATGTTATTATTTTTAATTTTTTTTTTAATTTATATGGATATTTTTGTCTTATTGAGAAATATATAGGAGGATTTTTATATTTTTGCTAGCTTTGTGGGAGACATTGACAATATTTTGATTGTTTGGGGGAACATTCTCAATTGGATGGTAGCTTGAGGGGGGGATTTTATCCTAAAATTTTTCTACAAATTGGGTTGTAAGAAGAGAGTTGCTGCCATACGGTCATGGCATAAAGGTAGGGTTTTTTGCCCACCACTCATAAATTGACACATCAGCCTTTTAAGAAAAATGCACAAGTTTAAAATGAGATCAAAACACTCAATCAGCTAATCAATAAACCAAATAAACCCAGATGGCCACCCACCGTCAACTCCGGCGAACAAATGCCGCCCCCACCGCCCATCTCTAGCACCTTTCTGGCGAAAAAAAAAATCCGGCCACTGGGGGTGTCCGTGATCCACCCCAACGGCCAGGGGAGAGAGATCCGGCCACCCCCGGTGGCCATTTTTGTCTCCAGCGAAAGAAAAAAAAAAAAACTCTGGCAAACCAAAAAAAAAATAACTGGCCATTGGGGATGGCCGCGATCCACCCCAACGGCTAGGGGGAGAGAGATCCGGCCACTCCCAGTGGCCATTTTTGTCTCTCCGGCGAAAAAAAATAAAATTCCGGCCACCCAAACCTAGCCTAAAAAATCGTTTCTAATGCCTAAAAAATCGATTATAATGCCACAAAACTAGTTTTTAATGCCTCAAAACTAAAACCTAGAGGGGAAGGTTAACCCTTTTTGGGATTTTATCATCCTAAAACCAAACCCACCGAAAGGAAAAAACCAAAGAAAAACCGAAGAAAAATCATATCGTAGGTCTCGCAGACCCACGGCCGACGAGACCTAGCCGTGGGTCTCGGTGGTCGACCAGATCCAGGCCGGTCGTGGGTCTGGCAGCTCTGCACCGTGTCTTCGTTCTTCCTTCTCCTTTCTTCCTCTTCTTTCTCTTTTCTTTCTTCTTTAGTTGAAAATTAGCTACAACAGGGTGTAATTCTTTTTTGTGCATTTTTTCTACTTTATGTGAGGTGTCTTACTCCTATTGGATGGCAGAAAACCCCTCTTATCTGCCACAACCGTATTGCAGATATTCTCTTGTAAGAAACTCATACAAACTAACCACTAAAAGTGACATGTGTCTTTTTAGTTATTAAATAAGCATGTGAGAAGCACATGCTATTAAAAAAACATGTGCTTCTCACATGTTAAGGACACATGTCATTTTTAGGGGTTGTTTTATGGGGAAAATGCACTTTACCCATCCCTCCTTGAAGTTTGACCATTTTTTTAATTTGAACCCCAATGTTTAAAAATTTGTAATGTACCCTTATAAAGTTACAAAATTTTGGAATTTAACCATTATATTACCCAATTCCGTCTTATCAGATGAAAAGTCGAACACGGCACATGCACATGATAATTTTTCTCCCAAAATTCCCATATTGCCCCTAATTTTTTAAAATTAAATATATATATAAATGTTGCACATTTAAGCCCCTTAACTCGTATATGTTAATTACTTAGCATTGTTATTTGTTTGATTTTTATGTTTTAGGTCTTTATTGGTTAAATGCAAAAATTCCATTGAAAATCAATCTTAAAAGGCAAAAACTGGAGGCATTCTAGTCCCACGATTAAGCACAGCTGCACTTGGGATCGAGCGCACATGCGCTCGAGTGCATGCAGCTTGGGATCAAGCGCATACCTGCGCTCGAGCGCACATCCGTAGGATCGAGCACACATGGCCCCAAAATGCGTGAACACATGTTTTGATTGCTTGGAATTAGGCTTTAGTTCCCCAAGGACTAAACTTATGATTTTCTAGGGTTTCTAGGGCTTCTAGGGTTTTCCTAGTCCCTATAAATAGGCGTCTTAACTTGTAAAACGGACATTGTTTTCCTAAAGCTAAATTTCAGAACATTGTCTTTGGAGCTTTGTAGAGTCATGAGTGGCTAAAACCTTTGTGGGGGGTATTGATGTAACATTTTCCAAGCATAATGGTTTGATTGTATTTAATTTCTACATGTTCAATTTATGCTTGTTGATTGTATAACTATGAAAATTACTACAATTGAATTCTGTTCTTAATATTAAATACAATTGTTCTTAATTTTCCAATCAATACTAGTGAAATTCTTATCTCATCTTATAAAGTATTTTACTTTTATTGAATTCGAATAATTCTTATTTTCTGTGATCATAAGGATGATGGCTATGCAATGGTTTTTAATTGTCATATAATCAATGGGGTTAGATAGGCCATACCTATGAAAGACGGGTCGTACTACACCTTAGTTTAATGTAATTTAGGTAGACGATCTGTACCAACCGAAGATGGATTATGCTATTACATTCATTGTATGAAACTTATTAAAGAATTAAATAATTCATATTTAGTGAAGATGGGTCGTTCTGCATCTTAGTGGTTAGGTGGACGATCCGTGCTAACCAAAGATGAATTATTCTTATTCTTTAATAAAGTGTTTTCTTATTTAATTATAACATGCATAGAATGAATTATTGGAATTAGATATGATTAACCATTGATGTGTGCATAGCGGTGAAGTCAATACCCTACTCTTTCTCTCATATCTTTTACATTCTCTTTTTACGTTTATTTTATGCACTTGAATTTACATAAAACAAATTAATCTCCTTTTATTAAGTTAATTTTAATTCTCATAAATTTGATAACTAAACCTCAATAGTTCTTGAGGATCGACACCCTCAATATAGCTCTATCCTATGAAATTCGTACTATTGCAAGTGATAATTTTTATAATTGATATTTTTGGACACAAAAATACCACATCATATATATATTTGTAGTGATCCAAATAATTAACTAAGCTTAAGTAGCTTAGTTAGAAGGCTAATTTGGGTTTTGGGTCACTAATGACACTAGAGGGGCAATTTGGACTTTTGGACTAGACGTACGCTAGGGTTGGCGAACGTACGCTCCTGTTTTTAGTGTGGACGTATGCTAGGGTTAGCGAACGTACGCTAGGGTTGGTGAATGTACGCTCCTGTTTTTAGTGTGGACGTACGCGAGGAGACCATTGTACGTACGCCTGCAAGTAGTACACGAACGTATGCTGGGGACCTTACAGACGTACGCTACTTTTGGAATACCCCTTGAATAATACCTAGACATATGCTACAACCTTAGGACTACTGTGGAAATAATATTGGACGTACACTAGGGTTGGCGGACGTCCGCTGCTTTTCTGGAGAGCAGGTAGCACCCCTCAGCTATAAATTCCCCCTACCCCTCTCATTTTCTCATGCTCTCTCACACCTTCAGGCTGCCAGTAGACTTTCATTGAGTGTATTTTGTGAGTTTTTGTGCTATCGTTTAGGAAGTTCTTGAAGTTTCACTTCAAAGAGATAATGTCCCTAAGCCTAGTTCGTTTTTACGTCGTTATGCTGCTGGAATGTTGTCTTAAATTGTTAATTTTAACTTTAGCTAGGTTGTGCTTCAAGTTTAAGAGGAGGACAACAGTTTGGCTAAAGACGTTAAACTTAGCTTTCATGGGAGGCACCCTATAGCATATCCTTTTTATTTCCTGTTTGTTTTTCATTTTATATTTGTTTTGTTTTTATTTCTTTTTGTTTTCCATTGTTATTTTAGTGTTTTGTTTTTGCAGGGACAAGTGTGCTTGCATTCAAGTTTGGGGGTGTGCTATGAGCCAGACCAGTCCAAACAGTTTTCTCCATCTCCCAAGTGAGATCTTTTCATGTTATACACACATTGAGGACAATGTGTAATTTAAGTTTGGGGGTATGGGAGGCACTTACACACACTTTATCCATATTCTTGTTTTTATTTATTTTTCTCAAAAAAATGCATGTTCACGTTTGTCTTAAAATTTTAGTTGATCTAAAAAATTGTGATTTAAGTCTCATTGGTGAGTTTAAAATTTTGAACACATGATATGATAATTGAGTTTTTAAGTTTGGTTACTTTGAACATTTGAGAATTTACATTTTTAACCTGATCTGATACAAGCACATTAGCACAAAATTTGTGGGGTATGACATGAGAGTCTAATGTGTATGTTTCTAAGTCTTGGGTGAAACTAGATGGCTTGTTGGATGGATACTTTGTCATATTACATATATAAAAATAAATAAATAAATAATTGATCATTGATAAGTTTTTTAATAAGTAACTAGACCTATTGCTTTATTAAGCAATGGGTGTTCACGTCAAAATGTGAGAATTTTGATTTGGTTAATGTCATGACTAGTTTGATTTCTTATCTTTTTTGACTCAAGTTAGTAAGTATTTAGGGGTGTTTTTACGCCCAATGCCCTAAAACCATCTGGTTTAGGAGTTATTGACTCAACACTCATTACATGAGTCAATTAGAAAGCTTAAAGGAACCAAACATTGCACAGCGTATTTAAAAAAAAAAGAAAAGAAATTTATGTTATAGTTATTCATTCTTATGGGGATTTCAGTGAAGTTTGAGATGTTGAAACATTGCACATTGGAAATAATTGGAAACTTCATATTTAAGTGCTAGTTCACTTACACTGTTTCAAATTGGTGATGCCTTAGCCTGTTTTTTGTAAGTAATTAGACTTTAGAATTCCAATTAATTAGGAAGATGGAGTTTATCTTTTTACGCTTGCTAATGAATGAAAATTATGGTTTTGAGTGATTCTTTAATTTTTGGATAACATGAACTCTTGCATAATGTTTGTGGGTAACATTCTTGGAAAACCCTCACGAGACTTCACTTATCCTTTAGGGAATGCACGGGAGTTTAAAAGGCTTGTTGCATACGCCAAATGCAATCGTACATCTCACGAAAGATGGATTTATCTTTTTGTTTTTTGTTTTTCATTTTGTTTTTAGTTTCGTATTGTTAAAGAACTATCAATATGTAAGTTTGAGGGTGTGATAAGTGCTAATTTACATTTGTTAATTTCTTAGTTTAGTTATTTTGTGATATTTTATTTCCTTTTTGTGTTTTTGGTATTTTCTAGGTTTTTGGAGAAAAAAAAAAGCAATTCTGGAGGTAGCGGGCTTACAGGACAAAATTGGGAAAAAGCTAGAAGTTTTGAACATATGTGCAAGCATCATAGGTAATGCGATCGAGCGCACTACACCTAGGCTCGAGCGCCCCAGCTGAGGAGCGAGCTTAGCCTTGCACTCATGCACACAAGAAGAAGCATCGATCACAATAGCGATCAAGCGTAAAAGAAGAACGATCGAGTGCAGTCACGTGCTCGAGTGTACATGGACAATGATCGAGCGCACTCATGCACTGAAGCAAAAAGATACGCGGCCAAGACTCATTTTTCTTTCCAAAATAGGTTTTCAAAATCATAATTGTAATAGGATTTAAATCGACGATTTTACTAGGGTTTCTAGAGTCTTCTTAAAGCCTGTAAATATACCTCTAAGCCTCACAAATAAAAAACACAATCTCAAGGAGGAGAATTGGATGCTACTTCTAGGAGTCGTTTTCGGTTCTTTCTTTTCCCTTTTCTTTTTAGTTTTATTTAAATTATGTGTAATTAACTTTTTAGTTAGGGGCTAGATTGAAGTCCTAATCATGTCTTTTTAGGATTTTAATATTGGTGCCTTTGCTACAATCATATTTTGGGATATATATAACTTGATTAATTCCTGCTTTACTGAATTCCTCATATGAATGTGTCTGATCAACATATGCATGTAGTATGGATTAGTTATTTAAGTCAATTTGGATGATCGAGTTTTGGGCTTAATAGAGTAACAAAAGAATCTTTTCACGGGTTCTTGGGTTAATCAACATGGAAAACCGGGAGTATACACCCATGCCCTAGGCTCCATATGTTTGTCGATTTTCATAAATTTATGCTTTCTTAAAGAACAACTTATTATACATCCATGCTAAATCCTTTAAGAAAGAAGAGAGTTAGAGTATACAATGATGTGTTCTTTTTGTGTCAAAAAAATATCAATTATAAAAATTAACCACTTGCAATAGAACAAATCCTGTAGGATAGGGCTATATTGAGTGTGTCAAACTTCAAGGACTGTAGGAGTTTGATTATCAAATTTAAAAGAGTAAATTTAACTTAATTAAAAAGAGATTTTATTTGATTTTCTTTAAAATTAAAGTGCATGAAAATAAAAGAGAACTAAATTATGAGAGAGAGTGTAAGGTGACTTCACCTCTATCCACACAACAATGGTTAATCAGATTTAATCCAGAAATTTATTCTATACATGGTATAAATAAACAAGAAACTACCTTATTAAAGAATGAGTATAATCTATTTTTGGTTGGCACAGATCGTCCACCTAACTATTAAGATGCAGTACAACTCGTCTTCCCTTGGTATAAATTATCAAATTCTTTAACAGTATACATATAAACAATGAATAAGCATAACCCATCTTCAGTTGGCATGGGCTGTCTACCTAAATTACACTAAACTAGGGTGTAATACAATCTGTCTTCCTTAGGCATGACCTATCAAATCCTATTGATCATATATCAATTAAACCCATTATATAACCATCATCCTCATAATCACAGAAAATAAGAATGATTTGAGTTCAATAAAAGTAAAATACTTTTTAAGACAAGATAAAAATTTTACTAATATTGATTTTGGAATTTAAGAACAATTGCATTTAATATTAAGAATATAATTAAATTGTAGCAATTCTTATAGTTATATAATCAACATGCATAAACTAAAAATCTAGAAATTAAATACAATCAAACTATTGTGCTTGGATAGGGTTACATCAACACCCCACAAAAGGGTTTGACTACTCATGATGGTGCTAGAATAGCCTCTTGCCATGGTCCTCTTCTCTTCAACTTGTCAGGCTTCTAAGAAGATTATTTATATCTAAAACTAAGCACCCCTACTCTTGAAGCTTAGGGGTCTATTTATAGGGATCAACTAAGTCCTAGAAGCCCTAGGAAACCTATAAAATTTGGACTTCAATCTCCTAATCAAATTAGTAAGCAATCCAAGTACAAATCGAAATAGGATTCGTCCAGATTTGCGTTCATACATTGAGGGACGATTTTGGCATAGAAAACGTTCGAATTAGGAAAGTTATATTCCACAATGATTTGTAGAAATTTGAGTTAGCTTTTCAATGCTGCTAGATTTACTTCAATCCTATATTTGAGCTGAAAGTTATGGCCAAAATATTGAGATTTGTCCAGAATTTGAAATTCTATCCAATCCGATTTTGACTTTAATTAGAGAAATTTTGATTTTATCATTTCCTTGATTTGATTAGACTTAACCACATCATAGTCCTTTGTTATGATTGGTTTTATTATGATTGGTTAAGCTTAACCATATCTTCCAGGTCTTCTCAAAGTGTATTTTAAGCCCAAAATCAATGGAATTAATTGCATCTTTATTTAAAACTTGAAAACAATAAAACAATACAAAATCAAATAAATAACAATGCTAAGGAATTAACATATGCGAGTTAAGGGGCTTGAATGTGCAACATTCAGCGCTTATCATATACCCATGCCTAATTTGTTGCTTAGGAAAAATTTATAGCTTAAGGAGTATACATCCATGCCCTTAGGTTGACATCCATGCCCTTAGGTTGGCAAGCATTAAATATATCGGTATGATTGGAGCATTGACATATTGTTATCTTAATTAGTTTGATTAGTGGTGGATATCAAAACCCTAACACTTTTATTAATTTTTTCTTTTCGTAATATCAATTTTGTGACAATATTGATATTTAATTCAGAAAATTAATATAAACAAAATCAACAATCCTCATGGGACAACGTACTTGCACCCTATTTTATCATTTTGATCTCGTGCACTTGCGAGTAAAAAGTATTTAATATTATCTATTAATTTAAGTAGTATTTGGCACAACATTAGAGTAGCGTTATCTTGGCTTAACATGATCTCGTATGCATGGGGGTTTTATTTTGGGTTAGGAGACCTTAAGGAGCTTTTTAATAGCCTTATAAATTGATTTGGGAGAATAGGAGGACGAGTGGACAAAATGAGATTCTCTTTGAAAACCTCAAAGCGGACGTACGGTCTCGAGACTGGACATAAGGTTTGAAGTGTTCCAGAGAACATTGTTTTGGCCAGTCGTTTGATAGCTCCTATTTTTTTTGTTATAGAGTTGTTTTAGTGGAATTAGGACTAATAGAAGGTTTTCGCATATTTGGGGAACCCAGATCATTTAGAATACTCGGAGACGTTATACGACCTTGGCGAGTTTTAACTCACATAATGCTCGCTATTATTTTTCATGCACTGTACGACTATTTTGTGTACAAAAAACATGCATATTTACAACTCTCACGATATACACTTTATTGCACATGGACTCTAGTCTTTTTGCAAAAAACGTTGTGCTGAATATGTTAAGAAAGTGAGACTTGTAAAAGCATGTATGTAAAATATAAATAAGATAATTTATATAGTATGACATGGTACACTGGTACGTGTGGGATAACGGCCATGGACTTACTATACATGTTAACTTTATGGTCAAATGTGTGTGTTATATGGCTGTTTCGTGATCGACGCAGCCTTAATGGGTAGTTAGTATAGGACGGATATCATTAGTAGTGTGGGCTACCCAAAGTTGGACTTGGTTATGCCGTTAGTGTTATGTACGGTAGCGTACAATATCCGGGACACCGATGTTGTATTACAGGTCCCTTGGGATAGTGCTAATCCTGTTGGGAAAGGGTAATATCTCGGGTAGATAATACTGTTGAACAATGACTGTCACTCCACATCATATGCATATATTATATATCTATATCACACCTATGGAAAACTGTCATGAAGGAACTGTTGTATACTTTATAAAAATCAAAGTTCATTGCTAAATTGACATTGACATTATATGCATTAACATTCACTAAGTCTTTAGACTTACCCTGTTGTTTATGTTTTTCCCCCATTCATTATGAATATTTGTGCGGTTTAGCTATCCTAGAAGAGGATGTCGTCGGAGAAGACTTGGGTGATTGTACAGGATCTAATTCGAGTCATTTTTGAGGACATGGACCTGATATGGTTAAAGTCTATGTGGGATGATGGAGGAACTGCCCGTGATGATATGATCGAGATTTTAGTCTTGTTAGTCCTACTTAAGATTAGTATTTGATTTGTTGATCTTTTGGAAGACAATGATGTTATTATGGTTTGCAATTCTTTATTTTGATAATGATCTGATGACCGGTACATTTGATGGTTATTTTTATATTATGAGGCTTTATATTTACCCTCGTGTATAATTGTGTGGTTGTTATTTACTGCTCACCATTTCTTATAGTTTTAGAAAGTCTTCTACCAAGTTTTGTCGTTTGAAAGGTTAAAATCCCTGAATCTTGTCCCGCGATGGATAGGGCTGGGAGACAAACCATTGGGTCAATTACTAGTTAATTGATTTACCAATCGGGGTCATTACAATATTATTAGGGGTGGCCTATTGGCCATTTGGGGGTGGCTCCCATAGAAGTGGCCAAAACCACCCCTAAACCCATTGGAGGTGGCTCGGCCACCCCCTTTAGCCATATGGGGGTGGCCGAGTGTAATGACCCAAATAATAAATTAGGCTTAAGATATATTGATTAGATGGTAATTGGACTTTGGGTCACTAGAGACACTTGGAGGGGCATTTTTGGAATTTTTGAGTCTCGGAGCTATAGTACAAGAGCGCTCGTTGACTTTTTGTTAATCAATGGTTTTTGCCTGTGCGTGAAACTTCCAACTTAAAAACCCTAGATAAACAGTATACGAGGGCTCGATCGTGGACCACACGAGTGCTCACACCTTTTTAGAAATTTTTCTAGTACACCTGTTAAAAGTTGTGAATAGTGCACGAGTGCTTGACCCAATAGTATGACAAATGCCTCCACTTTTATGAGATTTGCCTATAACACCCTATTGAGCAAATATCCACCTAAATTAGTAGGCAAATAAATGTACGTTTTAACTCGCAAGTTTACAAGATCAACATTGTAGCATAATGTACAAGTACAAGATCATTCCCACGAGGATTGGTAAATTTTGATTAAAATTAATTCTGTAATTAAAACAAAGGAAAAATAGGAAATGGCCCCCTAAACTACCAGCCATTTGTAATTTAGCGCCACAATGTTCAAAATGTGATAAAGTAGCCCCCAAACTACCAACCTTATGCAATTTAGCCACTCCGTTAGGCAGGACCGTTAAAATGGATGGTAAAGTTAAAACAACCTCGTTTTGTTGAGATAAAGTTACTGAAATGCCCTTTCTAGAAGAAAAAATAAATTTTAAAAAAAGCCTATTAAACATTGTCGTTTTGCTTTCAAGCAACAAACCCCCTTCCACAAAACGTTGTCGTGTTGATTCGTTTCTCAAGCTAAGAATCCCGTCTGGCAAATAACCCCCGTCCAGTAAAGAACCAAGAATCCCAACAGCTATTGGATCTTTTTCTTCAGCAACTTGTTCCTTTCATGTGCTTCTTGTTCCTTTCAAGATTTTAGTTTGATTTCAGTAGGCCAACTCCTTAAAATTTCAGCAAATGAAAGAGCCCCTTCCAACAAATTTCAGTTTGTAACGCCATTTTCAGTTTGTCACTTCACTTTGCCTCATGTGTAGTTTGTTTAGCCAACCCATTAAACTCGTAGATCGTAGGGGAAAAGATGTCTTCCTTTCAAGATTTCAGCCACTAAAGGTTTAACAATAAATTTAATTGAGTTTTCCTATTTTTTAGGGTTTGTGGAGTTCTCTTTCTTGATGGGTTTAGGTTCTATTTATTGATGTTCTAATTTGGGTGAAGGGGAATTGATTTTATGGTGAAAGGAAAATGATATGGGTCCCTTTTTTTTTTTTTTGCTTGTCTGCTTATTGGGGGCTTTGGTTCTACTTATTGTCTGATGTGTTTCACATTGCAGGGCTTCAAGTTGTCCAGCAAAGAACCCCCATCCAGCGGCTACTTCATCTTCTTCATCAGCGACTTGTTCCTTTCACGTGCAATTTGTTTCTTTCAAGATTTCAGTTCGTCACGCCATCAACGATGGAGAAGATTGCAAGTGAGTTCGTTGACGATGATGTGAGGGCCTGTGGACTGTTGGTCGGAAGTTCGTCGGTATTGATCTAGGCAAGCAAGTTTCAAAATGGTATTAAGAGAAGATACATATACGCTATAAAAATATGTAATGTAAATTGTAGATGAGAAGGTGATAACTACGTCTGCAATGCATGCATAAATCTTGCAAGGGACTCAATAATGCATAGGCCAATGCACAAGCAAATGCCAACAAGCTCAACACAAAAACGTGGCAGGGGTGAAAACTTTTCATTGGGGTGAAGAAATTTCATCTTGCCAGGGCCCTTAAGGATATAATATATATGTATAAAAATATTTAGAAGGCTTTTAGAAACTCTTGGGGTTGCCATGGACCCCCAAAGGTGTGTTGTAGGGCCGCCCCTATGTCCCAGATATAAATTTTGTGTTGCATGATGTTGAGGAGGAAGTTAAGTGTGGAATTTTGTACACCCATATATATATATATGGAATTTTGTACACTCATATATATATATCCGTGCCTATTTGTATTCTATCTAGAATAATCCCAATAGAATTTGATCTTAAGAAGAAGTTGAACATGTGTAAAGGGGAAATGTTTTGAGACATTCTTTTTTGGCCCTTTCATCACATGTATGTTACTTCACAATGTAAACTACAAACCCAAATTATTTAATGCGTGTGTAAAGATGAGATGTTTTAATGCATGTGTACATAATTAATGACCATATATTGTCTACATGTGGTCCTAGGATGTGCCCCTACTTTAGATTGCAGGCCTTGTATTCATGCATGTGCATTTGACCATTTAATTAATGAATCTCATTGGTTGCATGTGCATGCTATACTGAAAACAACATATCTTATCAGATATGTGAAATAGCCATTACTGATTAAATATAATTAATTAATATGTACTTAATATTTACTTAAGCTTTATTTGTTTAACATTTTATTGATTTGTTAATTTTTTTTTCTTTGATTGTTTAGGATGACTACGTGAGAGTTTGTATTTGTGGTGCAATACAGTGGTAAGATTAATAGGGGGTTTACATGCACATATGTGGGGGGTCAAGTAGATGTGTATGATGAGAAGTTTGATGAGGACAAGTTGTCATTTTTTGAGATTAAGGGTTAGTCAAAAAGTATGGATACAAGCCAGGGGATCTTGTGTATTATGTACACCCAGGTTGTAGTATCCAAGTGGTCTGAAATTAATTTCATCGGACTATAATGTGTTGGAAATGGTTGCTGGACATGTAGGGGTACTGGTTATTACGTTGTACCTTGTTTCATTTGATGAGCCTAGAGTTAATGATGATATGAAGAAGATAATGATGATAATGATGGTGAATATGGTGAAAATAGTATGATTGATCGAGATGATCTTTATTGGGAAGAGATGTTAGAACCAGACTTGTTTGATGAAGATAACAACCTGGTCATACCAAAAATAAGTACTCGCCAATTACACGAATCGTTTGCAATAAAGTGGTTGTGTAAATGCGAGTGTCGAACCCACAGAGAATTGTGTTTGCGATAATTAATTCTATAATGCCCAAACTAATTCTACCTTAATCTAGTTCCAAAATCAAGCATGTGGCGTGCAGAAAATAAAAAACTAAATTAAATGCTTAAAAATAAAGAAATAAAAACACTAAGGTCCCTAATCCACCTCACCACAATTTAATCAACGTATAATCATGCTTAGTCCATACTCAATAACGACTATGCTACTAGGCATACTCTGAGCGCTAACATATTGTTCATATTTCTGTTTATCAATAAAGCACATATGCATATCCTATTGTTATTACAAAATCTAGGCGAATCATCGGATGTATTTACCGTTAAAGAATCACAACGGATATTTAATCGATTAAATCGATAGAATCATCCGATGTATCCCCGGTTCAATCACAACAGATATTGGCCGTTTAATGATTCGCAAACAACAATCAACACACTTTTGTTACTAAAATGTATTGAAAAGAATATACATAAAATTAAACGACAGAATAATACGAACTAAACATGAATATATATAAACAAATCCATAGTGAAGGGAATAAGAGACTAAATAAAAGCAAAATAAAACAAGATAAATTAAAATGACAATTTAGGAGGGCTTTATAGTGGAAAATAGAGGGTTTGAGGCCCTAGGGGCGCCTCCCAAACGTAAAAATGAAATGAAAACATAAGGGTCATATTTATAGACAAAACTAATGTGCTGCCAGGTCACGTACGTGCGCACGATTGCAATTGGTGCGATCGATCGCAGTCTGGAATGCGTTTGATCGTAGGCGTTGCGTTCGATCTCTAGTCCGTCTGCGGTCGATCGTGTGCTGTGTGTTTGACCGCACTGCGTTCGATCGCAAAGTGTGCGATCGATCGCAGATAACTGCCTCAAAATTCTCACAGCGTAAGTGTTGAAGCGATGGAGCATAGGGCCGGCTAGGGCAACGCGGGCTTCAAGGGCTGACATGGCATGTGCTCGATCGTGCCTCCTGCGCTCAAGCGCAGTGCGCTTGATCGCACTGGCTGGGGCCAAGATTCCAACTTTGCTTAATTTCTCCAATTTGAGCCACAATTTGCACCAAGGACTTACAACATACTAAAACACTAAAATAACACAAAACATCAGATATTAACACAACTAAGAACCTAACAAACTTAAGTTAAGGGGGGATCCAATATACAATATTTGACACCGATCAAATACCCCCAAACTTACATTTTGCTAGTCCCTTAGCAAAACAAAACTGAAAACACAGTAAGAACAAGAAACATAAATCCGCTTTCGTGGGAGAAATGATTGCATTTAGCGTATGCAACAAGCCTTTTAAACCACTAGGCATCCCTAGTGGACAAGTGAAGTCTCGTGAGGGTTTTTCAGGAGTGACACTCACAAACAATTATTTGGTATTATGTTATTAATGGACAAAGCCCTTCACACAAACACATGGTTCATTCATCATTAGCAAATTTAACATGTTAAACATACGAACCACATCATCCAGGCATCCAAACATCATTTTCACTTAATGTTGGAAAATTGAGACAACACATGCTCTATAAAGTGCAAAGTGAACTAACAACAAGATCATGGGGTTTCAATTATTCTCAAAAGACGTGTATCCCAAAATTCAAATGAAAACAATGTGATAACTACAACCAAGGCTTGAATTGAAAGATGCAAATTTTTTTGTGTAGGTTGTGCAATGCTTGACTCCCTTAAGTTTCTAAATGACCTATGTAACGAGTGTTGGGCCAGTGACTCCCAAACTAGACGGCTTTGGGGCACTAGATGTAGAGACATCCCTAGGCTTAATTACTCAAGTCAAAAGAGTTACGGAGCCTAAACTAGCTATACAATTACTAAACTGGAATTTATCATCTTTTTACGTGAACACTCAATGCTTTGTGAGGCACGAGGTCCGGTTACTCAATGAAAAACTCATTTTATTATGATTTTTTTATAATTTTTTTAATTTTTTATTATACAGCCAAAGTTTTCATTATCACAATGCAAACTTATAAATCTCAAGACACACACTTCAAAGTCAAATTTCATACCCCACAGACCCTATGCTAGTGTGCATGTGAAATATTAATCAAACAAGTGGAGTCTCTCTAATCCAACACATGAATAAAAAACTAGGATTCCTAATGATATGCAATGTTCAAACAAGTTAAACACACTAATGACATGCAATCCACAGTTACGATGTAAGTTGTGCCTAATCAACAACATAGCAACAAACAAAAAGAAAAAAATTTTATATACAGACACAAAAGCAAATATATACAAACAAAAACAAAACAAAACGAGTAAATAAACAGACAGACAAAGTGTTTGTCCACACCCCTAAACTTAAATGACACATTGTCTCCAATGTGGCAAGAAATACATTACAGTGGGATGAGGAACTGAGATGTGAAAAGGTCAAGGCGTCCCCCGAACTTAAACATCAAAACACTAGTAAAAAACTAATAGCAATCTTTTTCTCAAAGATCAAACATCAAAAGGGTTAATTACTGTTAGAAACAAAATAGAATAAAATAACAAAAAGAAAATGACAAAAATTAAAGTGCGGAAAATAAAAAGAAAATATACCGCACCTTCCCCGCTCATATGGGTGTCCAACAAATCCCTTCTATCCTTTATGCTTTAGAATTAGATACCCCTCTGGAAGGATGTTCCACCATCTTATGTAGTTGTCCTTGTTTTGAGGAATCTACTTAGGAACACGGTTCCTAGATTTGTGATCTTTTGTGTGTGATTCCTTGAAAATCTCTACGTAAGATAGTTCTTCGAGACATTGAAAAGATGAAACTTGAGGTTCAAGATATGTCTCGAGAGGGATTGTGACAAAGGAATGAGCTTTAGTACTCACTTCCTTGTCATTGGACCAATTTAAAATTGGTGGGGGCTCAATCTGCTCCAAATGCTCCTCTTTCTCTTCTTCTCCATTCTCAGTTCGCATCTTAGGAGTGGGATCCAATAAAGCCTTAGCTTGCTCATATACCATGTCAAGATTCAAATCAAACTCAAATTGAGCAAAGCTCTCTTCTAAAGGATCCTCTAGACTTGGCTCTGTAAACATCACAGCTTGCTTGAGGAACTTGTCAAGATCCAGATTATATTCAATTTGATCAAAACACTCTCCTGATGGATCCTCAAGACTAGGCTCACTAAAAGTATCAGCATGATCAAGTAGCCTGTCCAGGTCTAGGTCATCTTCTTCTTGGGTGAAGTGTTCCATCTTAGGATCCTCTAAAGTTAAATCATGCAACACACCATCTTGCACATCTAGCCTATCAAGGTCTAGGTCATAGTCATCTGGGGTGAAACATTCCATCTTAGGGTCCTCTAAGGTAAACTGACTTACAGCATCATCAACAATTTCCTCACTCCCACATGTGATGGTGGCTTGGATATGCTCATGATGAGGATCGCTGGGGCAATCCTCATCAATCATGTACTGCCCTCTTGCCATCTCCTAACTTTGAAGTTCCTCTTCCTTAATTCTGTTGAATTCGGCAACTAGATGATCGAACTGTCCCTCTAATCTTGCAATTGCTTCAGTATTTGCCACAGTGGCATCTGTGATTTCTTGACAAGGTTGGATGACCGTTTTCCTAAACGCCTCGAGTGTGTCTTCCAATGATAGTTCTTGTGAAGCAGGAATGGAGGGTTGGCTGACTAGTTTCATGAATTCCTTAAGAGTTTCTTTCAAAGAAGATTTCTCAGGAGGATAGTTAAATGATGAATGGGAAGAAAATTGGTTGTCGAACTGCGGATAATTAGGATGGTGCAGTTCATCAACCTGGGAGCATAATTTCCCGTAGTATGAGCTTGCCACGAAAAATCATAATGGTTGCTCCAATCTGGGTTATAAAAATTTGAATTTGATTCAAACCCAGGGCTAGAGAAACTGGTATTCAACTGCTCATGTGAAAAGTCAGAAAATTGTCCCCAATGTGGACAATTACCTAAACTATGGTAAGGGTTAGAGCAGTGTGAACATGGTTCATGTGGGTGAAAATTGGTAGGATTTAGTGTCCTACCGCTAGGGGAAACATTAAAATTATCGAACTGAAGACTCATATTTCACCCAAATAGTTCAATATATCCCACATGAAACAATAACAATAAAACAAAAACTAATAAAAATAAACTAATCAATAAACTAACAAAACAATAAACTAATTAACCAATTAAAAATAAAAATAAACTAACCAAAACTAAAAAACAGCAGTAATAAATAAAAACAGGAAAAATAAATAATTAAAGACAAACTAACAATTAAATAAAACAGTTTTAAAAAAATGAAAACTGAAACACATACACTGCCTCGGGTATGTTGGTGCAGTCAACAGATATGCGCTCGAGCGCAGGACACTGAGATCGATCGTAGACACGTAGTCTTCCAGAAATGTAGCAGTCTGTGCACGTGCGTTTGATCGTAATAGAGGTACGATCGATCGCACATGCGCACTGCGGTCTGTCAGAAAGGCGCGCTCGCACGCAACTGCGTACTAAGCGAGCGCAGGCATGCGAAAATGCTGGAATAGACTCAAGTGCGCTCGATCGTACTATCACAGACTGAATTTCCAGGGACTAACACAGACTACGAAAATGCTTAAATAAATACTAATCTAATTTTTTTTTTGGATTTTTTTCTATACAAAAACACGAAACAAATAAAATAAATGCTGAAATTAAAATAACTAGTAGAAAGGTAAAATTAATTTAAGCATAAAATCAATTCCACAAAACACCGATTCCCCGGCAACGATGCCAAAATTTTGGTTGTACCAAAAATAAGTACTTGCCAATTACACGAATCGTTTGCAATAAAGTGGTTGTACAAGTGCGAGTGTCGAATCCACAGAGAATCGTGTTTGCGATAATTAATTCTATAATGCCTAAACTAATTCTACCACCTAGTTCCAAAATCAAGCATGTGGCGTGCAGAAAATAAAAACTAAATTAAATGCTTAAAAATAAAGAAATAAAAACACTAAAGTCCCTAATCCACCTCACAACAATTTAATCAACATATAATCATGCTTAGTCCATACTCAATAATGACTATGCTACTAGGCATACTCTGAGCGCTAACACATTGTTCATATTTCTGTCTATCGATAAAGCACATATGCATATCCTATTGTTATTACAAAATCTAGGCGAATCATCGGATGTATTTACCGTTAAAGAATCACAACGGATATTTAATCGATTAAATCGATAGAATCATCTGAAGTATCCCCGGTCCAATCACAATAGATATTGGCCGTTTAATGATTCTCAAACAACAATCAACACACTTTTGTCACTAAAATGTATTGAAACGAATATACATAAAATTAAACAACAGAATAATATGAACTAAACATGAATATATATAAACAAATCCATAGTGAAGGGAATAAGAGACTAAATAAAAGCAAAATAAAACAAGATAAATTAAAATGACAATTTAGGAGGGCTTTACAGTGGAAAACAGAGGGTTTGTGGGCGCCTCCCAAACGTAAAAATGAAATGAAAACATAAGAGTCCTATTTATAGACAAAACTAATGTGCTGCTAGGTCACGTGCGTGCGCTTGATCACAGGTGGTGCAATCGATTGCAGTCCCGAATGTGTTTGATCGTAGGCGTTGGGTTCAATCTCAGGTCCGTCTACGGTCGATCGTGTGCTGTGCGTTCGATCGCAAAGTGTGCGATCGATCGTAGATAACTGCCTCAGAATTCCCACGGCGCAAGTGTTGAAGCAATGGAGCATAGGGCTGACTAGGGCAACGCGGGCTTCACGGGCTGACATGGCATGCGCTCAATAGCGCCTCCTGCACTTGAGCACAGTGCCCTCGATCACACCAAGTGTGCTCGATCGCACTGGCAGGGGCCAAGATTCTAACTTTGCTTAATTTCTCCCCTTTGAGCCACAATTTGCACCAAGGACCTACAACACACTAAAACACTAAAACAACACAAAACATCAGATATTAACACAACTAAGAGCCTAACAAACTTAAGTTAAGGGGGGTCCAATATACAATATTTGACACCGATCACAACCTTTTTGGGCCATCCATGGAAGGTGGCATTGTTGAGGAGGGTGGTGTTGAGCGTGATGGGGATGGTAATGAGGGTGAGGATGGGGAGGAGGATAATGATGATGAGGAGGCGGAGGGTGATAATCAAATACAAATGTAGTGAGAGCAATAATACAAGTTAGTGGAAGGGGTGAATGCTATGGTGAATAGGTTGATGATGATGATGCAAACTCAGACATGGCATAAAGTGACATTCTTGTGGATCCTCCCATAGGTGATGAGGAGAATGAGGTTGATTCTCTTGACACATGTGTAACAAGGCGAACAGAGTTTCAACAAATTGACATGTACAACCCACATTTGAGTAATGGACAAAGATTTCACTCAATAAGAATCTTTAAAGAATCTATTAGAGAGAACAATTTAAGAAATGCGAAGGATATAAGATTTAAAAAGAATTACTTGGCCAAATGTATTGTGGTATGTAGGGATCCAGGTTATAGGCATTGGTTATGGTTGTCAATGTAAGGATAAGGAGTCATTTGAAATTAGATCAATACATGCCAAACACACTTGTACAAGAAAGCATAGGAATTTGACTGTGAAATCATCTTGGATTGTTGATAAACAGATTGACAAGTTTGGAGCACAACCTAACATGCCGTTGAAGGCAATTCTTGGGGAAGTCAAAGATAAGTGGGGTGTTGATGTTAATAATTGGCAGATGTATAGGGATAGAAGAATTGCAAAGGAAATGATTCAGGGCAAAGAAAAGCTTCAATACAATAGGCTTTGGGATTATTGTGAGACAATTAAACAAACGAACCGGGGTAGTTGTGTAATGATGAAGGTTGATAGACCTTTACCTGACTATCTAGCATGTTTCCATAGGTTGTATTTCTCTTTGGCTGCCATGAAAAAGCTTTTCTAGTTGTTTTTTTGAAGGGGACTTATAAGGGACAACTTTTGTCTGCCATTTCGAGGGATGATAATAATAACATGTACCCAGTGGCACTTGCCGTTGTTAAGGAAGAAACCAAAGACAGTTGAATATGGTTTCTTGAGACTTTGTTTTTCAGATCTTGGCACCCCCCTGCACAAGGATGGACATTTATTTTTGATCGTCAAAAGGTAACTATTTTTTCAGTTCATTATGTTTCTTTGTTTTTGTTTTTCGTTGTTTTCATCAAAAGGTAACCAAATTTTGTTTGCTATTGTGACTGAGTGTAGAGGCTACAACTAGCTTTTGACGTGGTGCTTCTCAGGGGTGACCAACGGTTTTGTGTAAGGCACTTGTATGCAAACTACAAAGACGTGGGTCATTTGTGGTCTTGCATTGAAGGACAAGTTATGGGTTGCGGCTGCATCATACATTGAAGTTGAATTCCATAAGGAAATAGATGAATTGAAGCTTATAAGCCAGGATGCATACAACTATTTGTCAAAGATTGACCCAAGTTCATGGTTCAAGGCTTGGTTCAATACATTCCCCAAGTGTGATCTACTTGTGAATAGCCTGTGTGAGTGCTTCAATGCTTACATTGTAAAGGTGCGTGACTTGTCGATCATATCCATGCTGGAGATGATAAGGAAGAAGTTGATGAGGAGATATCAAACAAAGAGGGATGGCATCTGCACCATGATTGGTAGGCTTTGTCCAAGGGTTGTAGCAAAATTGGATGAAATTGGACAGGTTGTTGGGCATTGCTACAACACATATGCGGGGGCTAGGTTGTCTGAAGTGACAAGCAATAATAAGCAGTATGTTGTAAATTTGTTGAGGAGAACTTGTAGTTGTAGACAGTGGGACTTGATAGGAATCTCATTTGCATATGTAATGTCTGTAATTTTATTTTTTAATGCAGACCCCGAAGATTATGTAGATGATTGGTATATTGTTGAGATGTATAAAAAACATATGATAAAATTATTTATCCAATGCCTGGAGAGGACCAACGAGTGAAGACAAACTACAACCATGTGGACTCCTTACGTAGAATACAACTAGGGAGGACCAGAAAATTAAAGACAAGGGGTCCAGAAGAGCTTGTTAATCAATATCGTATGAGAAAGGGTGGAGTTAGGAGGAGATGCTCCAAATGTAGAGTGATTGGACACAATAGCAGAACATGTCCACATAACAAAAGAGAGGCAGTGAATCACAGGGGAGAAAGTAGTAGTGCAAGACAACATGGAGTGAGCTACTACTGGAGCTTTGCCATGTTTTTTTGTTGTTGTTGTTATAATATGTTAATATTCGACAAGTTTGTTATTATAAGTACAAGATGGTAGTGGTGCAAGTTTACATGGCCAGACCTCAACTCCTCAGCCAACCACTAATGTTGAAACAACAAGTTTCAAATTGTTAATATGTCATTATTCATTGCTAAAACTTCATTACATTTAATTTAACAATTTTACATCATCTTTGCAGATTTTGCAAGCAACCGATGCATCTTTTAGAGGTAGAGGGAGTAATAAGGGTAAGGGTAGGGGTAGAGGTCAACCTACCCCAGAAGGGTGTTTTGGACTACAAAGAGGTGGACCAAGGACTAGGGGAAGACCTATTGGACTGCATAGAGGTGGGCCAAGGACTAGGGGAGGGCCTATTGGATTGCATAGAGGTGGACCAATGACTAGGGGTGGAGCTAGAGGTCAATTTCAGGGTACAGTCCACACAGTTAGATTGTATGGGTCTCCTCAAACATAGTTCACACAGTCTCAGAGCAATGCTATTGTGAGCAAGCTATTTATAATAATATTTCATTGTGGTCCATTTAATTTAATGTGCATTTTACTCTTAAATGAAAGTTATTATTTTAATGTTACATAATTTCAGGGTACTATCAACACAGTATGGTTGTATGGACCTCTTCAAACACAGTCCACACAGTCTCATAGTAATGCTATTATGAGCAATGCTAGTGTTATTGTGAGAACTTCATACACTAAGTGTGTCTTTTATTTTCTTTTCCTTTGAATTTGATAGTTGGTTAATGTGAGCACACATTTGTCGACGTAGGAACATGGGACATGGCAACTAGAAGGGTTTGCTCAACCAATTAGATCTTCTTAGCCTTCTCAACCACAATTGGGGCATGCTACTGCATGTACTTCAACGTTTGCCAGAAGAGGTAAAATTATTATACCAACTGTGGAGAAGGCAATTGCGATAATGGAGGCTAACAAGAAAAAAAAAAGGAAGAAGCCGGATTGGCAAAAACATTAGATCCAAAGAAAGGGATTGTGAAAGCAACCATTGGTCATGTTTGATGTGTACTATATATGGTTAATGGTAGACACATTTGCCATGTGAAAGCAATATATTGGTCATTTTGGTAATGTCCATTCTGAGCTTTGATGTTAAATGAAAATTGTTTATGTTATTTGGTCCGAATAATATATATATATATCCTCAATTCTTTTGCTTTGGTAACGTCAAATATACATTTGCTATCTTGCTTTAAATGTTTATGCTTTTTGGAACACTTGAAATAATATCTGTCATTTTTCGTTTATGCTAATCCCTTCATCAATGTGCATGCAACAAAAACATAAACACAAATGACTTGAGTACCCCATAAAAAAACACTTTTGGTTCTCCCACATTAGAATGCACATTTGGCTTCTGGACATAACACCAAAGCTACTTCATTTCTATAATATAATAATATATACATATACATATATATATATATTATATAATCACGATGAAAACATGTATTTCAAAACTCAATAGTGGACCCACAAAGATCCAAAATGACAAAACCATCTCATGCTAGATGTTAACTGAAGTTTCTTATAAGCACTTTCTCTCACCACAACATGTTACATACTCTTCATATAAAAAGATGGTTTCACATTACCATTTATCCTTTTTTTTTTTCATTTGGTAGGGAAATGGGAAACCATCTTTTTATATGAAGAGTATGTAACATGTTGTGATGAGAGAAAGTGCTTATAAGAAACTTCAGTTAACATCTGACATGAGATGGTTTTGTCATTTTGGATCTTTGTGGGTCCACTATTTAGTTTTGAAACACATGTTTTCATCGTGATTATATATATTTATACTGTGAATCTGATTTCTGCTAAAACTAAACATCTGAATTTTCTCCAGCAAGAGGTTAAATACAAAAAGATTTATGAACAACTGGCTTACAAGTTGCTTCAATAAAAAATTTCTGCTTTTCAGAATAAAATTGTTGATGCTATTTGTTCTAATTTGCCCAATGCTTTTTGGCATAGGAAGAAACACATAGTTTCCCTTCATTATGTCAAAGTTTTTTTGAAAGAAGAATCCCTACTAAGGCTCGTCCCATTCAAATGAATGCTGAGCTCTTAGAATTTTGTCAAAAAGAAATCTCTGATTTACTTACTAAGGGTATAATTTGTAAAAGTAAGTCCCATTGGTCATGTGCTGCTTTCTATTTTAGAAAAAATGCCGAGATAGAAAGAGGAGTTCCCAGACTTGTGATTAACTATAAGCCTTTGAATGATGTGCTTGAGTGGATTAGGTACCCTATCCCCAATAGGAAGGACCTAGTTAGCCGTCTGAGTGATGCTTTAGTTTTTTCTAAATTTGATATGAAGTCTGGATTTTGACAAATCCAAATTGATGACTGTGATAGGTATAAGACTGCTTTTACCACACCTTTTGGTCATTATGAGTGGAATGTTATGCCTTTCGGTTTGAAAAATGCCCCCAGTGAGTTTCAAAATATCATGAATGATATCTTCAATCCTTTTACTCATTTCACCATTGTTTATATTGATGATATTATGATTTTCTCCAAATCTATTGAGGAACATTGGAAACATCTGAATACTTTCCTTGATACTATCAAGCATAGTGGTCTTGTTGTTTCCGCCTCAAAAATTAAATTATTTCAAACCAAGATCAGATTCCTTAGTTTTGATATTTCTGAAGGGAAAATCAGTCCCATTGATAGAGCCATCCAATTTGCCGATAAGTTTTTTGATGTCATTACTGAAAAAACTCAGCTCCAAAGATTCCTTGGCTCCCTCAATTACATTGCTGATTTCTACAAAGATTTGCGAAAGTATTGTAAACCTTTGTTTGACAGATTACAGAATAATTCATCACCATGGACTGATGTCCATACTTCCATTGTTAGACAAATAAAAGTCCATGTTAAGACACTTCCTTGTCTTGGCATTCTTTCTGATAATGCCTTCAAAATTGTTGAGACTGATGCCTCTGAGATTGGCTTTGGAGGTATTATGAAACAATGTATTTCATCAGGATCTTCTGAACAAATTGTTCGTTTTCATTCCGGATCTAATGCAAACCAATGAGCTGGACCTGCTGATCATACACGTGGGAATGGAGTTGGACATGCTGATCATACACGTGGGAATGGAGCTAAATTTGCACAAGACCCTTTGTCACTTCCTAGTGGCCCAATTACAAGACTTAGAGCCAAACGTTTCAAGGAAGCACTAAATGGACTAATCCAAGAGAATGGGGTTGATTCTAAAAAGACTAAGATGGGCTCAAATAATAATCAAGGTTTAGTTCATGTCATCAAAGCAATTGAAGAGGTTAATTAGAATGCAAAATCGTGTCCAACATGGTTTGACCATTAAAGGGTGTGAATTTGTTGAGTTTCTAGGATATTAAATAGGAGAATGAATCTAGTCATTTAGCTATTTTTGGTCGTCTCTAGAAGTCCAAGAGGTCTAAAAGCATGGGGATTTGTTTATGTTAATGTTTGTATTGCTTTTAAAGCTGTAGTTATGGTTTTTCCTATTCTTGGAGGGTTGTTCTAAGTATATAGGTGGATTATTATGAATTTAAATAGTAGATTGTCTTTTTAGAAAAACTATTATCTTTGTGAGGTCCTGTGTTCCTCTTGGTTATTAAAAGAGCTCTTTGAACTTATCAAGTTAATCTTGTGGTGTTCAAACAACTAAACTTATCACCTTGATTTCTTGAGAGATTCTTAGGTTTTCTTGGTCTGGCATTTTCAATCCTTCGTAGTCTTGGTTTTCATCTGGCTAGGTGACGGGTCAAGACTCAACAAATCTTGTCTTTACAATCTTGGGGTTCCATGCCATCATTGTTATCGGGTTTCATCACAATTGTTGGTGGAGTTCATATCATTTTTCTCCCCCTCTTGAGAAGGATTTGCTCTCAAATCATCACCTACATCAAAAGTAGACAAATCAGCAACATTAAAGCTTGCACTGACACCATACTCACCTGGTAAGTCAAGCTTGTAGGCATTATCATTGATGCGTTCCACTACTTGAAATGGTCCATCACCCCGAGGTAGGAGTTTTGAACGCCGTTTCTCCGGAAAACGGTCCTTCCTTAAGTGCAACCAAACCCAATCTCCTGGTTCAAACACCAGGAGATTGGGTGTATTGTTTAGTCCTCCTTTCAATGTTCAGCCGTGCCTTTTCATGAATCATCTTTACAAATTCTGCTTTCTTTTTGCCATCTAAGTTCACACGTTCACTCAAAGGTAAAGAAGTTAAATCCAAAGGTGACAACGGGTTAAAACCATAAACAATCTCAAATGGTGAAAACTTAGTTGCTGAATGTAGACTTCTATTGTAAGCAAATTCAACACGTGGCAAACAATCTTCCCATGTTTTCAAATTCTTTTTAATGATAGCATGCAACAAAGAAGACAAAGTTCTATTTACTACTTCAGTTTGACCATCCATTTGTGGATGACAAGTAGTAGAAAACAACAACTTGGTTCCTAACTTTCCCCACAAAGTCTTCCAAAAGTAACTCAAAAACTTTGCATCCCTATCAGAGACAATGGTCCAAGGCATACCATGTAACCTAACAATTTCTTTGAAGAACAAATCAGCTATATGTGATGCATCATCAGTTTTATGACATGTAATGAAGTGTGCCATCTTGGAAAATCTATCTACCACCACAAAAACTGAATCTCTCCCCCTTTTAGTCCTAGGTAAACCTAAAACAAAATCCATAGAAATATCAGTCCAAGGTTCACTAGGTATTGGCAAAGGGGTGTACAAACCATGGGGTTTCAACTTAGACTTAGCCTGTTTACACGTGATACACTTCTCACAGATTCTTTCCACATCACGTTTCATATGAGGCAAAAAAAAAAAAAAATGTTCATGCAAAATTCCTAAAGTCTTAGCTACACCAAAATGTCCCATCAAACCACCACCATGAGCTTCTCTCACAAGCAATTCACGCAAAGAACACATAGGCACACACAATTTATTTTCCCGAAACAAAAATCCATCATGCCTATAAAACTTACCAAACGCCACTTTTTCCCATGCATTGAACACATCACCAAAATCAGAATCTTGTACATACAAATCCTTAATCTATTCAAAGCTAAGCAGTTTTGTATTTAACATGGAAAGTAAAGCATACCTTCAAGACAATGCATCAGCCACCACATTTTCCTTACCTTGCTTGTATCTGATCACATAAGGAAATGTTTCAATAAATTCCACCCACTTGGCATGGTGTTTGTTCAACCTTTGCTGTCCTTTCAAATGCTTCAAAGATTCATGATCTGTGTGAATCACAAATTCCTTTGGCCATAGATAGTGTTGCCAATTTTCCAAAGCCCTTACCAAGGCATACATCTCCTTATCATAAGTGGGGTAACTTAGGGCTGCTCCACTCAACTTTTCACTGAAATAAGCAATTGGACAGCCTTCTTGCATCAAAACAACTCCAATACCTATTCCTGAAGCATCACACTCAATTTCAAAAGTTTTAGCAAAGTTAGGTAAAACAAGCAAAGGTGCATTAGTTAACTTTTCTTTGATTAGATTAAATGCCTTTTCTTGTTCTTTCCCCCACTTAAATGGCACATTTTTCTTAATGACTTCAGTAAGGGGGGCGGCTAAGCTACTAAAATCATGCACAAACCGTCTATAGAAGCTAGCTAAGCCGTGGAAACTCCTCACTTGACTGATTGTTGTAGGCATTGGCCACTCCTGGATTGCCTTCACCTTTCCTTGTCCACCTCAATTCCTCTCTTACTAACAACAAAACCAAGAAACACAAGCTTATCCGTGCAAAATGTGCACTTCTTGAGGTTAGCAAATAACATTTCTTTCCTTAGAGTTTCCAAAATAGATTTCAAATGCATTACATATTCTTCCAAATTTTTACTATAAATTAGGATATCATCAAAATACATGACTAAAAACCTGCCAATAAATGCACGCAAACACATGGTTCATCAAATGCATAAATGTGCTAGGAGCATTAGTTAAACCGAAAGGCATCACTAACCACTCATACAAACCATATTTAGTCTTAAAAGCAGTTTTCCATTCATCACCTTCCTTCATCCTAATCTGATGATATCCACTCTTAAGATCAATTTTTGTAAAGACACAAGAACCATACAATTCATCCAGCATATCATCCAATCTAGGAATGGGATGACAATACTTTACCGTTATGTTGTTGATAGCTCGGTGATGAGTGCCTAAAAGTGCTTATTTGAACCCCTTAATTTATACTTGTTAGGCTCTTAGTATTGTTAATTTCTAATTATTTGTGGTGTTTTTAGTGTTTTGAGTTGTGCAGGTGTTTACAACAAAAGTTGGCCACAAGAAAGCAAAAAGACACCAAGTGAAGATTTGGACCCCTGCCAAGTGCGTTCGACCGCACTTGGTGCGTTCGAACGCA
>VIBQ01000052.1:11785-80593 GCA_006937295.1 Carpinus fangiana | reverse complement strand
AAAGATAAATCCAGCTTTCGTGGGATGTACGATTGCATTTAGCGTATGCAACAAGCCTTTTAAACCCCTAAGAATTCCCTAGAGGACGAGTGGAGTCTCGTGAGGGTTTTCCAGAAATGATACCCACAAACATTATGCACAGTTCATGTTATCTAAAAATTAAAGCATCACTTAAAACCATGATTCTCATTCATTAGCAAGCTTAAAAAGTTAAACTCCATCTTCTTAATGAATTGGAACTTAAAGTCTAATTACTTACAACAGGCAAGCTAAGGCATCACAAGCTCGAAACAGTGTAAAGTGAACTAGCACAAGATTATGAAGCTTCCAAATAAATTCAATGTGCAATGTCTCAATATCTCAAGATTCACTGGAAGTCCTATCAGAATGAACACAATGGCATGCTTTTATTATTCTTTCTTTTATTATTAGGCTCTGCAGTGTTTAGTTCCCTTAAGCTTTCTAATTGACCCATGTAGCGAGTGTTGAGTCAATGACTCCCAAACCAGATGGTTTTAGGGCATTAGGTGTAAAGACACCCCTAAGGACTTACTAACTCAAGTCAAAAAGGCTACGAAACTAAACTAGCCATAATGTTAACCACATCAAAACTCCTCATCTTTTGACATGAACACTCAATGCTTAATGAGGCAAGAGGCCCAGTTACTCAATGAAAAGCTTATCAATGATTATCATCATTTTTTTTTTTTATAAAGCTAACCAAATCAAATCTCTTCACCTTTTGACGTGAACGCTCAATGCTTTGAGGCAAGAGGCCCAGTTACTCAGTGAAAATCTTATCAATGATCATTTTTTTAATTATTTTTTTTTATATGCATATGCCAATGTATTCAACCAACAAGTCATCCAGTGTCACCCAAAACATAGAGATATACACATTAAGACCACATGTCATATCCCACAGATCATGTGCTAATGTGCTTGTATTAGAGCATATCAAACATGTGAATTCTCAACTGTCTAAAGTAAGTAACAAAACTCAAAAATTTTATCATCAGATCATGTGTTCAAAATTTCAAGCTCACTGATGAACTCAAATCATAAAAATTTTTTAGGTCAACCAAAATTTTAGGACAACATGAACATGCATTTTTTTTTTTTTTTTGAAAACAAGACAAGTATGTGTAAATGTATCTCTCATACCCCAAAACTTGAATCATACCTTGTCCCCAATGTATGTACAAAACTGAAAAATGAGGTTAAAGGTATAGGAGTACCTGAGTGAGCAGATGTGGGTATATCATACCCCCAAACTTGTATCCAAAAACACATGTCCTGGATGGAGATCACGTACCCTGGTGAAGTGAGGAGTCAAGCGCACAGGGTCTGCGCTTGAACCTACGAAGTTGACTCATCTAGTGAAAATATATGGAATCCGCCAATTCAATGGAATCCACATCCTTGATGCGCTCAATGTTCTCTGACCCTTAAGTTTAAATTTGAAGCACCAATCTTTACTTCTCTTGGACCACAGGGAATAGATTTTACCTATAGATAGGTAATTCTGAATTTTCGCATATTGAGGTAGATCCCTCTGAGTATTCTCAAACAGTTTCTCATCCGGTACGGAATCATGAACTGGAATGGGAGCTTGAGGCTTATATGGCATCTCGAGAATAGGAGGTGATGGTGAAGAAGCCTCAGGGCTCACTTCCTTGCCTTTTTCCTGATGTAGATCCTATAGGGCCTCAATTTGCTCTTCCTTTTGCTCCTCCTTCTTCTCTTCCATGTGGTTTTCGACCACTTCTTCACTCCTCAGTGTGGTGATAGCTTGCTCAGGATAAGTACTCTCATCTACCATGTAGTGTTCATCAGAATTGGCCACTGGCAGACTTTGAAGCTCTTCTTCCTCTCTATTGATGATATCAGCTATTAGTTCTACTTGAGCCTCTATCTTGGCAATTGATTGAGAGTGCAAATTTACAGTTTGAGACATCTCGCCAAACTTGTCGTTCAACTCACCCAACCTGCCGTTCATCTCATCCATTGTGTTCAGCCTGCCGTTAATCTCACCCATCATGTTCAGCATTCGATCTTCAAAATTAGATTCTACCCGAGGCGGTGGGGCAGCCTGGTATTGCTGCTGTGGAGTTGGATGATATTGAGGGGAATAGGATTCATCATTGAACTGCGGATATGATTGATGGTGCAGTTCATGACCTTGTGGAGCATACTTTCCATGATCTTGAGCTTGGCATGAGAGGTTAGACTGGTTGCTCCATGCTGGGTTATCAAAATAAAGGTCATTCCATGATCTAGAGAATGGTCTGTTCATATGCTGATGGGAATCAACAAGCATCATTAAAGGATCCATTGCATGTTCCAGTTGGGCCTATTACTAGAGCAAGATCCAAGATGATCAAAGAAGCAATTAGTGGGCTGATTCAAGAGATTTGGGCTGGTTCTAAAACGGAGCATTCAAACTTGGGCCCAAAGGAAGATGAAGGAGTAATAAATTTAATTCAAGCTATTGATATAGCTGATCTTGCTTAATTGAGTACAATTTCCTTAGCAATGGCGTGGATTAATGGCTGATTAGAAGGATTGACTGATTGATTGACATCCCTATTTCAGACCTGTCCAATTCCATATAAATTAATTGGCTGATTGATATATCTATTCAAGACATTCCATAGGTGATTTCTTTTCTTGGAGGAGCTGCTAATTTAAGACGAAATCAGCCTTAATTTTAGGATTCTTTTATTTAGTTTTTTATTATTTTCCTTTAGTAATTTGTATTCCTATTTCAACCATGCATTATAAATAGCATGGACTCATTGTATTGAGGGACATGAAATGAAATGAAAATATTAAAAATGTGAGGTTTTGCTTCTTCAATTGGTTCTTCAAAGAACCTCTGAACTTATCAAGGATTCTTCCTTGTGGCGTTCAAACTTTATACCTTCGGGTCATGATTTACTTATAATCATTGGGTCAGGGTTGTTACTTTAAATACCTTTGGTTCGCGTTTTATTTATAAACGTTGGGTCGAGGTTTTGTTACTTTATACTTTTGGTTCGTGTTTTATTTATAAACGTTGGGTCAAGGTTTGTAACTTTATACCTTTGGTTCGCATTTCAATTATAAACGTTGGGTCGGGGTTTTCTATCAAATCTGAATTTTAGTTTTCTTGGGTCTATATTCCAATATTGTTGTTGGGTCTCGACGGCATATCATTGAGGTTCGCATCATATGCTCATAAGAATAATTAGAAAATTGTCCCGCAGTAGGACAATCTCTAACATGATGATAAGGACTACTGCAATATGAACATGGTCCATGGGGTGTTGGAATGCTTCCCCACATGAACTAAACTAATCGAAATAAAATAAAAATAAAAATAAAAACTCACAAACGGCTTGTAGGTGTGCTTGAATGAGGATGCAGCAGAGCCTGTACAGAGAGCGAACGATCGCACTTCAGGGTGCGTTCGATCGCATTGCCGAAGAGAGGAACGAACGCAGGGGCTGAGGTTCGATCGCAGCGGCTTGTTGCTTGCTTGCAGACCTGTGCTCGATCGCACACGGGTGGCGATCGAGCACAATCACAGAGATTGGCACCTGCGAACTGATCGAGAAACTTGAACATAAATATTAAAATTCGAAAACATAAATTAACGAAAAGAAAACAAAATAAAAATTAAGCTAAACTTAACCCTTAAAACTTAATAACAAAACCGTTAACCGTCCCCGGCAACGGCGCCAAAAATTGATGTGGTTATTTCGTGACCAAAATAATCAATAATAAAATACCACTCGCAATAGAACGAATCCTGTAGGATATGACTATATTGAGGGTGTCGAACCTCAAGGACTGTAGGGGTTTCGTTACTAAATTCGAAAGACTAAATTTAACCTAATTAATTAAAAGAGATTTGTTTTGATTTTGTTTTCTAAAAGTAAATGCATAAAATAAAAGATAATTAAAATATGATAGAGAGTGTAGGGTATTGACTTCACCTCTATCCACACAACAATGGTTAATCAGATTCAATTCCATAAATTCATTCTATGCATGTTATAATTAAACATGAAACTACCTTATTAAAGAGTAAGGATAATCTATCTTCGGTTGGCACGGATCGTCCACCTAACCACTAAGATGCGGCACGACCCGTCTTCCCTAGGTATAAACTATAAAACCCTTTAATAAGTTTCATATAATTAATGGAATAGCATAACCCATCTTCGGTTTGCACGGATCGTCTACCTAAATTATACTAAACTAGGGTGCAGTACGACCCGTCTTCCCTAGGCATGGCCTATCTTAATCCTATTAATCATATGTCTATTAAAACCCATTATATAACCATCATCCCCATAATCACAGAAAATAAGAATGATTTGAGATCAATAAAAGTAAAATACTTTCTAAGACAAGATAAGAATTTCACCAATATTGATTTTGGAAATTAAGAACAATTGCATTTAATAATTAAGAACAGAATTCAATTGTAGCAATTCTCACAGTTATATAATCAACATATATAAATTGAAAGTCTGGAATTTAAATACAATCAAACCATTGTGTTTGGAAAGGGTTACATAAACACCCTACAAAGGGGTTTAGCCGCTCATGACTCCGCTAAGCCTCCAAGATATATTTTGTCTAAAACTCAGTTCCCCTTCTCTTGAAGCTTAGAGGCTTATTTATAGGGAGCAACAAGTCCTAGAAGCCCTAGGAAACCTAGAAAATTCGGATTTCAATCTCCTAGTCGAATTAGGAAGCAATCCATGTATAAATCGGAATAGGATTCGTCCAGATTTGCCTCCTTCTCTTGCGCGGTGATTTTGGCATAGCGGGAGTCCGATTTAGGAAAATCCTATTTCAGCATGATTTGTATAATTTTGAATTATATTTCCAATGCCGCTGGAATCACCATAATCCTATATTTGAGATGAAAATTATGGGCAAAATACTGAGACATGTTCAAAATCTGAAATTCTATCCGATCCGATTTTGACTCCAAGTGGAGAAATTCCGATTTTATCCTTTCCTTGATTTGATTAAACTTAACCAAATCATGTATATCCTCTATTGTGATTGGTTAAGCTTAATCATATCTTCTAGCTCCTCTCAAATTGTGCTTTAAACCCAAAATTAATAGTTTTTCTTGCATCTTTATTAAATACCTGAAAACACAAAAACAACACAAAATCAAACAAATAACAATGCTAAGGAATTAACAAATGCGAGTTAAGGGGCTTGAATGTGCAACACTCGGCGCTTATCAACACCCTTTAATGGTCAAACCATGTTGGACACGATTTTGCATGCTAATTAACCTCTTCAATTGCTTTGATGACATGGACTAAACCTTGATTATTATTTGAGCCCATCTTGGTCTTTTTAGAGTCAGCCCCATTCTCTTGGATTAGCCCATTTTAGTGCTTCCTTGAAACGTTTGGCTCTACGTCTTGTAATTGGGTGATTGGTGTCAAATATTGTATATTTGACCCCCTTAACTTATATTTGCTAAGCCTTTAGCACTGTTAATATCTAATATTTTTAGTTGTTTTTAGTGTTTTGTGGTGTGCAGGTCATTGCATCAACACATGGCTACCAAGGGCAAAATGGACTTAAAGAGATGTTATGGAGCTCTTGCCAGTGCGTTCGACCGCACTTGGTGCGATCGAACGCAAGTGCGGTCGAATGCAAGGAGTAAGTTTGAATGCACTCCATGTAGACCCGTGTCTCGCGCAGTTGCCCTAGCCGGCCCTAGGTTCCATCGCTTCTAGCCTGGCGCCACGGCAGTTATTTGCGTTCGATCGCAAAAGTCACGATCGAACGCATACATCAGTACGATCGAACGCACGGCCTGCGTTCGAACGCAGCCCTATGACCTAGCAGCACACTAGTCTTCTATAAATAGGACCCTTAGTGCATTTTGATGGGAGTTCTTGTTTTGGGCGTGTTTTTAAGAGCATTTGCCACTGTTTAGGCCCTGCTCTGCCCATTTATTTGTAGCACTTCCATTTTTATTTTATTTAATGTTTTCTTGCACCTTTATTTAGTCTTTTCCATTCTATGGGAGGCTAATCTTCAACCAAGGTTGAAGATGAAGCCTCCCCTCTAATTTATGCACATTTACTTTACTGTTATTTCATTCCGTCTTACTTTATGCTTAGTCGTTTCATTATGGGTTAAGTGACAAGCTCATTTGATAATAGTTTTTGTTGCATCTATGTCCAACGTCATCACGTTCCAATCCGGAGGTACTTCGGATGGTTGGGATGAGACGAGGCATCCACTATGATCAATGATACAGTGGATGACTCGAGCTCAAACTAACACTCGAAGTGACTCTTTATACGGTAAACGTTTTGATGGTTCGACTAGCTTCAAAAGCAATTATAGGTTAAGCAAAAATGCTAACTCGATAGGCAGAATAATAATTGTAGAGTTTATTGTGTGTGTTTAGTGGGGAAGGTGGATTTTTCAACTTTGGTTACTTTTGTTTATTTTACAAGTTTATTTTAGGATAGTTTACATTTTTGCAAGTTTAGTGTTCGATCAAACGACCATATTCGGAACTAGGTTAAAATAGGGTTAATCTAGCTTTAATATTAGTTTTAGAACAAAACACCTTTTGATCAGTGTCAAATTGTGTATATTTGACCCCTTTAACTTATATTTGTTAAGCCTTTAGCTTTGTTAATATCTAATTATTTATAGTGTTTTGAGTTGTGCAGGTCTTTACAACAAAAGTTGGCCACAAAAGAGCAAAAATACACTAAGGGAAGAAATGGATCCCTGCCAAGTGCGTTCGATCGCACTTGGTGCGTTTGAACGCACTGAAGGTCAAACGCACTGAAGTTCGAACGCACTGAAGGTCGAACGCAGGGGGCACGGTCGAACGTAGTCCCAGTCATCCCGCAACTCATGTGGTTGCCCTAGGAGTCCATCGCTTCCAAGTTGCGCCGTTACGGTTTTCTGCGTTCGAACGCACAACTCATCGTTACGTTCGAACGCACTCGAGCGACCTGTTAGCCTATAAATAGGACCCTAGGTCCATTTGGTCGAACATTCAGTTTTTGGGGCGATTTTTAGAGAGCATTTTGCTTCTGTTGGCCATGCTCTGCCCCTTTTATTTGTAAGCTTTTACTTTGAATTAATTTTAATGCATTCTTTTCATTTAATTATGCTTTGTTGTTCAATGGGTGGCTAAAGTCTTCAACTAAGGTTGAAGATGAAGCCTCACCCTTAGTTTATATCTCTTGCTTTTACGTTTAATGCTTTATTTTCCGTCATTTAATTTCCATACTCGTCATTTAATTTCCGTGACAAAATAATTGAATGGTTGTGTGTGTTGATACATTGATAGTCATCCTGTGATGTGTTCCAAGCCGGGTGCACAACGAGTCATTGGTTTTGATTTAATATCCACTGTGATCCAAGGATACAGTGGATGATTTTATCCATAATTAATACTCATTGTAGCTCCTTAACGGTAAACACATTATTCGGTTTGACTTGTGTCAATAACCACAATAGAGTGTGTTGAAGGGTTTAAAGTTTAAAACGGAAAATTGGTGTTTAAAGTATTAAGCTAATTTTTAATGGGTGAGGTTAGTCTTTAACCTTAGTTATTTTATCCATACATTTACATTTTTAGAATAAATTAATTTCTACACGTTTCATGTTCGACATCATTTCTCACTTTGGGACTAGGTTAAAGTATATTTAATTTAAGAGTCATATTGGTTTTTAATTGCAAAACTCCGTTCTCTGTGGTTCGATCTCGGTACTTGCGCAACACTATACGACCTAACGGTTCGTTCTATTACGAGTACCCAAATTTGGTACGATCAAATTTTGGCGCCGTTGCTGGGGAACGGTTGTTTTTGTTTAAAAATTAATGTAATTTTTAGATTGATGTTATTTTTCTGTGGTTCGATCTTGTATTTCGCAACGCTACATGATCAACGACTTGTGCTATTGCGAGTGCAATCAAATTTGCATACCAAATTTTGGCGCCGTTGCCGAGGATAGGTTGTTTTTTTTTTTTAAATTAATATTAGTTTTAGATTAGTTTTATTTTGTACTAGTATTTATTTTCTGCAATTTCAATTCTGTTCTTAGTTTATTTTCGTATTTTTCTTAATTTTTGTTAAGTTTTTAGAGTAGTGTTTGGCTAGTTTTTAGTTAATTTCGGTTTCTGAAAAATCAGCCACTGATAGTGCGATCAATTGTAGTACTTGCGATCGAACGCATTTGAGCCTATTCCATAACGTTTGCATACTCACGAACGCTTGTTACGCACCTATGTGCGAGCCGCAAACCCCTGTCAGAAAGTAGTGCAGTGCTACGTTCGAAACGCACCTCAGTTGCGTTCGAACGCACTTGCAGAGCCTGCTACATAGTTGCTTGTATGCGACCGAACGTGCTGCCTACACTCAAGCGCACCTTTGCTTCCTGCATCAACATACCCGAGGCAGTATGTTATTTTTTTTTTTTTTTTCTGTTTCTAGTATTTTGATTAATTGTTAACTTAGTTTTAATTGATTTTTCTGCCTTTTTTTAGCATGTTTTCTGCTGATGTTGGTTGTGTTTAGTTTATTTTTGTTTTTAATTGATTCATTAGTTTTTACCTTTTTATTAGTAGTTTAGTTAATTAAATAGTTAGTTGTTTAATTGCTTTGCCATGATAGTTTTTATTTGTCATAGTTAGTTTGTTAATACTTTTCTGTTCTGTAACTGTAATTACTGCCTGTGTTCATATTTGTTTGAACTTATTTAGTTTTAATTCATTTAGTGCATATAGGTTGCTATTTTCGTAGTTTAATTTTAAGTTAGTGTTTTCAATTCATCTAGGTTACTGTAGTTGTTCTTTATTTGCTGTTTTGTTTCCCCGATTTTATTGTTTTTATCCATGCATGTTTGTTTAGCTTGCTGTTTTCCTTAGTGTTTAGTTTAATTTTTTGTTAGTTGATGCATGGTCGGCGATCCTTGAACTTAGAATTAACACCCTTAGATCCCGATTTAGAAAGAACCATTAGGAGAGAGCATAGAGCTCAAGCTGAGATGGAGGAGAATCCAAGGAATGGAAATCAAGAGGAGCACAAGGAATACCAAGATGCTAGAGCTGGGAATATGGAACACAGACGAGCATACGTGGATTTCACTACTTCACTGCGGGAACTTTTCGCACCAGTTGCGAGTAGTTCCCATTCGTGCATAGTGTTGCCACCGACTAATGCAACCCATTATGATCTAAAGCCACATGTAATCCAAATGTTATCATCTTTTTATGGCTTAGATCATGAAAACCCATACTTCCCCATGTAAAGAAATTTAAAAACATCTGTGCCACCACCAAATTTCAAAATTTTTCTGAGGAAGCTGTCCACCTCAGACTTTTTCCGTTCTCTCTTCGTGATAGAGCTACGGAGTGGTTGGATTCCAACGCTCCTGGGTCTATTACATCCTGGGAAGAATTGTTGAAGCAATTCTACAACAAATTTTTCCCAATGTCCAGAGTAAATGAGGCAAGAAAGGAGATCAGTTCCTTTACTTAGGACGACGAAAAATTCTCTGAGTGTTGGGCGAGGTTCAAGGATTTGCTCATCAAATGCCCCCCCTCACGGATATGAAAAATGGTGACTCATGCAATTCTTCTACCAAGGGTTGTCTCAGCCCAACCGTAGCATGATAGAGTTGATGAATGGAGGGGCATTCTTGAACTTAACGGGAGATTTAGCCTACAAGGCTTTGGATAAATTGGTTGACAACTCACAACAGTAGGATTTCACGAGTTGTCAAGAGAAATCTGCCCGAAACCCTAAAAGAGGGGGCATCATTGAGTTAAAAGGTGAAACAGAGTTGGCACAAAGGATGGATGCCATTGTCAAGAGATTGGATGCTTTGAGTGTAGGGAAGCCTGTCAATGCGGCAAATACATTTCCAGTTGAGAGTTGTTCTATCTGTGCTAGTCCCATGCACCAAGCATAGAATTGTCCATCGATGACAGTTTTTGCTGAGATGGAACAAGTGAACGCTTTCAACAACTTTCAAAAGCCGTCCAATGGGCCATATTCTGAGACATATAATCCGGGGTGGAGGAACCACCCTAACTTCTCTTGGAAACAGAATCAACCCACCACAAATCAAGGAGGAGCTCCTCATGCTTAAAATCACTATCCTCCAGGATTTTCTTCTTCTTATCAAAATCATAGACGCTCGGCTCCGCCAGCGTCATCATCTTATCATGCCCCCACTCAAGCCCCAGCATCATCAACACAGTCACTGGAAGAGACCATGAGGTACTTTATGAAAATGACTAGTCAATCAATCAGTGACGTGAGGTATTCCACCATGGTGAACACCCAAGCAATCTCGAAGTTGGAGATGCAGATGGGACAATTGGCAAATCACCTTGGTGAGAGAGACAAGGGAAAGCTCCCTAGCCAAGCAGTGAACAACCCTAAGGCATGCAGTATCAGAAATTCTTCAAACCAAGAGCATGTACAGGCGATTGTCACTTTGAGGTCGGGGAAAAGAGTGGACAATCAAGTGGTGGACCCAGAAGCAGACCCATGCTGAGGAAGAAGAGCCAAAAGATGAAGAGAGTGACAACCAGAAGGAAAGAGATGTTGAGCCATCTACGGTCACCCCAGTTGTTAAGGAACCTCCTAGGGCGCTTGTGCCAAAAGCACCTTACCTTGAAAGATTACAAGCGCCTAGGAATGGAGGGAAGTTAGAGGACATTCTGGAGGTGTTCAAACAAGTCCAAATTAATATTCCATTTTTGGATGCCATCCAGCAAAACCCTTCATATGCCAAGTTCTTGAAGGACTTGGTCACAATGAAGAGGAGAACGAATGTCCCTAAGAAAGCATTCATGACCGAGCAAGTTAGTGCTATCCTACAATGCAAGTTACCCCTCAAGTACAAGGACCCTGGATGTCCTACAATTACTTGCATGATAGGAGTTAGTCAGATTGAGAAGGCATTATTAGATTTGGGAGCAAGTGTGAAATTGTTGCCCTACTCAGTCTATTTACAGTTAGGGCTAGGAGAGTTGAAGCCCACATCCATGACACTGCAACTTGCTGACAGGTCTGTGAAGATTCCACGGGGAATTGTTGAGGATGTACTGATAAAAGTGGACAAATTTTATTTCCCCGTAGATTTCATTGTGCTGGACATGGAGCCAGTTCAGGCTGTAGGGACTGAGATCCCTATGATTTTAGGGCGACCATTTTTAGCTACGGCTAACGCCCTAATCAATTGTAGGTCGGGGGTAATGAAGATTGCTTTTGAAAATATGACAGTGGAGTTGGACATTTTTCAAATCAGAAAACAACCACTTGATTATGACCAGATGAATCAAGTATGCTTGATTGAGGAGGTCATGGATGAAGTTATTGAAGAAGCAAGCATAGAGGACCCCCTGGAAGCATGCCTTGCTCAGTTTGGTGAAGATCAAGATTTGGAGAAACTTATGGAGCAAGCTGATGCAATTTTGGAGACTGCTCCTCTGGTGAACGAAGAGAAGGAGGAGACAGCAGTGCCTGATTCCCCGAAGAAGGAACTTAAGCCTTTGCCTGATAGTTTGAAGTATAAGTTCCTAGGTCCAGCCGATTCTTTGCCAGTGATCATAGCTTCAGATTTGATAGGTGCTCAAGAGGAGGAATTGTTGAATGTTTTAAGAGAGCATAAGGAAGCTATTGGCTGGACTATTGAGGACATTAAGGGAATCAGCCCCACGTTGGTTATGCATAAGATACATCTTGAGGAGAATTCCAAACCATCGAGGGAACCGCAAAAAAGGCTTAACCCATCAATGCAGGAGGTTGTGAGAGCAGAAGTGATTAAGTTGTTAGATGCTGGGATCATCTATCCAATTTCTGATAGCAAATGGGTGAGCCCGATACATGTTGTGCCTAAGCGGGCTAGATTGACGGTAGTGAAGAACAAGGATAATGAGTTGGTGCCAACTCGTATTCAGTTGGGATGGAGAGTTTGTATAGACTACCGAAAATTGAACTCTGCCACCAGGAAAGATCATTTTCCTCTTCCATTCATTGACCAAATGGTGGAGCGTTTAGCTGGGCATGAGTATTATTGTTTCTTGGATGGTTATTCTGCATATAACTAGGTCCCAGTGGACCCCGAAGATCAGGAGAAGACTATCTTTACTTGTCCGTTTGGGACATTTGCCTACCGTCACATGCCGTTTGGGCTGTGCAATGCACCTGCTACTTTTCAGCGGTGCATGATCAGCATATTTTCCGATATGGTAGAGCGTTTTATGGAGATCTTCATGGATGACTTCTCCGTCTTCGGTTCATCTTTTCAGGAGTGTTTGCATCACCTCACTTTAGTCTTAGTGAGGTGTAAAGAGATGAACCTTGTGCTTAACTGGGAGAAATGCCATTTTATGGTTAAGCAGGGGATTGTACTGGGGCATGTCATATCTCACAGAGGCATTGAGGTAGACAAAGCGAAGGTGAATTTGATCTCTAACCTTCCACCCCCACGTACTGTGAAGAAAATCCGTTCCTTCTTAGGCCATGCAGGGTTCTACAGGCGATTCATCAAGGATTTTAGCAAGATCGCCAGGCCCTTGTGCAGGTTGTTGGCCAAAGAGACCCCGTTTGAATTTGATGAAGAATGTTTGAAAGCATTCGGGGCTCTAAAGGAGATTCTGGCGTCCACACCAGTTATTAGACCACCCAGTTGGGGGTGAACCATTTGAGATCATGTGTGACGCATCAGACTATGCTGTTGGAGCTGTTTTGGGGTAGAGCATTGATAAACTTCCCCATGTGATTTACTATGCGAGTAGGACTCTGAACGACGCACAACTCAATTACTCCACCACAGAAAAGGAGTTGTTGGTGGTCGTTTTTGCGCTAGACAAGTTTAGATCCTATTTGTTAGGATCTAAAATCATTATCTATTCAGATCACGTGGCATTGAAGTATCTTTTTTCCAAGAAAGATGCTAAATCCCGCTTGATCCAAAGGATTTTGCTACTTCAAGAGTTCGACATAGAAATTCGGGATAAGAAGGGTTCCGAAAATGTGGTGGCGGATCATTTGTCTAGGTTGACCATGGATTTCACCGAGGATGCCACCCCCATTTCTGAGACCTTTCCTGATGAGCAATTGATGCACATTGCTTACAATCCCGCACCTTGGTTCGTTGACATAGTGAACTATCTTGTTACCGGCCAAATGCCTTTGCATTGGGGGCAACAAGATAAGATCAAATTTTTGTCCAAGGTGAAAACTTTTCTTTGGGACAATCCTTATCTGTTCAAGTATTGTCCCGATCAGATCATTAGGAGATGTATACCTGAATTTGACCAAACCAATGTCATCTCCTTTTGTCATGATCATGCTTGTGGGGGACATTTCAGTGCAAACAAGACTGCTGCAAAGATTTTGCAGTGTGGATTTTATTGGCCCACCATGTTTGGAGATGCTCGTGCATATTGCACATCTTGTGAGCCCTGTCAGAAACTCAGGAGTATTTCAAAGAGGAACATGATGCCCCTCAATCCCATTTTGGTAGTTGAGATTTTTGATGTGTGGGGCATCGATTTCATGGGACCTTTACCAAACTCCTTCGGGTTTCTGTACATTTTAGTTGCTGTGGACTATGTGTCCAAGTGGGTGGAGGCAGTTGCTTGCAAGACCAATGACCACAGAGTGGTGGTCAAATTTTTAAAGGACATTATCTTTGCTCGGTTTGGTACACCTAGAGCAATTATTAGAGATGGAGGCACACATTTCTGCAATTGGATTTTTGAGCAGCTGATGAAGAAGTATTTCATCACACATAAGGTTGCCACCCCTTATCACCCACAGACGAGTGGGCAGGTTGAAGTGTCAAATCATGAGATCAAACACATTTTGGAGAAGACTGTGAACCCCAACAGAAAAGATTGGTCTTCGATTGAATGATGCTTTGTGGGCATATAGGACAGCATACAAAACTCCGATTGGGATGTCACCATATCGGTTGGTGTACGGGAAGGCATGTCATCTTACCGTCGAGTTGGAGCATCGAGCTTACTGGGCCATCAAGCAGCTGAACTTCAATTTTTTGAAGGCCGGCTCTCAAAGGAAGCTTCAACTCACTGAATTAGAGGAGTTGAGGAATGATGCCTATGACAGTTCAAGGAAGTACAAGGCACACATGGAGAGGGTGCATGACCAGAGCATTCTGAGGAGATCTTTTGAGCCTGGTCAGAAAGTCCTCCTTTACAATTCTCGGTTGCATTTATTCCCTGGCAAGTTGAAATCTCGGTGGATAGGCCCATTCATCATTAGGACAGTGTTTTCTCATGGGGCCATCGAGATTGAAGATCCCAAGAATGGTAACACCTTTAAGGTGAATGGACAGAGAGTAAAACCATTCTTGGAGTTGAGGAGTTCAGAGGTTGAGGATACTCTTTTGGAGGATCCGATTTATTCGGATTGATTGTTGTCTTATATTACGAGTCTGGCTGAAGACGTTAAACTTAGCGCTTGTGGGAGGCACCCCTCATTATTTTTTATCTTTTGATTTTGTTTGATTGTTTTTGTTTTCCAGGTTAAGTGTTTGCCATCGAAGTTTGGGGGAGTGTTCTCTTACGATTTACCTCAATTGCGACATCCCTCTGGTATTGTATTTCTGGGCACATTGGGGACATTGTGCCATTTTAGTGTGGGGGTAGGGTAGACATTGTTGCCTTTCTTTGTGCATATTTGTTGTTTTTGTAAAAATTTTAAATTTTTTGTACGTTATTGATTGGGCATGACTTACATCATATCTGTGGATTGCATATCATTGGTGTGTTTTAACTTGATTGAACACTACATATCTTTAGAAATCCCAGTTTTCAATTCATATGTTGAATTAGAGAGACTTCACATGTTTGATCCATTTTTTCACATGCACACTAGCATAGGGTTGTGAGGTATGAAATTTGACTTGAGAAGTGTTTTTCTTGAGATTTGTGGGTTGTTGTGATGTGTGATGATAAACCTTGGCTGTAAAAAAAAAAAAAAAAAAAAAATCATAAGTTGAGATTTTCATTGAATAACCGGAACTCTTGCCTCATTAAGCAATGAGTGCTCGCGTAAAAAGATGAGAATTCTTGACCAAGTGATTGTATGGCTAGTTAGACTTCGTAACTCTTTTTGACTTGAGTAATTAAACCCTTAGGGATGTCTTTACATCTAGTGCCATAAAACCTTCTGGTTTGGGAGTCACTAGCCCAACATTCGTTACATAAGTCATTTAGAAGCTTAAGGGAGTCAAGCATTGCACAGCCTACATAAAATTAAAAATATATATATTGCATTTTTCAATTCAAGCCTTGGTTGTTTTTATCACATTGCAGACCTATGATTTTTGAGATGCACATCTTTTGAAAAATTGAAACCCCATGAGCATATGTTAGTTCACTTTGCACTTTTTGGAGCATGTTTTGTCTTGATTTTTCAGCCGTGATTTGATTGATGTTTGGAGGCCTTGATGATGTGGTTTGTTTGTTCAAAATTGTTAAAATTGCTAATGATGTATGAACCATATGTTTGTGTGAAAGGCTTTGTTTGTCAATAACAATGTGCCAAATAAATGTTTGTGGGTATCATTCTTGGAAAACCCTCACGAGACTTCACTCGTCCTCTAGGGAATTCCTAGGGGTTTAAAAGGCTTGTTGCATATGCTCAATGCAATCGTTTCTCCCACGAAAGCGGACCTATGTTTGTTTTGTTTTTCATTTTTGTTTTGCAAAGGGACTAGCAAAATGTAAGTTTGGGAGTATTTGATCGGTGCCAAATATTGTATATTTGACCCCCTTAACTTATATTTGCTAAGCCTTTAGCACTGTTAATATCTAACATTTTTAGTTGTTTTTAGTGTTTTGTGGTGTGCAGGTCAGTGCATCAACACATGGCTACCAAGGGCAAAATGGACTCAAAGAGATGTTATGGAGCTCTTGCCAGTGCGTTCGACCGCACTTGGTGCGATCGAACGCAAGTGCGGTCGAATGCAAGGAGTAAGTTCGAACGCACTCCACGTAGACCCGTCTCTCGCGCAGTTGCCCTAGCCGGCCCTAGGTTCCATCGCTTCCAGCCTGGCGCCATGGCAGTTATTTGCGTTCAATCGCAGAAGTCACGATCGAACGCACGGCCTGCGTTCGAACGCAGCCCTATGACCTAGCAGTGCACTAGTCTTCTATAAATAGGATCCTTAGTGCATTTTGACGGGAGTTCTTGTTTTGGGCGCGTTTAAGAGCATTTGCCACTGTTTAGGCCCTGCTCTGCCCATTTATTTGTAGCACTTCCTTTTTTTATTTTATTTAATGTTTTCTTTCCCTTTATTTAGTCTTTTCCATTCTATGGGAGGCTAATCTTCAACCAAGGTTGAAGATGAAGCCTCCCCTCTAATTCATGCACATTTACTTTACCGTTATTTCATTTCGTCTCACTTTATGCTTAGTCATTTCATTATGGGTTAAGTGACAAGCTCATTTGGTAATAGTTTTTGTTGCATCTATGTCCAACGTCATCATGTTCCAATTCGGAGGTACTTCAGATGGTTGGGATGAGACGGGGCATCCACTGTGATCAATGATACAGTGGATGACTCGAGCTCAAACTAACACCCGAAGTGACTCTTTATACGGTAAACGTTTTGATGGTTCGACTAGCTTCAAAAGCTATTATAGGTTAAGCAAAAATGCTAACTCGATAGGCGGAATAATAATTGTAGAGTTTATTGTGTGTGTTTAGTGGGGAAGGTGGATTTTCAACTTTGGTTACTTTTGTTTATTTTACAAGTTTATTTTAGAATAGTTTACATTTTTGCAAGTTTAGTGTTCGATCAAACGACCATATTCGGAACTAGGTTAAAATAGGGTTAATCTAGCTTTAATATTAGTTTTAGAACAAAACGCCTTTCCCTGTGGTTCGATCTCGTATTTCGCAACGCTACACGATCAACGACTCGTGGTATTGTGAGTGCAATCAAATTTGCATACCATTGGGCCACTAGGAAGTGACAAAGGGTCTTGTGCAAATTCAGCTCCATTCCCACGTGTATGATCAGCATGTCCAGCTCCTTGGTTTGCATCAGGATCCTAGAATTTTGCGCAATCTAATTATAGTACTATTAAGAAATAAGTTCTTTTTGTTGTTTTATGCATTACTAAGTTTTAATCTGATTTACTAAATCAAAAATTTCTGTTGAGAATTGATTGTAAATTTGCAAAATATATTTTGAAGAAAGATGTTGAAAATATTGCATCAAAACAAATCTTTGCAAGATGGCAAGCTATTTTGAGTGCATTTGATTTTGATATTGAATACATTAAAGGATCTGAGAATTCTATCCCTGATTTTCTTACCTGTGAATTTTTGCAGTTCCACAATGGCGCCCAAGAAAGACAATGGTAAATCCATGGCTCTGATTCCTTTAAAGTTAGAGTCTTCTGCTTCTCCAACCTTTGCTATTGATTTAGCAAATAAATTTGCTCCTTTTGGGTCTGAGTACCCTGCCTCCTATTCCAGCACTTTGGCTGCCCTTTTTGATCCCTTTGCTGATGTTTCCCAAAAACCCAGGTTTGCTGGTGCGGCTTACAATAAGCCATCTGGATATATGATTCTTCCTTTTTCTCAACATTTGTTTTCTATAGAACTTGAACGTTCTAAAATTAAATCTACTAGTGATCTTGCTCTTTCTTATTTTCCTAAAGGTTTCCATTGGATCCCTAAACATTCGCTCAAAAGCCTTGCTTTTTTATTCTCATATATTGTCCCGAACTAAATATTGTCCCGAACTAATTCTGTGATCATTAAACCTATTTTCTGTCAAATTTCCCAACCCAAGAAAATAATTTACCACCGTGTCCACCTTCGTAGAATCATTTCTAAAAATGATTGGGGTGATCACTAATCTTCTTTGCGAAAATTGGAAGGTTTCCAAATTCCTTTTAATTATTATGAGTATGTTGATACATGGTCAAAGTTCTTTCTGTACCAAACTGCCATTATGGACCATTCATGGTTCATCACTTTTGATAAAGAGTTTACTGGAGGGATTCTTCCTCTCTGGTTCTCTAGGTGGTGGTCTCACTTTGGTTTAATCCCAGATGTACTACCTTTGAGCCTGATTGAATCCTTTGAATTATTCAAAACATGTTTCAAGGTTGATACCTATGGTTCTAAATTCCCCTGCATCCTCCATTTTGTCAAACAATATCGCCTCCCCTGGATTCTTAAGTGGCAATATGTTATTGTTGGTGACAATCTTGAAGACATTGGTATGTCAAATGGTGGGATAAGTTTTCTGTTGATCCCATTATCAAAAGGGTTAAGCAATTGATTCAAGCTCCTAATGCCCAGAATCTGCCTATACCTTCTATTGTTTCCCATAAACTAATTACCCATGAGGACACCCCCAATAAGGTGACTCCTGCCAAAGAATCTCATGCTGCTTCCTCTTCCTCTCAAAAACAATCTTCCCAGAGTAAGAAAGAGTAGGAAAAAGCTTTGTTGAAAGCTATGATTGATTCCTTCAATTATAGTGATGATGATGAAGCTGACTTTGAAGCATCCTTTTCTGGTGTTCCTGATCCTCAAAGAGATTTTGCTGGTAATTTAGGATTTGATTCTCAAGATTATGTTCCAGGTCTTGAAGATCTTTGATATGAAGACAAACTACCTGTACTGTTGATTCACGGGCTGTGTTCCTGTGGTGATGAAATGATCTTGCAGGCAAAGTTACTGCATGCTTTTCCTATTCCAGGATGCTGCCGACACAATCGTCCAAGTATCTGTATCCTATTGTTTGAAGTAATGATGCTGCTTTTCACTGTTGTTCCTTAGCATGATGCTGTCGACACTACAGTGAATCTACTTTTACTATTTGTAATTGATTCTTTTACTGTTTCCATGATGTAATTTTTTGAAAAAGATGAACATGCATATGTGATTATTTTCCTATAAATGATCGCGACCTCTTGCATTGGAGGCAGAAACTTAAAACTACCTAAGCCTGAACCTCAAAATCCTTTTGTAATATTCTCCAGTTCTTCCATTTCCTAAAGCTTGAATGCTTCATTGTAAGTTTTGTTGAAAAACTTCAATAATATTATCTTTGAATATCTTTTAATATCCTGATTTATAATTGTCACCGCCTCCTTGACTGGTTTTATTATCTTCTTTTAATCCCTTTATCTTATCAATTTTATGTTCATTCTATGCATTATCTTAACTTGCGCTTCCCCCCTATTGTATATATATATGTTTGTGTTTCTGTTGCATGCACATTGATGAAGGGATAGCGTAAAAGAAAAATGACAAATATTATTTCAAGCAACTTGTTCCAAAAAGCATAAACATTTAAAGCAAGATAGCAAATGTATATTTGACATTACTAAAGCTCAAGAATTGAGGATATATATATATATAGCAATTTATCATAGTCATATCATATACAATCATATCATCATTGCACCAACACCATCAACAAGAAATAACTTTGCAAATTAAGAGCAAGATGAGTAAAAGTCCATACAATAATAGCTGCATCAACAAAAGAAGTTCAACAAAAATTAATAAGTAACATTGTTTTCGCACTTTAAGACAAGCTACTAAATACTAAACCCTAAACTACATAGGTTTCTCCCTCTCACGACAGCATTGCCCTACTAACAGTGCAATGAAAGTTTTTTCCTATCACTACCAAAACAAGACAACAACAAAAATGCTAAAATCAAACAAGTGGCCAATGACATCCTTAAGTTGTTTTCCATGCTATTATTTTTGCACTTTTTAGCATCAATCTACAACGTCAATTTTGCCAGTTCAGTTTCAAAACTCTTCTCTTGATCAGCTATTTGGGCATTGAACTGTGACACAAGGAGCATAGCTTCTTCGTCAAGCTAGATAAAATAATCACAACCATGATCACCTTTGTTATGCATTTCATAAATGAGAATTAGTCACCAATTGTTCTTTCTATATATTTAAAGAACTAGAATAAAAAAATTGAATCCTAGGTCCTTAAAAGAGAGAGCAAAATTGAATCATAAGCCCCTTAAAAGAGAGAGCAAAATTATTGAATCCCAGCCTTTAAAAGAACAACATAGGTGCTGTAAAATATTTTAAGCCAAATCCCTCAAACAAATGTTCTCACAACTATTTTAGGGGCATTCTTTATAGCTGTTATGGATAACTGAAGTTAATTATTTGGCTTTGAAATCAGTAATGATTTTTTGAGGTAACTATGGTTTAATTAATTTGCCACCAAATCTTTGCTCGCTTAATTAATGAATCCAAAACTGTGTCTCATAGCTATGGTAAAGCAACAATATCACATGACCAATATATATCAATAAAGTATTCACAAAAATACAGAACATAGACGAAATATGAAAGAAAATAATAACAATAATAATAAAAAAACACAAAAATAAATAAAGAAAAATAACAAAACTAAAAGCTAAGAAAAAAAATGTGGTGCTTAGCTGCTGTCTGCGGAGCTGCGCTCAAGCGCTGGTCGTATGCGATCGAGCATAGTTGCACTCGATCGGCAATGGGCGCGATCGATCGTATGTGTGCTCGAGTGTCTAGTGCTTGCGCTCAAGTGTTGGTCTACTGTGTGCTCACGCGCAGTTCAGGAATCGTCGAGCACAGGTGCACAGGCTGGTCCCGAGTGCGCTTGAGCGCAAATGGCTTATGCGTGATCGTGCTGACAGAGACTGATTTTCAAACTTCCTGCAGTAAACACCGAAACACAAAAACACCCTTTTTTTTGTTAGATCAAAACAGATACTAAAATGAAAATAAATAAACAAAATTGCAAAAACAAGAAATTTAACTAACTAGTAGAAAAACAAAATCAATTTAAACAAAAAATCAATTTTCACAAAAACAAACAACTCACCGGCAACGGTGCCAAAATTTGGTGTACAAAAATAAAAGTACTCACAATAGCACTAGTCGTTTGCAATAAAGTTTTGTGCAAGTGCGAGGTCGATCCACAGGGAATTGTGTTTTGCAAAAATCAATTTCCTAATTAAATTAATTCAACTTTAACCTAGTTCCAATGTTTTGAAGTTGGTTGTGCAACAATAACATAAACTAAATTAAATGATTTTAAAACAACAATGAAAAATACTAAGGTTTCAGAATCTGCCTCGCCAAATCAAACAATACACTCTCGCATTTTACGCATACATCGATAATTAAAAGCATTTTAAACAATGGTCAACAGTTGTGAACATGCATGTAAAATCATTTGGTGAATCCATCCGTTAAAGAATCACAACGAGTATTTAATTGAGATCAAATCATCCACCGTATCCGTAGATCACGATGGATATTAGTCTCAACCCAATCACTCGATGTACCCCCAAACGAAACACACCAAATATTGAACAATGCATGAAATCAAAAAGGTACTCAATCATACAAAGTAAATCAAGCAATGGATGGACTTTGAACAACAAATTTATTGAATATCAAATTGCATGCATACAATGACGAGAATACAACTGTTTATCAATGACAAGGCTTCATCTTCAACCTTAGTTGAAGGTTTAGCCCCTCATGAGACAAAAGACATCATAACATCAATTGAATTCATGAAGAAACAAAACTTACAATCAAAAAGCGTTTGCCAAGACCTAGGCACGACAAAAGTCATGTTTTGGCTCTCTACGGCGCCTCCCTACGTAGGGTTACAAAAGAAAAGAAAGATATAAATAATAAAAAACTAGGGTTTCTGCGCTGCAAGGTCAGCGCGAGTGCGCTCGATCGCACTTAAGGTGCGCTCGAGCGCGGGCGAGTCTTCAAGGCTTTTATGGCGCGGCACTTAATGACGGTGCTAGGGTTACAGCTGAAGTGGGTATTTGCTCGATCGCGGATGCTTGTGCTCGAACGCAGATGCGCTCGATCGTAGCATCTATGCGCTCGATCGCACTACTAGGGTTTCTACTCCTTTTGCTTATTTTCCACCCTTAAATCGCATTTTTATGTCAATGACCTGTAGCACACTAAGACACCAAAAACTAACAAAAACATTTGAAAAAGACACAGCTAAGAGCTTAACAAATATAAGTTAAAGGGTCTAAATATACAATATTTGGCACTCATCATATATATATATATTTCTTATTACATCAAACCAATCAAACTAATTAAATTATTTATCACACTAATACTACCATTACTACTAACTCTTGGGCATTTAACTTGGTAAATATTGAATGCCAAATAATGCATAATGGGAATCAGAGCTAGTTCTAACTATCTGTTTCTCTGTTCAGATTGAGAATATTAAATTAGACATTAAATATATTTTTCTAATATATTTGATTTAACTTAAGACCAAAATTTAGTCTAAACATTCTAAGTCATCCTAATAAATTCCTCGGGTGTTACACACCACCCTTCCCTCAGAGGTTAGTAAAGCCAAAGAGAGAAAAGAAATTGCTTGATATTTTTGAAACTTTGAGAAAAGTAGAGATTAACATTCCTTTATTAGATTCAATTCAACAAATTCCTGCATATGCTAAATTTTTGAAAGATTGTTGCACTCATAAAAGGAAGTTCCAGGAGCATAAAGCAGTGGCTTTAACTGAAGAGGTATGTGCGGTGTTGCTAAGAAAACCACCCCGAAAGCTAAAAGATCCAGGTAGTTTTACCATTCCTTGCAGGATAGGTGACTAGCTTTTTGAGCGTGCATTACTAGATCGAGGAGTTGGTGTCAATTTGTTGCCATACACGGTGTATGAGATGCTGAGTTTGGGGGAGCTTCAACCCACTTCTATCACCTTGCAATTGACAGACATAAGCATCAAAATACCAAGAGGTAGGTGAATTTATTTTACCTGCTAATTTCATTATATTAGATATGGAAGAATCCCTATCCCATTACCTTTGCCCATCATCTTAGGAAGACCCTTTATGGGAACTGTTGATACAAAAAGTTGTGTGAAAAATGGTATTGTAAGTATGAAGGTAAATGGTGAGAAAATAAAATTTAAAATATTTGATGCATTGAAATTACCCCAAGACGTTCTAGAATGCTTTAATGTCTGTATGATTCAAGGTGTTGTTGAGAAAGTTTTCAAGTCCATCACATTGATCCATTGGACGCCACCCTCACCCATAGTTTCACAAGATCGGACATTAAGCCAGAATCTGAAGGTGTTACTGATGACATCATTGAATCTATGCACCTTCTTGAAGCCTCTCCAAAGCATCCAAGTATGTACCCCCCTCCATTTGAAACTCTTGTGCCTACTAATACTACTCTTGTCCCTTCTATTGTCTAGGCACCAAATTTGGAATTGAAGCAATTGCCAGAGCATTTGACATATGGTTATCTGGGAGAGAATCAGACACTACCTGTGATAGTTGCTGCCAATCTAAGTGCTGTGGAAGAAGAGAAGCTGTTGAGAGTTCTTAGAGAGCATAAAACTGCTATAGGATGGACCATTGCTGACATCAAGGGGATAAATTTAGCCAAGTTCATGCATTGATCGTACCAAATTTGGGTACTCACAATAGCACGAACCGTTAGGTCGTATAGCGTTGCGCAAGTACCGAGATCAAACCACAGAGAACAGATTTTTGCTAAAAAAAAATAATATTATTCTTAAATTAAATCTATTTTAACCTAGTTCCGAAAAAACAGTCGTATCATCGAACACGTAACTTGAAGAAATTAAAATTATTCTAAAAAGCATAAAGGAATGGATAAGGCTAACTAAGGTTAAAGACTAACCTCACCCAATATAAAAAGTTAGCTTAAACATAAAACACACACTTTCCGCCTATCGAGTTAAGCCCTTAAACACACTCTATTGCCGTTATTGACACAAGTCAAACCAATTGGTGTGTTTACCGTTAAGGAGCTACAACGAATATTAATTCTTGATGAAATCATCCACTGTATCCTTGGATCACAGTGAATATTAAATCAATCATTAATCATTCGTTGTACACCCGGCTTGGAACACAACAAAGGATGATTATCGATGCCTAAAAAACAACAACCACTTAGCTTTTGTCACAAAAATTAAATGAACGAGTATGGAAAATTAAAAGACGGAAAGTAAATACGTTTAATGTAAAAGCATGAAATAAACTAAGGGTGAGGCTTCATCTTCAACCTTAGTTGAAGATTTTAGCCACCCATGTAAGAATAAAGTAAAGAACAAGTAAGAGAATGCATTAAATTAAATTAAAGTAAAGGATTACAATTAAAATGGGCAGAGTAGGGCCTATAATGACAAAATGCTCTTAAAACACGCCCAAAAGAAAAAGACTTCGGAAAAAATGCAAGAAGGCAGCTATTTATAGAACTTTAGTGTGCTGCCAAGTCATAGGGCTGCGTTCGAACGCAGCCCCTGCATTCGAATGCACTGATGCATGCGTTCGATCGTACGGTTTGCGATCGAACGTAGATAACTGCCGCGGCGCCAGCTGGAAGCAATGGAATCATAGGGCCGGCTAGGGCAATAGCGGGAGACGCGGGCTGACTGGACCTGCGTTCGAACGTGCTCCCTGCGTTCGACCGCAGTTGCGTTTGAACGCACCAAGTGCGTTCGAACGCACTAGCAGTAACTTCATGGCATCTCTTCAAGTCCAATATGCCTTTGGGTAGCCATGTTTTGATGTAATGACCTGCACACCATAAAACATTAAAAACAACTACAAAAGTTAGATATTAACAGTGCTGAAGGCTTAGCAAATATAAGGGGGTCAAATATACAATATTTGGCACCGATCAAATACCCCCAAACTTACATTTTGCTAGTCCCTTAGCAAAACAAAAATGAAAAACAAAACAAACATAGGTCCGCTTTCGTGGGAGAACGGTTGCATTTAGCCTATGCAACAAGCCTTTTAAACCTCTAGGGGTTCCCTAGAGGATGAGTGAAGTCTCGTGAGGGTTTTCCATGAATGATACCCACAAACATTGCACAAAAATTTTATTTTCAACAATGCAACAATATAACAATTATGGTTTTATTCATGAGCAAACTTAATCAAACAAACACCATCTTCACAATTTTTAGGGAATTATCAATCAAGCTAGAAACATGGCATTATGAGATATCACACTAATCAATTCTAGTGAAAGTGACTTCAACACATAATTATGGGATTTCAAAACTAATTTTAGTCATGCATGCTTCGACACTCAAAATTCATTAGACTACCCATCGGACACAATAACCAAGGTTTATTTCAATTTTTTATTTTTTATTTATTATTTATTTTTTTTATTGCTTAGCTCCCTTAAGCTTTCTAATTGACCTATGTATCAAGCGTTAAGTCAATGACTCCCAAACCAGAAGGTTTTAGGGCATTAGGTGTAAAAACACCCCTAAGGACCTAATAACTTGAGTCAAAAAGGCTACGAAGCTTCGCTAACCAAGTCTAACTTCTCACTTTTTACGCGAACGCTCAATGGTTACTGAGGCAAGAGGTCCTGTTACTTGGTGAAAAGCTCAAAATGATCATCAATTTTTTATTTTTTTTTAAATAAACCAAGGTTATTTCCCAATGAGCTACCAACTGCATTTAAGCTTACAAAACTAACATGACCAACATCAGCATTTTATCCCACAAACTACGTGCCAAATGTGCTCGTGAAAATCAAATTGAATTGTACTATCTCATACTGCCAAAGAAAATAACATAATTTAAATTCCCTTAACAAAGTGATCATGTGTTCATTAAATTAAGCTCACAAAAGAAAATAAACCATAATTAAAATAAAATGCATAATCAAAAACAAAATGTGCACAAAAATACCCCTAACTAAAATTTCGCACTGCCCACAGTGCGCGGATAAAGAAAATACAAATGAAATGCAAGGGGTGTAAAAAAGATAACCAAAATGTCACAGAGACGTCACTGGGCTGGTGGCAGCCTGTCTAGAATGGCTCGCAGTATGTCCTGGATCTCGAGCCTGTCCTGGCGTGCATCCCTCTGTGTGTCCTCAATCTGGAACTGGATGTCTGCCATCTGGGACTGGATGTCTGCCATGGAGTCTTGGATGTCTACCATGGAGTCCTGAAGAGCATAATAATCAGCAACGCTAAGAGTGATCGTCTCCTTGTATTCTTCTTCTTCTGGCTGCTCCTCATATTCTACCGCCCTCTCTGGCTCAGCTGCTCTCTCTTGGTCAGCTGCCATCTCATGAATATCCATGGGCTCTGGCTCTAGCTCTGGCTCTGGCTCTGGTGCTGCTGCGGCTCTGGGCATATGGGAACAACTCTGGTTCCACTGATTGCGGCCGAAGTGTGGGCTCTCAGTGATTGGCCCGTCCGTAGCCTTGCCTTTAATCCCCTTCTTCCTAAGAATGTGAGTGATGAGAAAAGGAAACGGCAAACCCCAAGTCTTGGTGTGCTCGGCCACTCAATGGTGCACTCCTTCCCAGAATTTGTAGATCTGTCTCCATATGAGCTCGGGAATGGAGTACCAAAAGCCTCTGTGGAACGCATACAGGGCATTGAGGAACAAGTCCCGCCGCTGTGTCTTGTGTCCCAAAGGACACGCGTTCCTATACAGCACCATGTCACTGAATAAAAGATTCTGAGGAATCTTTGCTTTACTGGCTGCATTCCGGTGCTTGTCTGCATATTGCCCCTCACACATGTCGAAAATGATCTCCTCGAGGGTGAGCATGGAGGGGCACTCAAGCCAAGGAACGTCCAACTCGGGAGGCTCATGGCTGCACTTCAAAACGGCCGCTACATCGGCTATGGTCACCTCCACCTCTCTCCCATCGATGGAAGAGACAAGAACGTCTGGCCGGCTACAATCATAACTCAGATGCTCGTAAAATGCTCTGACCAGATGCTCATATGCAGTGGAGGCGACTGGCTTGAATAACCTCTTCAAACCTCGGTTCTTCAGCTCTTGGACCACCCAACTTGTAACTTCATTGTTGGAGAACTCCTCTTTGATGGCAAAGGTGTTCTCCAAAATGAGCTTCCGGCTCTCAAAAGGCAGCCTAGCAATCATGGCTCGGGTCCCAGAGGACCGAGAAGTTGACCCTTGCCCTCTAGGTATGCTGGAAAGTGGTTGGGGCTTTTTGTCGAACAGGTAGTATGCAACCCGAAACCAATGGGTTTAAGAACCCTTTTGAAATTCACCCCAACCCCCTGCAAAATCACACACAATCAACAGAACAAACAAGGGGCACAATCCGTGAGTGGAATTGTGCCCTAAAATAACAAAAAAATGGAAGAAAAATGGGGTTTTGGGGGAGATTGGGTTTTCGGTGAGAAAGGGGGAAAATGGGGAAATGGACGGCCGACGATGGGTGGTGGTGGTGCAAAGAGGCCGGCGGTGGTGCGGTGGTGGTGGGGGAAATGATGGGTGGGGTTGGGGTTTGGATTATATGCATAATGGATGAAGAGGGACGAGGGAGATGGGAGAAGGCTGTACGGCGGGGAGGGGAAATAGGGAGAAAAGAAAGAAACAGTGACCTAAAAAGAGCCAAAAACGCATGTGATCGAATGTACAGGTGGTGCGTTTGATCGCATACGTCCTGAGTGTGTGGGTGTGAAGTGGGCGCTGCATTCGAAATGACGCATGTGAGTTCGAACGCAGGCCCGTGTCTGCGTTCAAACGTACAGGGTACGGTCGAACGCATGTGTGCAGTGGTGTGTCTATGAGATGGGGCACTACGGTCGAACAAACGCAAGTGAGTTCGAACGCAGCTCCGTGTCTACGTTCGAACGCAAATGGTGCGTTCGAACGTAGAGTGCAAAGTAAATTTTTTTTTTTTTTTTTACAAAGATATTTACACAATAAAATAATTACAAACACAACACACAAACTAAAATATTTACACACATATTTACACACTGAAAATATTTACAAAAACACAACTACTCCACCCCCAAACTTAAAATGTCACATTGCCCACAATGTGACAGAATTAGCAAAACCTAGGGGATGGGTCAATTCAGGTATGCATAAAAGAATGCTTCCCCAAATTTGATTGGTAAACAACAAATGCAAAACATAAAGCAAGAAACATAATGAGGGGTGCCTCCCACAAGCGCTAAGTTTAACGTCTTCAGCCAGACTCGTGATGTCAATCAATCCGAATAAATCGGATCCTCCAAAAGAGTGTCCTCAACCTCTGAACTCCTCAACTCCAAGAATGGTTTTACTCTCTGTCCATTCACCTTAAAGGTGTTACCATTCTTGGGATCTTCAATCTCGATGGCCCCATGAGAAAACACTGTCCTAATGATGAATGGGCCTATCCACCGAGATTTCAACTTGCCAGGGAATAAATGCAACCGAGAATTGTAAAGAATGACTTTCTGACCTGGCTCAAAAGATCTCCTCAGAATGCTCTGGTCATGAACCTTCTTCATGTGTTCTTTGTACTTCCTCGAACTGTCATAAGCATCATTCCTCAGCTCCTCTAATTCAGTGAGTTGTAGCTTCCTTTGAGAGCCGGCTTTCAAAAAATTGAAGTTCAGCTGCTTGATGGCCCAGTAAGCTTGATGCTCCAACTCGATAGGAAGATGACAAGCTTTCCCGTACACCAACCGATATGGTGACATCCCAATCGGTGTCTTAAATGCCGTCCTATATGCCCACAAAGCATCATTCAATCGCAGAGACCAATCTTTTATGTTGGGGTTCACAATTTTCTCTAAAATGTGTTTGATCTCCCGATTTGACACTTCAACCTGCCCACTCGTCTGTGGGTGATAAGGGGTGGCAACCTTATGTGGGATGAAATACTTCTTCATCAGCTGCTCAAAAATCCGATTGCAGAAATGCGTGCCTCCATCACTGATAATCGCTCTAGGTGTACCAAACCGAGCGAAAATCGTGTCCTTAAAAAATTTGACCACAACTCTGTGGTCATTGGTCTTGCACGCAACTGCCTCCACCCACTTGGACACATAGTCCACAACAACCAAAATGTACAGAAACCCGAAGGAGTTTAGGAAAGGTCCCATGAAATTGATGCCCCATACATTAAAAATCTCAACTACCAAAATGGGATGGAGGGGCATCATGTTCCTCTTTGAAATACTCCTGAGTTTCTGACAGCACTCACAAGATGTGTAATAGGCACGAGCGTCTCCAAATATGGTGGGCCAATAAAATCGACACTGCAAAATCTTTGCAGCGGTCTTGTTTGCACTAAAATGGCCCCCACAAGCATGATCATGACAAAAGGAGAAGACATTGGTTTGGTCAACTTCAGGTATACATCTCCTAATGATCTGATCGGGACAATACTTGAACAGATAAGGATCGTCCCAAAGAAAAGTTTTCACCTTGGACAAAAATTTGAGCTTATCTTGTTTCCCCTAGTGCAAAGGCATTTGGTCGGTAACAAGATAGTTCACTATGTCAGTGAACCAAGGTGCGGGATTGTGAGCAATGTGCATCAGGAAAGGTCTCAGAAATGGGAGTGGTATCCTCGGTGAAATCCATGGTCAATCTAGATAGATGATCCGCCACCACATTTTCGAAACCCTTCTTATCCCGAATTTCTATGTCGAACTATTGAAGCAGCAAAATCCATCGGATCAAGCTGGATTTAGCATCTTTCTTGGAAAAAAGATACTTCAATGCCGCATGATCTGAATAGATAATGATTTTAGATCCTAACAAATAGGATCTAAACTTGTCCAGCGCAAAAATGACCGCCAACAACTCCTTTTCTGTGGTAGAGTAATTGAGTTGTGCGTCGTTCAGAGTCCTGCTCGCATAGTAAATCACATGGGGAAGTTTATCAATGCACTGCCCCAAAACAGCTCCAACAGCATAGTCTGATGCGTCACACATGATCTCAAATGGTTCACCCCAACTGGGTGGTCTAATGACTGGTGTGGACGTCAGAATCTCCTTCAGAGCCCCAAATGCTTTCAAACATTCTTCATCAAATTAAAAGGAGGTCTCTTTGGCCAACAACCTACACAAAGGCCTGGCGATCTTGCTGAAATCCTTGATGAATCGCCTGTAGAACCCTGCATGGCCCAAGAAGGAACGGATTTCCTTCACTGTACGTGGGGGTGGAAGGTTAGAGATCAAATCTACCTTTGCCTTGTCAACCTCAATACCCCTCTGAGATATGACATGCCAAGTACTATCCCCTGTTTAGCCATAAAATTGCATTTTTCCCAGTTAAGCACAAGGTTCTTCTCTTTGCACCTCACTAAAACCAAAGTGAGACGGTGCAAACAATCCTGAAAAGATGAACTGAAGACGGAGAAGTCATCCATGAAGATCTCCATAAAACGCTTTACCATGTCAGAGAGAATATGCTGATCATGCACCGCTGAAAAGTAGCAGGTGCATTGCACAGCCCAAAAGGCATGCGACGGTAGGCAAATGTCCCAAACGGACAAGTAAAGGTAGTCTTCTCCTGATCTTCGGGGTCCACTGGGACCTGGTTATATCCAGAATAACCATCCAAGAAATAATAATACTTATGCCCAGCTAAATGCTCCACCTTCTGATCAATGAATGGAAGAGGAAAGTGATCTTTCCTGGTGGCAGCGTTCAACTTCCGGTAGTCTATACAAACTCTCCAACCCGACTGAATACGAGTTGGCACCAACTCGTTATCCTTGTTCTTCACTACCGTCAACCCAGCCCGCTTAGGCACAACATGTATCGGGCTCACCCACTTGCTGTCAGAAATTGGATAGATGATCCCAGCATCTAACAATTTTATCACTTCTGCTCTCACAACCTTCTGCATCGCTGGGTTGAGCCTTCTCTGTGGTTCCCTCGATGGTTTGGAATTCTCTTCCAGATGTATCTTATGCATGACCAATGAGGGGATGATTCCCTTAATGTCCTCGATAGTCCAGCCAATAGCTTCCTTATGCTCTCTCAAAACTTCTAACAATTCCTCCTCTTGAGCATCTATCAAATCTGAAGCTATGATCACTGGCAAAGAATTGGCTGGACCTAGGAACTTATACTTCAAATTGTCCGGTAAAGGCTTAAGTTCCTTCTTCGGGGAATCAGGCACAGCTGTCTCCTCCTTCTCTTTGCTCACCAAAGGAGCGGTCTCCAAAAGTGCATCTGCCTACTCCATAAGTTTATCCAAATCCAAATCTTTACCAAACTGAGCAAGGCATGCTTCTAGGGGGTCCTCTATGCTTGATTCTTCAACAACTTCATCCATTATCTCCTCAATCAAGCATACTTGATTCATTTGGTCATAATCAAGTGGTTGTTTTCTGATGTGAAAAATATTCAACTCCACTGTCATATTTCCAAAAGAAATCTTCATTACCCCTGACCTACAATTTATCAGGGCGTTAGTCGTAGATAAAAATGGTCGCCCTAGAATCACAGGGATCTCACTCCCTATCACCTGAACTGGCTCCGTGTCCAACACAATGAAATCCACGGGGAAGTAAAATTTGTCCACCTTAATCAGTACATCCTCAACTATTCCCTGTGGAATCTTCACAGACCGATCAGCAAGTTGCAGTGTCATGGATGTGGGCTTCAGCTCTCCTAGCCCTAACTGCAAATAAACTGAGTAGGGCAACAAATTCACACTTGCTCCCAAATCCAACAGTGCCCTCTCAATCTGGCTAACTCCTATCATGCAAGTAATTGTAGGACATCCAGGGTCCTTGTACTTAAGGGGTAACTTGCATTGTAGGATAGCACTTACTTGCTCGATCATGAATGCCTTTTTCGGGACATTTGTTTTCCTCTTCACTGTGACCAAGGCCTTCAAGAACTTGGCATATGAAGGGATTTGTTGGATGGCGTCCAAAAATGGAATATTGATTTGGACTTGTTTGAACACCTCCAGAATGTCCTCTAACTTCCCTCCATTCCTAGGCGCTTGTAATCTTTCAGGGTAAGGTGCTTTTGGCACAAGCGCCCTTGGAGGTTCCTTAACAACTGGGGTGACCGTAGATGGCTCAGCATCTCCTTCCTTCTGGTCGTTACCCTCTTCATCTCGTGGCTTTTCATCCTTAACATGGTCTTCTTCTAGATCCACCACTTTGTTGTCCACTCTCTTCCCAGATCTCAGAGTAACAATCGCATGTACATGCTCTTGATTTGAAGAGTTTCCAATACTGCATGCTTTAGGGTTGTTTATTGCTTGGCTCGGGAGCTTTCCCTTGTCTCTCTCACCAAGGTGATTTGCCAACTGTCCCATCTGCATCTCCAACTTCGAGATTGCCTGGGTGTTCACCATGGTGGAATGCCTCACTTCACTGATTGATTGACTAGTTATCTTCATAAATTCCCTCATGGTCTCTTCCAGTGATTGTGTTGATGATTCTGGGGCTTGAGTGGGGGCTTGATAAGATGATGATGACGCTGGCTGAGCCGAGCGTCCTTGATTCTGATAAGGAGCTCCTCCTTGATTTGTGGTGGGTTGATTCTGTTTCCAAGAGAAATTATGGTGGTTTCTCCACCCTGGATTATATGTCTCAGAATATGGCCCACTGGCCGGCTTTTAAAAGTTGTTGAAAGCGTTCACTTGTTCCATCTCGGCAAAAACTGTCATCGATGGACAATTCTATGCTTTGTGCATAGGACTAGCACAGACAGAACAACTCTCAACAGGAAATGTGTTTGCCGCATTGATAGGCCTTCCTACACTCAAAGCATCCAATCTCTTGACAATGGCAACCATCCTTTGTGCCAACCAACTCTGCTTCTCCTTTTAACTCCAGGATGCCCCCTTTCTTAGGGTTTCAGACAGATTTATCTTGACAACTCGTGAAATCCCACTGTTGGGAGTTGTCGGCAATTTTCTCCAGAGCTTTGTAGGCTAAATCTCCCATCAAGTTTAGAAATGCTCCCCCATTCATCAGCTCAATCACACTACGGTTGGGCTGAGATAGCCCTTGGTAGAAGAATTGCACCAGACGCCATTTTTCATATCCGTGAGGGGGACATTTCATCAACAGATCCTTGAACCGTGCCCAACATTCTGAGAATTTCTCATCTTCATCCTGAGTAAAGGAACTGATTTCCTTTCTTGCCTCATTTACTCTGGACATTGGGAAAAACTTGTTGTAAAATTGCTTCAACAGCTCTTCCCATGATGTGATGGAGCCAGGAGCATTGGAGTCTAACCACTCCGTGGCTCTATCATGAAGTGAGAAAGGAAAGAGTCTGAGGTGGACAGATTCCTCAGAAAAATTTTGAAATATGGTGGTAGCACAGATGTTCTTGAATTTTTTTACATGAGAGTAAGGGTTTTCATGATCTAAGCCGTAAAAGGATGGTAACATTTGGATTACATGTGGCTTTAGATCATAGTGGGTTGCATTAGTCGGCAGCAACACAATGCATGAATGGGAACTGACCGCAGTAGGTGCGAACAATTCCCGGAGTGACGTTGTGAAATCCACGTCATAAGCTCTTCTATGCTCCCCGTTCCCTTCTCTTGCATCTTGATAATCCTCGTGCTCCTCCATTCTTGGATTCCTTTGGTTTTCCTTGTGCTCCTCCACTCTCGGATTCCTTTGATTATCCCCCATCTCGCCTTGAGCTCTACGCGCTCTCCTAATGTTTCTTTCTAAGTCGAGATCTAATGGTGTTAATTCTAAGTTCAAGGATCGCCGACCAAGCATAAACCAACAAAAATTTAACTAAACACTAAGGAAAAACAGCAAGCTAAAACAAGCAAACATGCATGGATTAACAATAAAAATAGGAAACAAAGCAGCAAATATATACAACTACAAGAACCTAGATGAATGTAAAACACTAAATTCAAATTACACTACAAAAGCAACAACCTATATGCACTTAAATGAATTAAAACTAAACAACTTAAAATAAATATTAATAGATGCAGTAACTACAGAGACAGAAACAGAAAACAAATATCAACAACCTAGCTAAAACAAATAAAGACTAACATGGAAAAAATAAGTAAACTATTAACTACAACTTAATTAAACTACTATCTAACAATTGAAACTAATTAATCACTTAAAAATTAAAATAATCTAAACACAACCAACAACAGCAGAAAACATGCTAAAAACAGGTATAAATATCAATTAAAACCTAAATTAACAATTAACCAAAATAGCAAAATACATACTGCCTCAGGTATGTTGGTGCAGGAAGCAGAGGTGTGCTCAAGCGCAGGTAGTACGTTCGATCGCATACACGCATATGTTGCAGTCTCTGCAAGTGCGTTCGAACGCAACTGAGGTGCGTTCGAACGTAGCACTGCACTGCTTGTTCATTTCAGAGGCGCGCACTCGCACGCAGAGGCGTGTAACGCGAGCGCAGGTACGCGGCCGAACAGAATAGGACCAACTGCGTTCGAACGCAAGAATTGCGTTCGACTGCACTGTCGGAGCCTGATTTTCTAGAAACTATACACAAAATCAAAAATTGCCAAACACTATTCTAAAAACTAACCAAAATTAATTAAAATGCAAAAATTAACTAAGAACAAAATTGAAATTTGCAGAAATTAAATACTAGTAGAAAAATAAAATCAATATAAAAATAATATTAATTTAAACAAAAACAACCGTTCCCCGGCAACGGCGCCAAAATTTGATCGTACCAAATTTGGGTACTCGCAATAGCACGAACCATTAGGTCGTATAGCATTGCACAAGTACCGAGATCGAACCACAGAGAACGGAGTTTTGCTTAAAAAAACTAATATTATTCTTAAATTAAATCTATTTTAACCTAGTTCCGAAAAAACAGTCGTATCATCGAACACGTAACTTGCAGAAATTAAAATTATTCTAAAAAGCGTAAAGGAATGGATAAAGCTAACTAAGGTTAAAGACTAACCTCACCCAATATAAAAAGTTAGCTTAAACATAAAACACACACTTTCCACATATCGAGTTAAGCCCTTAAACACACTCTATTGCCATTATTGACACAAGTCAAACCAATTGGTGTGTTTACCGTTAAGGAGCTACAACGAATATTAATTCTTGATAAAATCATCCACTGTATCCTTGGATCACAGTGGATATTAAATCAATCATTAATCATTCGTTGTGCACCTGGCTTGGAACACAACAAAGGATGACTATCGATGCCTCAAAAACAACAACCACTTAACTTTTATCACAGAAATTAAATGAACGAGTATGAAAAATTAAAAGACGGAAAGTAAATGTGTTTAATGTAAAAGCATGAAATAAACTAAGGGTGAGGCTTCATCTTCAACCTTAGTTGAAGATTTTAGCCACCCATGTAACAATAAAGTAAAGAACAAGTAAGAGAATGCATTAAATTAAATTAAAGTAAAGGATTACAATTAAAAAGGGCAGAGCAGGGCCTATAATGGCAAAATGCTCTTAAAACTCGCCCAAAAGAAAAAGACTTCGGAAAAAATGCAAGAAGGCAGCTATTTATAGAACTTTGGTGTGCTGCCAGGTCATAGGGCTGCGTTCGAACGCAGCCCCTGAGTTCGAACGCACAGATGCATGCGTTCGATCATACGGTCTGCGATCGAACGCAGATAACTATCGTGGTGCCAGCTGAAAGTGATGGAATCATAGGGCTGGCTAGGGCAACAGCGGGAGATGCGGGCTGACTGGACCTGCATTCGAACATGCTCCCTGTGTTCGACCGCAGTTGTGTTCGAACGCACCAAGTGCGTTCGAACGCACTGGCAGTAACTTCATGGCATCTCTTCAAGTCCAATATGCCTTTGGGTAGGCATGTTTTGATGTAATGACCTGCACACCATAAAACACTAAAAACAACTACAAAAGTTAGATATCAACAGTGCTAAAGGCTTAGCAAATATAAGTTATGGGGGTCAAATATACAATATTTGGCACCGATCGTGCATCAAATCCACCTTGAAGATGAAGCAAAGCCCACTAGGGATGCACAAAGAAGACTCAACCCACACATGAAGGAGGTAGTCAAGGCAGAGGTATTGAAACAGTTGGATGTTGGCATTATCTACCCCATCTTAGACAGTAAATGGGTAAGTCCAGTTCAAGTCGTTCCAAAAAAAGAGTGGAATCATAGTGGTGAAGAATGAAGATGAGGAGCTGATACCTACAAGAATAACCACTGGTTGGAGGATATGCATAGACTACAGAAGGCTAAACAAGGTGACAAAAAAAGATCATTTTCCCCTACCCTTCATTGATCAGATGTTAGAAAGGTTAGCTGGCCATAGATACTATTGCTTCTTGGATGGGAACAGTGGTTACAACCAGATTGCAATAGCACCAGAGGACCAAGACAAGACCTCCTTCACATGTCCTTTTGGCACATTTGCTTACAGAAGGATGCGATTTGGATTATGTATTGCACCTGCCACCTTTCAAAGATGCATGATAAGCATTTTCTCCGACATGGTGGAGAAATTCATTGAGGTATTTATCGATGATTTTAGTGTTTTCGGTTATAATTTTGATGAATGCCTCAATCATCTGAAGAGTGTCCTCAAGCGATGTGAGGAATGCAACTTAGTGCTAAACTGGGAAAAGTGTCACTTCATGGTACAACAAGGCATTATGTTGGGTCATTCCATTCCAGCAAGGGTATTGAGTTGGACAAGGCCAAGATTGAAATCAATTCAAAACTTCCCCCTCCTATGATGGCCAAAGGTGTCAAAAGTTTCCTTGGACATGCTGGATTCTACAGAAGATTTATCAAGGATTTTTCCAAGATCTCTAGACCCCTCTGTGGACTGCTAGCAAAGGATACCAAGTTTGAATGGATTGAAGAATGTATGTAAGCTTTTAACACATTGAAGAAATTGCTCACATCAGCACCAATAATGATGGCACCTGATTGGAGCCTTCCATTTGAGCTGATGTGTGATGCTAGTGACTTTGCCTTGGGAGCTATCTTGGGCCAGAGAATCAATAAGGTACCTCATGCTATCTATTATACTTCTAGAACTTTAAATGATGCTCAGCTAGATTATTCTACTACTGAGAAAGAATTGTTAGCTGTCATTTTTGCTTTGGAGAAGTTTAGATTGTACCTAATTGGCTTTAAGGTTATTGTATTCATTGACCATGCTACATTGAGATATTTGTTTGCTAAGAAAGATGCAAAGCCTAGATTGATCAGATGGGTACTCTTACTGCAAGAGTTCGACCTAGAGATTGAGACAAGAAGGGCAGTGAGAATGTGGTGGCAGATCACCTATTAAGGCTACTTCATGAAGAAGAAAAAGATGAGCTTCCTTTGAATGAAAATTTCTTAGATGAACAGTTGTTTGCAGTAGGGGTCCAACTTCCATGGTATGCAGATATTTTTAATTATATATCTACCAAGGTTTTTCCTCTAGGTACGTCTAGTCAAGAAAGGAAGAGGTTGATGTCTATATCTAGACATCAACCTCTATTTTTTCAAATTTTGCCCTGATCAAATCACCAGAAGGTGTGTCTCAGAGGAGGAGCACTTGAGCATATTGCAGTGTTGTGACAAATACTACCTAAATTAATAGATAATATTTGCTATGTTTTACTCTCAAGTGCACAAGATCAGAACGATAGTATAGTGCAGCAAGTACGAGATCGATCCCACGGGGATTGTTAATTTTACTAAGAATTAAGGGGAAAATACATTTTACCCTTTTGAAGTATCCACCGATTTTCACTTTTGCCTTCAAAGTTTAAAATGTGACACTTAACCTCCCTAAACTTTCAAATTGTGGCAATTTAACCCATTTGGCCTTTTTATTCCCAAAATGCCCCAATCAAATTTTTTTTTTTAAAAAAAAAAATCCAAAAAAAAAGAAGAAAAAACCAAACAGGGTGGCTGGCCACCCCGTTTGATAGGGGGTGGTTCAGCCACCCCCTATCAATGGACCTCTAGGGTTTTTCCTGACATTACTAAACCTCAAACCCTTCCACACTCAATTTCATCCGCTTCTTCACCTCCATTGATGACTCAATCTCCTTTGTCGATCAGAATTCAAACCCAGTTCCCGATCCGGTCACGGCGTTCAATGCACTCCAGTTCTTCCGATGGGTCGAGCAGGTCGGGCCCCCATTCTAGGCTACTGGGGGTGGTTCGGCCACCCCTAGATTGGCCGGTCTGGGCGCGGCTGAACCACCCCAGGCTAAACGGGGTGGTTGGCCACCACCTGTGGGGTGGTTCGGCCACCCCAACATATATTTATATATGTTTTTGGTTTTTTCTTCTTTTTTTTAAAAAAAAATGTGATGGGGGCATTTTGGGAATAAAAAGGCCAAATGGGTTAAATTGCCACAATTTGAAAGTTTGGGGGGGGGGGGGGGTTAAGTGTCACATTTTAAACTTTGGAGGCAAAAGTGAAAATCAGTGGATACTTTAGGGGGGTAAAATGTATTTTCCCCAAGAATTAATCTTCAAAATTAAAATATCAAAGGTGTCACGCAATTGATATTATTAAAAGAAATAAAAATAACGATAAATAAAAGTGTAGGCCTTTGATATCCACCACTAATTATGCTCAATTAATAAAACAATATGTGAATGCTTCAATCATATTATGAATATCTAATGTTTGCCAACATAAGGGTATGGGTGTCTACTCCTTAAGCTATGGATTTTCCTAAGCAACGAATTAGGTATGGGTATCTACTCTAATTCTTTTCTTTCTTAAAGGATTTAGCATGGGTGTCTACTAAGTTGTTCTTTAAGAAAACATAAATCTATGGAAATCGACAAACACATGAGGCCTAGGGCATGGGTGTTTACTCCTGGTTCCCCATGTTGATTAACCCAATAACCTGGTGTGGATTTCTTTTGTTACTCTTATTAAACCCAGGACTCGGCCATCCAAATTGAGTTAATTAACTAATCCATTCAACATGCATATAATGACCAATCACATACATATGAGGAATTCAATAAAACAGGCATTAATCAAGTTAAGCATCACAATATGATTATCACAAAGGCGCCAATATTGAAATATTAAATAAATATAATTAGGATTTCAATCCAGCCCTACTAAAATATTTAGTTACACATAATTAAAATAAACTAAAAAGAAAACGGAAAAGAAAGAACTGAAAACCGCTCCTAGAAGTAGCCTCCAATTCCTCTCCCCAAAGCATCTTAGGATCCTCTAAACTTAAATCATGCAACACACCATCTTTCACGACTAGCCTATCAAGGTCTAGGTCACAATCATCTTGGGTGAAGCATTCCATATTAGGATCCTCTAAGCTAAACTCACTTACAACCTCATTAGCAATTTCCTCATTAACAAGTTTGGTAGTGATTTGGGCATTCTCATGTGCAAACTTGTTAGCTTCAGTCACGTAATGATTATAGAATGGGCAATCATCAAATTGGTAAGAAGGATGATAACAATATTCACATGACTGATGAGGTGCATGAGTGTGAGAAAGCTGGGTATGAGCATGTCTGGCTGCCATGAGTTGGTTCGCCCTCTCCTCTAAGTCATCAATATGAGCAGTTGGAAAATGTTGCACTAACGACTCTTGAGGAGGATGATTATATGAGGAAGGCATGGACGAGTGGGTATTGAACTGCGGATATTCAGGATGGTGCAGTTCAGCGGATTGGAGAGCATAGTTTTCCCGTGGCATAAGCATACCACGAGACATCAGAATGATTATTCCGGTTAGGGGTATAAGAATTAGAATGTGATTTAAACCCTTAGTTCGAGAAATTGGTGTTTAGCTGCCCATATAATTGGTAAATTGTTCCCAATGTGGACAATTACTGGAACTATGGTAAGGGCTGGAGCAGCCTAAACACAGTTCATATGGGTGCAAATGGGTAGGATTTGATGTCCTACAACTACGGAAAACATTAAAATTACTAAACAGAAGACTCATGCTTCACCCAACAGTTTAGTATGCAACTATCCCACATGAAACAATAACCATTTTACAGAAAAATAAAATAAACAAAAACAACAAAAATAATCTAACTAAACATAAATAAATTTAAAGAAATAAAACAACTAAACAAATAACTATATAAATTAACTAAAACAAAAATAAACAAATTAAAAAATTAAAAAAATAAAAATAAACTAACAACAGCAGATAAATAATTAAAAACAGGCATATAAAATAAACAATTAAACAAAACTAAAAAAAAAAATGAAAATTGAACACATACACTGCCTCGGGTCTGTTGGTGAAGTCAGCAGAGATGCGCTCGAGCGCAGAAAATAAGATCGATCACACATATGCACAATTGTGGCAATCTCTGCAGGTGCGCTCGATCGCAACAGAAGTGTGATCAATCGCACAGGCGCACTCTGATTTTTTAGAAAGAAGCGCTCGTGCGTAACTGCGTACTAAGCGAGAGCAAGCACGCAACACTGCTGGAATAGGCTCAAGTGCGCTCGATCGCATCAGAGGTGCAATCGATCGTACTATCACAGACTAATTTTCCAAAAACTTAAAATAAACTAAAAAACAGCCAAATAAACACTTATCTAATTTTTGTTAATTTTATCTATACAAAAACAAAGAAACAAATAAAATAATTGCCGAAATAAAATAACTAGTAGAAAAATAAAATTAATCTAGACAAGAAAAATTAATTTCACAAAACAAACGATTACCCATCAACGGCACCAAAATTTGGTTGTACCAAAAATAGATACTCGCAATAGTACGAATCGTTTTGCAATAAAGTGGTTGTGCAAGTGCGAGGTCGAACGCTCTATGTATATCCTATCGTGCCTATTGAAATAATCAAAACATTCGTCCATTTAACAAAAGACAAAAAATATCATACTAGGTCCAAAGGATCCAATGTGAATGTGGTTAACACAAAAGACAATGGATAAATGAACGTAAATTGAAAGATGAAATGTATCCATCGGACTAAACACTATGTATAAACAACTACGGCACAATCAATACAATCTTCTCACGAAATTGAAATGAAACGAACACACATGACAATTAAAAGACGGATTAACGTACAAACTAACTATGAAAGCATATAAATCAATCCATGGTGAGGCTTCATCTTCAACGTTAGCTGAAGATTTAGCCTCTCATGAAAATGAGAGACAATCTTCAAACAAAAATAAGCATAAAATAAATAAATGACGTTTTAGAGTGTTTACAGTGAAGAACATGGAGGTTTTAGGGCTTTGAGGGTGCCTCCAAATGTCTCCCAAAACGTAAAAATCAGGAAAATACATAAGGTTCTATTTATAGACAAACATTAGTGTGCTGCTAGGTCAGGGGTGTGCTCGTTCGTAGGTTGTGTGCTCGAGCACAGACCTATGTGTGTTTGATCGCAGGATATGCGCTCGAGCGCATGTAACTGCTCTAAATTCCCACGGCCTAGGCTATGAAGCGATGGCAGCCAGGGCAATGCGAGATATGCGGCTGACAAGGCATGCGCTCGATCGCACCCCTTGGGCTCGAGCGCATTGCGCTCGATGGCACCAAGTGTGCTCGATCGCACTGGCAGGGGCCAAGATTCCTTCTTTGCTCAATTCTACCCCTTTTAACCGCAGTTTACACCGATGACCTACAACACACTAAAACACTAAAACAACACAAAAACATTATATATTAACCAAACTAAGACCCTAACAAGCATAAGTTAAAGGTGGTCAAATATACAATATTTGGCACCGATCAGTGGCCAATCCTGATGAACAATACTACATGGTAGATGAGAGTACTTATCCTGAGCAAGCTATCACCACACTGAGGAGTGAAGAAGTGGTCAAAAATGATGTGGAAGAGAGGAAGGAGGAGTAAAAGGGGGAGAAAATTGAGGCCTTACTAGATCTACACCGGGAAAAAGGCAAGGAAGTGAGCACTGCGACTTCTTCACCATCAATTCTTATTCCCAAGACTCCATATGAGCCCTGAGCCCCTATTCCAGTTAATCTAAAAATTTCATTTTTAGATATAGATGATACTCTCCCGATCATTAGTTCTTATGACTTACCAAGAGGTCAGGAGAGTAGACTGTTAGTGCTGTTAGAAGAGCAAAAAAAGACCATCGAGGTAGAAAAATTCCCTGAGTATTCTCCTCATTTTACTCAAGTTCATGATTCCCAGCCGAATGAGAAACTTTTTAAGAATACTTAGAGGGATCTACCTCAATATGCGAAAATTCATAATTACCTATCTATAGGTAAGATCCATTCTCTTTGGTCCAAGAGAAGAAAAGATTGGTGTTTCAAATTTAAAGTTAAGGGTTAGAGAACACTGAGCTCATCAAGGATGTGGATTCCATTGATTTGGCGGATTCCATATATTTTGACTAGATGAGTCAGCTTCATAGGTTCAAGTGTGGGCCCTGTGTACTTGAACCTCACTCCACCAGGGTACATGATCTCCATCCAGGTTTATTGTATCCATTGTTGTTCCATTTTACAATCTGATTATATTTTGACAACAATGTGTGCACTTGATTGGTATTTGGTTGGAGTATCACTCTCTTTTTCAGGACATGTGTTTTTGCATACAAGTTTGGGGGTATGATATGCCCACATCTGCTCATTTAGGTATTCCTATACTCTTGATCTTATTTTTCAGTTCTGTACATACATTGGGGACAATGTATGATTCAAGTTTGGGGGTATGGAAAAACAAAACACTGTCCAAAATTGTTGTTATGTCATTCTTAAGTATGTGGTTGAGCTTTGATTTTGGCTTGAATTTCATTGGTAGGCTTAAAGTTATGCACACGTGATCATTTGACTTAAGAATTTTTAAGTCTTGTTACTTACTTTTGGCAACATGAGATGCTTTTTGTTTCAATTTAAATCTATCTTGAGCACACTAGCACATGTTTGAAATTTTTGCCCAATTATGTTTGTTTTCAATGTTTTGGATTTTGTTGGGTCACATATTGGATCAATAACCTTGGCAAGCTATAAAAAATAATAAATAAAAAAAAAATCAAGTTGAGTTTTTCATTGAGTAACCGGACATCTTGCCTCACTAAGCAACTCGTTCGCATCAAAAAGTGAGAAGTTTGGTTTGATTAATAATATGGCTAACTTAGCTTCGTAGCCTTTTTTACTTGAGTTAGTAAGTTCTTAGGGGTGTCTTTACACCTAATGCCCTAAAGCCATTTGGTTTGGGAGTCATTGGCCAAATACTCGATACATGGGTCAACTAGAAACCTTAAGGGAGCTAAGCATTACAAAGACTGCATGAAAAAAAAAATAAAAATGTATGCCTTGGTTGTTTCATTTGATAGGAAGTCCAATAAATTATGAGATGTTGATTCATTTATGTTGGAATTATTTTGAAGCCTCATGATTGTGTGTTAATTCACTTTGCACTAACTGAAATTTGTTGCATCCCAACCTGCCATTTGTAAGTGATTTGACTTGAGAATTTCTTAGAATTTTGAAGATGAAGTTTATCACTTTAAGCTTGCTAATAAATGAGAACCATTATTTTTGTGACATAGTGATCATAATGTTTGCGGGTATCATTCCTAAAAAACCCTCACGAGACTTCACTCGTCCTCTAGGGAATTCCTAGGGGTTTAAAAGGCTTGTTGCATACGCTAAATGCAATCGTACATCCCACGAAAGATAGATTTATCTTTTTTTTTGTTTTTAAGTTTATTTTTTGTTTTGTATTGCTAAGGGACTAGCAATATGTAAACTTGGGGGTGTGATAAGCGCTAAATGTTGCACATTCAAGCCCCTTAACTAGCATATGTTAATTCCTTAGCATGGTTATTTGTTTGATTTGGTGTTGTTTTTGTGTTTTAAGGTATTTAATAAAGATACAAGAAAAACCATTGATTTTGGGCTTAAAACACAATTTGAGAAGACCTAGAAGATATGGTTAAGCTTAACCAATCATAATAGAGTACATATATGATGTGGTTAAGTTTAATCAAATCATGGAAGGGATAAAATCGAAATTTCTCCAATTGGAGTCAAAATCGGATTGGATAGAATTTCAGATTCTGGACACGTCTCAGTATTTTGACCATAACTTTCAGTTCAAATATCGGATTAAGGTGATTCTACCGGCATTCGAAAGATAACTCAAAATTATACAAATCATTATGACATATGATTTTCCTAAATCGGACTCCCGCTATGCCAAAATTAAACTGCAAGAGAAGAAGGCAAATCTGGACGAATCCTATTTCGATTTGTACATAGATTGCTTCCTAATTTGACTAGGAGATTGAAATCCGAATTTTCTAGGTTTCCTAGGGCTTCTAGGAGTTTTTTGCTCCCTATAAATAGGCCTCTAAGCTTTAAGAAAGGGTGCTATGTTTTAGATACAACAATATTCTTGGAGGCTTAACGGAGTCATGAGCAACTAAACCCCTTCGTGGGGTGTTGATTGTATTTAATTTCTAGATTTTCAGTTTATGCATGTTGATTGTATAACTATGAGGATTGCTACCTCATAGTTGTGAAATTCTTTTCTTTGTCTTAGAAAGTATTTTACTTTTATTGAACTCAAATCATTATTATTTTCTGTGATCATGAGGATGATGGTTATACAATGGGATTAATTGACATTTGATCAATAGGATTTGATAGGCCATGCCTAGGGAAGACGGATTGTTCTACACCCTAGTTTAGTGTAATTTAGGCAGACAATCCGTGCCAACCGAAGATGGGTTACACTTATAAATTAAAGGATTTTATAATTTATTCCTAGGGAAGACGGGTCGTGCCACATTTTAGTGGTTAGGTGGACGATCCGTGCCAACTTAAGATAGATTATCCTTATTCTTTAATAAGGTAGTTTCTTGTTTATTTATAACATGGTGGAGGATCACCGCCTTGCGGTAGAAGAGATAGTTTGGGAGTTCTATGCGAACCTCCACCAAAGACGCGGTGACTCTTTCCACACTTGGCTCAGGGGGACGACGATAGAGTTGACCTCTATACTCATCAGCACTATCACTAGAGTACCTCGTGTACGTGACCCAACTTTCTCGTTTCCAGTCGACCATCTCCCCGCTCGTGTTGATATAGTAGCATGTTTCACTGAGGGGCGTCCTCACCAGATGGAGTTAGATGGAGAGGGTAGCTTCTAGATGAGTGACTTTAGCAATGATGTTCGATGCATCTACCACATTTTGGCGAGCTGGGTACTCCTAGTCATTAGTCATACGCTGATCACCATAGAGAGGGCACGCTGTCTTTACACCTTATTGACCGAGGCTTCCATCGACTACGGCTCCTTAGTCACTTCCACGATGATGTCGGTCCGAATCTTGGACATGGGATTCGCGTTGCCATACGAGGCCTTGATCACTCGGATCGCAGAGCACTTCAAGGTGGATATGACAGGGCTGAGGGAGATTCAGCCAGAGAAGGGATCTATGGGTGTACACTTCCTCAACACAAGTCAAGCTCACTTGCGAGAGGCGGAGCAGGAGCAGAGGGCACACCGACCGCGGAGGGCAGCCCAAGCTGGTTGGGTACCTACTAGGATAGAGGAGCGTTTGGATCGCTTCGAGGCTTCACTCCGAGAGACGTGGGAGGCTCTACAGCAGACACAATAGACCTTCTGGTGATACAAGAGACTAGAGTTGATGATCGCGCTGTCCTAGACCAGCTACGAGAGCACCTCATGGGGGCCTTTGGAAGTCAGAGACTACGGCATCCATAATTCCAGCTTCAGTCGAGGTCGAGGGAGCCCTGGGGTGAGGGGGAGTTGATGCAAACCTCAATCAATACGCCGTTGAGACCCAACAAACAATATTGGAATATAGACCCAAGAAAGCTAAAATTCAGATTTGATAGAAAACCTGGACCCAACGTTTATAATTGAAACGCGAACCAAAGGTACAAAGTTACAAACCTTGACCCAACGTTTATAAATAAAACGCAAACCAAAGGTATAAAGTAACAAAACCCAACATTTATAAATAAAACGCGAACCAAAGGTATAAAGTAGCAAAACTCCGACCCAATGATTATAAGTAAATCATGAATCGAAGGTATAAAGTTTAAACGCCACAAGGAAGAATCCTTGATAAGTTCAAAGGTTCTTTGAAGAACCAATAGAAGAAGCAAAACCTCACATTTTTAATCTTTTCATTTCCTGTTCTTTTGCTACAATGAGTCCATGCTATTTATAATGCATGGTTGAAATAGGAATACAAAATTACTAAAGGAAAATAATAAAAGACTAAATAATAGAATCCTAAAATTAAGGCTAATTTCGTCTGAAATTAGCAGCTCTTCCAATCAAAGAAATCACGCCTATGGAATGTCTTGAATAGGTAAATCAATCAGCCATTAATTGGTATGGAATTGGAAAGGATTGAAATAGGGATGTCAATCAGTCATTTAATCCTTCTAATCAACCATTAATCAGCCAGCAATGGATCATCTAATGATGCTTGTTGATTCTCATCAGTTTGTCAATAGAAGACAGTATGGAAGAAATTGAGGAACCAGTGCAAAACCCTACTCAAGCTTGCAGTAACCAAGGAGCTCTCCGTTATGACAATAAAGGTGTTGAGTGCCAAATATTGCATATTTGGGCTCCTTAATTTGCATTTGCTAAACCTTTACCTTTATTATTTTTTGATGTTTTGGTTAGTTTTGATGTTTTAGTGATTTTCAGGTTGTTAAGAGAAAAATGTAGCGTTAAGGTGAAAATTTCAACCCATCCCATTAATTCTGGGACTTAAAACACTTCATGAAACATTGACAGCAAATTTGGATCTAGCGATGATTCGCACCTGATAAGTCACACTAAAAAGGCCATATCTAGAGTTGTAGAGCTCGGATTGAAGTGATCTTGGTGTCATTGGAATGCTAACTCAAAGATCTACAAAGATATCTCACAAGGGGTGGCTAATTCCGAAGGTAGTGCGCTCAAACACACATATAGTGTGATCGAGCGCACTTGTGCCCATCAAAAATGGAAAGTGCATGAGTGCGATCGAGCGCACTCGTTCGACCTGATAGTACTGAAACCCTAAAATTAGCTTATAACTATCATTATTTTCTATTGTAAACATACGGAGACTCACCGGGGGCACCGTGCTTTGTCAAATTTGGTGTTTTCTGGGTTTTTAGTGTTTTGAACTCCAATTCTTTTGTAAGTGTTTTAATTTTAATGAAGTAATTTAGTTTCTTATTGATTTCTTTTGTCATGAGAGGCTAAATCTTCAACTAAGGTTGAAGATGAAGCCTCACCATTGATTTGTTTGCATAGTTTTATGATATGTTCATATAATTCCGTTGTTTAATGTAATGTATGTTCGTTTCAATTCAATTGAGTGACAAAATTGTGATTGATTGTTGTTTATAAATCAATAAAACGTTGGATATTCATTGTGTTTCATCCGACAGATGCATTTCATCTTTTGGTTTACTTTGGATATCCATTGTCTTTTGTGCAAAGCCCATACATTGGATCTTTTGAACTAAATCGGATATGTTTTGTGATTTGTTAAATGAATGGATTCATTGAATCTTTCAATAGGATTTTGTAAGAACAATAGAACATGCATAGAGACTAATTGTTTGACGGATGTATTAACTAAGCATGAGAATGTGTGCTTTGATTTGGTGAGGTGAATTTCAAAAATCTTAGTCTTTTATCATTTGATTTAAATTCAGTTTTATTTATTTTATGTTTTTCTTGAAAATATGGAACTAGGTTTAAATAGGATTAGTTTAGATAAGAATTAGTTTTTCACAACACAATTCCCTATAGATCGACCACGCACTTGCATAATCTGTACTACACATGACTCGTGCACTTGCGAGTAATTATAATTTGCACATCAAAAGGTGATGCCCAAATGGGCAGAAGAACTAATAAAGTACTTGGAGAAGCCCATTCTTCTAGCCAAGAAGAAGAAAGTAGTCCAACTCAGGACTAAAGCTGCTCAGTTTACTATGGTAAATGGAACCCTTTGCAAACGAGGGTTCATGTTACCCCTTCTTAAATGTGTCTCCAAAGAGGAAGGTGATTACATTCTCCTAGAGATTCATGAAGGTATCTACGACAGTGACTCAGGAGCGAGAGTTCTGGCACACAAGGCAATCAGAGCAGGGTTCTATTGGCCGAACATGAGTTGGGATTCAATGAAAATGGTCATAACTTGCAACAATTGCCAGCCCTTTGCCAACATCTCCAAGCAACCCCCAGAGGAGTTGAATTCAATTTTCTCACCTTGGCCTTTCTCACAATGGGGGGTGGATATAGTAAGACTGTTACCCAATGGAAAGGGGGGTGTTTGGTTCGCAAAGGTAGCTATTGATTACTTCACCAATTGGGTAGAAGTTGAGGCCCTAGTGAATATCACAACTAAGAGCATAGAACGATTCCTATGGAGAAATGTCATATGTTGCTATGGCATTCCGCACGCATTTGTTATGAACAACGAAAAAGCAGATTGACTATGATTCATTTCGAGAATGGTGTGCCAAGCTCCATATCAAAAACTACTTCTCATCCCCGGGACATCTCTGAGCAAATGGGCAAGTAGAAGCGACCAACAAGACCATCTTCAAAATCTTGAAGAAAAAGCTTGGTGATCGTAAGGGAAACTGGTCTAAGGATCTCCCTGAAGTTCTTTGGGAGCACTGAGCTATGAAGAGGATGCCAACTGAAGAAACCCCTTATGCCTTAGCTTTTGGGACCGAGGTAGTTATACCAGCCGAAGTTGGGTCGGCTAGCTTCCTTGTAGAGACTTTCGATCAAAGACCAATGATGAAGGCCTCAAGTTAAACCTCGACTTACTGTAGGAGAAACGAGATTAGGCCCAAGTAACCATGGCAGCATACAAAGAAAGAGTAGCTTGATACTTCAATCAGAGGGTCAAGCACCAAAGCTTCAATTTAGGAGATTTGGTGTTGTAGAAGGTTACTATCACCACCAAAGACCCAATTGAAGGAAAGTTAGCTCCAAATTAGGAAGGGCCATACAAGGTAATCTAACGCCACATAGCCGGAGCTTATCATCTCAAAGATTTTATGGGTAAAGCACTACCAAGGCCATGGAATGCTGAGCATATCAAGAAGTACTATGTTTAGTCACAAGCATATTATTAATAAAAATCTTCATACTAAGTTTGTATGAAGATTTATTTTTATGTAATTCACAAGCATATTATTAATAAAAATCTTCCAAAATTACAATGTCAAACAATGCTTCAGTAAATATCGCCGAGGCACTTTCCTGAGTCTAACTTGGTGAAATATAGCTAAGGTACTTTCCTAAAAAATGTTTGCGAAATATAGCCGTACAGGTGCTTTCCAAACTTAGCCCAATGTAGAATTTAAAGCCTCCACGCAGGATAATTCTAAGGCTGAAACCCTCGGTGAAATATCGCCAAGGTGCTTTTCCAAGGCTAACTCGGTGAAATATAGCCAAGGTACTTTCCCGAAGTTAACATTCACGAAATATAGCTATAAAAGTGCTTTCCAAACTTAACCTATGAAGAACATACAACCTCTGCAGTAGGATTGTTCAAAGGTTAAAGTACCTCAAGAAATATAGCTAAGAACTTAAAGCCTTTGAAGTAGGATTGTTCCCAAAGCTCTTTCTCGAGGCCAAGCACTCAGCTAAATATTTGTATAAGCAATTTTAAAAACTAAATTGCGAAGTTTTATTTTTAAGATCGCCAAAAGATAAAGGGAACAAGTGAGACAATAATGTTAAGCAAAAAAACCTTTTCCTTGTTAAAGACCATTTAAAGATTTTTACAAGTCTTTAGTCTCGAAAGGGTCAACTTCGGAAACTTAATTGTTTTTCGAGTCAATGCCATGCCCGACAGTCTAAGGTCCCTGATCCTAAGGACCAGAGCCGAGAGTTTATTATAACTTCAAACTTAAGTGGTTATTGTTGAAATTGCAAATAAAAGATAAAGCAAGCAAGATTAATTCGAGCTAAAAATATCTCAACTGCAAGAAAGTAAAACAAAACAACAGTTTGAATAAAAAGGTTTCATGTATATGATTAATATGTACAAAGTTTGTTACATCTACAAATTTTGACCCTCAGGCGTTACAATATCCTCAACCTTAGGAGCACTAGCACTACCCAATGAACCCTTGGACTTAGAAGCATCACCACCATCCAGGTCTGCACTACCTTCACGAACGGCAAGAGGGTCATTTTTGAATCTGGTTATTCCTTGGGCATTTGGCATCATTTCCTGTCCGAGGTTGGCTATCTCATCCATAGCAGCTTCCGAGGGGACAATGTCTTCAGCTTTGACAGCCTCAAGGTCAATGTCGCATGTAGGGTCTAAAGCCCAGGCTCGGAAAGTCTCAAAGCCTAGCACGATTCCTTGGGACCAGCCTATGTCTTGTGTCCAAGAGGCATATGACCGCTGCTTCAAGTAATTTTGGACCGTGTCCTTGGTATCATGCAACTGAGCCCTCATCTTCTTTAGCTGGTTTTTGAAGAACTTCAACCGGGAATCAGTGATTTCCAGCTTTGTCTCTACAACTTCAGCCCTAGACCGTTGAGTTGTGACCTTTCACTAGCCATTCAGAGTTGCTCGGTGTGTTCATCGTTATCTTTGGAGCAACTCTCCTCTATCTACCGAAGGTCCTCCTTAACAATGGAGTGATCCTCTTGGAGGGATTGCAGTTCAGCTGTAAGCTCCTCAATCCACGACTGCAGTTTGGAGTTAATCTCGATAGCTTCAAATTGCTGCTCACTCGCGATGAGTAGCTCAACATCCTGATCCTCCAAGAGATCTTTGAGCCTTGCCACCTAAGCCTTAGATATCGCTAACCTCTTCTTCAAATCCTCAGTCCCCATGGCCAAGGATTGTATTTTGGAAGTCTTAGTAGAGGAGAACCGAGTTCGTAACACCCTACCAAAAAAATTAGAAAACACGTCATCATTGGTGACTAAATAAATACTCTTTTTATGGGAGTGAATACTTACGCAAAGTTGATAGTAGATCATCCGCTCTGTCATATTCTGGGTTGAATGGTTATAGTCGCTGGTTAGTTGATCATGGGGGACGAAGTCCACCAAGGCGTTGAAGGGGTTCCCCAAAAGAGAACCTCCAAAGGTGGCTAGAGAACCCCCAATCGACCAGTCTACGGTTGAAGGCTTTACCAAGTCGTCACTTATGGAAGCAACGTTGGTGGGATCTTCGGGAACTATTGCCTAAGGTATAATCTCGGTAGCCTCAGGCGTTGGGGCTTTACCCTTAGAATCTGGAAACTTCTCCTTATTGGGTATGACCTCAGCTTGTTTAGTCTAAGCTTGCTTGGTCTCAGCTCCCTCATCCTGGTCATTTTCAGCATGAGTCGAAGCATCCTTCGACAGTGTTGCCTCAACTTCCACCTTCTCAGTGTCAGTAACAACCTTCTCAACGTCAGCCTCAGTTTTTGACAAGTCTCCAAGTAGCTGCTCTATATCTTCCAGGATGTGCCGAATGTTCGAGACTGAAGCCAACGAAGACAACTTGATGAGAATCAGAAAGCATCACTAAAGGATCCATGGCATCCAATTGGGCCTATTACTAGAGCAAGATCCAAGATGATAAAGAAGCACTTAGTGGGCTAATTCAAGAGATTTGGGCTGGTTCTAGAATGGAGCATTCAAACTTGGGCCCCAAGGAAGATGAAGGAGCAATCAATTTAATCCAATCTATTGATGGGGCTGATCTTGCTTAATTGAGTATAATTTTCTTAGCAATGGCGTGGATTAATGGCTAATTAAAAGGATTGAATGACTGATTGACATCCCTATTTCAAACCTTTCCAATTCCGTACCAATATTTGGCTGATTGATATATCTATTCAAGACATTCCATAGGTGATTTCTTTTCTTGGAGGAGCTGCTAATTTAAGACGAAATCAGCCTTAATTTTAGGATTCTTTTATTTAGTCTTTTATTATTTTCTGTTAGTAATCTGTATTCCTATTTCAGCCATGCATTATAAATAGCATGGACTCATTGTAATGAAGGACATGAAATGAAAAGATTAAAAATGTGAGGTTTTGCTTCTTCTATTGGTTCTTTAAAGAACCTCTGAACTTATCAAGGATTCTTCCTTGTGGCGTTCAAACTTTATACCTTCGGTTCATGATTTACTTATAATCATTGGGTCGGGGTTTTGCTACTTTATACCTTTGGTTCGCATTTTATCTATAAACGTTGGGTTAAGGTTTGTAACTTTATACCTTTGGTTCGCGTTTCAATTATAAACGTTGGGTCGGGGTTTGCTATCAAATCTGAATTTTAGCTTTCTTGGGTCTATATTTCAATATTGTTTGTTGGGTCTCAACGGCGTATCAATTGAGGTTCACATCACAACTCCACTGAGATAGCAATGATTAGGTCTACTGTTTGCTGCCGCTCTGCCAACTGCTTTATAGTTAATGGCCTCAAAGGCCTGTCACCAAGGAGAGCCCCAGAGTCAGCCACTAGGCAGACCATTGGTTTAGCAATAAAGGCCCTTTGAGAAGCACCCATGATACTGGCGAAAGTGCTTCTGACTCCCGAGACAGCTTTGGGCTTGTCTGACTTCCACCTCTTCAAGGAGGGGACTTAAGGATTCTCCTGCTCGTCCTCTATTTGTATGAAAGCTTGGTCCTTGACATAGTTAATCTGAGACATCTTTCTCTTGCCCTTATCTCCTGTAGGTCTCCTTAGAGCCTCGAACACTTTGGCAACAACAGGCTTCCTAGGAGGCTTAAACATTTTGGCAGCTTGGTGACCCAACCACCGACTCTTTGCCTTTAGCGATTGGCTTCCTCGGAGCCTTGGGCACAGGCCTTGTCTTCAGTTTGAGACCTTCAAATCTCCTCTCTTGGGGATGCCAAAGGTATTTCATTAAATTGGCTATTGTAGCCAGGCACCCGTTTTTCGTTCTTTCGAGCATAGGCCAAAATTTTGTTTACCCGATCCACTTCATCATCAGATAACTGGGGAGTATCTTTCATAGCACTCTCCGAAGGAACGCTAGTTTCCTGAGGCACTCTCGGGCCTCCAACCACTTCCGAGGTAGCGAACTCCCAATGTCCCTGTACGAAGAAGAAATGGTTCTTCCATTTCCTATTGCTGGAGTAGGTCTTCTCCAGCTGAATGAACTTCACCCTTTAACGAGCTATAAAGGTGAAGAGTGCATCACAGTTAGGGTTCTTGGTGGGCTTACACATCCACAAGAATGGATAGTTAGGGAATGCTCAACCCCAAGAACATTTGGCCAGAGAGCCACACAGGCAAAGAAGACCCTTGAGGCATTGGGCACGATTTGATAGGGAGCCATGTTGAGATAATTCAATAGCTCCCGAACTACCCACGGGAAGGGTAGCTTAAGGCCAGCTTGGAACATAGCCTCGTACAGGCACACTTCGTCTTCATCAGTGTGTACCATAATGCCAGACTGTTCGCTATCAAAATAGAGTGTCACATCTTTGGGGATGTAGCAAATCCAGTCTAACTCTATGTTCATCAACATTCGTCAACTTTGCCCTCCACAGCGCTAGGTAGGAATTACCCAAGCCACCGTCTGACTCATTCCTATCGTTGCGACCCATGAGGTATACAAACTTGGGGAATAACGATCGAGGGATACAAGGGTAACCTATTTGAATTAAGAGGTGGTGATGAGAATCAACAAGCATCATTAAAGGATCCATTGCATGTTCCAATTGGGCCTATTTCTAGAGCAAGATCCAAGATGATCAAAGAAGCACTTAGTGGGCTGATTCAAGAGATTGATTGAATGACTGATTGACATCCCTATTTCAGACCTTTCCAATTCCATACCAATTAATTGGCTGATTGATATATCTATTCAAGACATTCCATACGTGATTTCTTTTCTTAGAGGAGCTGCTAATTTAAGACGAAATCAGCCTTAATTTTAGGATTCTTTTATTTAGTCTGTTATTATTTTCCTTTAGTAATTTGTATTCCTATTTCAACCATGCATTATAAATAGCATGGACTCATTGTAATGAATATGAAATGAAATATTTAAAAAGGTGAGGTTTGCTTCTTCTATTGGTTCTTCAAAGAACTTCTGAACTTATCAAGGATTCTTCCTTGTGGCGTTCAAACTTTATACCTTCGGTTCATGATTCCTTCATAATCATTGGGTCGGGGTTTTACTTCTTTATACCTTTGGTTCGCGTTTCAATTATAAACGTTGAGTCGAGGTTTGCTATCAAATCTGAATTTTAGCTTTCTTGGGTCTATATTCCAATATTGTTGGTTGGGTCTCAACGGCGTATCAATTGAGGTTTGCATCATTTGGTATCAGAGCTTGCTTAATTGAGTATAATTTCCTTAGCAATGGTGTGGATTAATGGCTGATTAGAAGGATTGAATGACTGATTGACATCCATATTTCAGACCTTTCCAATTCCATACCAATTAATTGGCTGATTGATATATCTATTCAAGGCATTCCATAGGTGATTTCTTTTCTTGGAATCATGAACCAAAAGTATAAAGTTTGAACGCCACAAGAAAAATCCTTGATAAGTTCAGAAGTTCTTTGAAGATCCAATAGAAGAAGCAAACTTCACCTTTTTAAATATTTCATTTCATATCCTTCATTACAATGAGTCCATGCTATTTATAATGCATGGTTGAAATAAGAATAGAAAATACTAAAGGAAAATAATAACAGACTAAATAAAAGAATCCTAAAATTAAGGCTGATTTTGTCTAATCACCTATGAAATGTCTTGAATAGATATATCAATCAGCCAATTAATTGGTATGGAATTGGAAATGTCTGAAATAGGGATGTCAATCAGTCATTCAATCCTTCTAATCAGCCATTAATCCACACCATTGCTAAGGAAATTATACTCAATTAAGCAAGATCAGCCCCATCAATAGCTTGGATTAAATTGATTACTCCTTCATCTTCCTTTGGGCCCAAGTTTGAATGCTCCGTTTTAAAACCAGCCCAAATCTCTTGAATCAGCCCACTAAGTGCTTCTTTGATCATCTTGGATCTTGCTCTAGTAATAGGCCCAATTGGAACATGCAATGGATCCTTTAATGATGCTTGTTGATTCTCATCATTTACTTGGGCCCAAAGGAAGATGAAGGAGTAATCAATTTAATCCAAGCTATTGATGGGGCTGATCTTGCTTAATTGAGTATAATTTCCTTAGCAATGGCGTGGATTAAATTGATTACTCATTCATCTTCCTTTGGGCCCAAGTTTGAATGCTCCATTTTAGAACCAGCCTAAATCTCTTAAATCAGCCCACTAAGTGCTTCTTTGATCATCTTGGATCTTGCTCTAGTAATAGGCCCAACTGGAACATGCAATGAATCCTTTAATGATGCTTGTTGATTCTCATCATTGTTCGCGTTTCAATTATAAACGTTGGGTCGAGGTTTGCTATCAAATATGAATTTTAGCTTTCTTGGGTCTATATTCCAATATTGTTTGTTGGGTCTCAATGGCGTATCGATTGAGGTTCGCATCAGGTGGGTTACACTCAGACGGAGCCGATCTACTGTCGATTTGATTAGAGGAAGAAGAAAATCCAAGGACTTGAGTATTGGACTATTTGGGTCAACAAAAGATTCGATAGAAGGCACAAAATTGACCGAAACCCTAAAGAAAATTACTCTCTAGAAGTAGTATTGAGAGAACTGGTTAGAGTGGAAGCAAGCCAGCGAATGACAAGTGCAGAGCTCACATACAGCAAGAATGGAGTTTCAGGAGAGAAGAGCTTTGCAAAAGATTGTAAAATAGTGAAATAAGAAGGGAAAACACTTTTATAGGGATGCAGAGAAGATAGAGAGTCAGATGATGCCACACGAAGTCCTAGTGTTTCACCTTGAAATCACGCGTTGTGACGACCCGCATGTGCAAATCAATTAAATTGTAATTGATCCCATGGTTTGCCTCTCAGCCCTGTCCCTTGTGGAAACAAGACTCAGGGATTTCAACATTTATTGTCGTAACAAGAAAGCTGCAGCGAAAGACTTTATTAAGACTACAAAAAATAAAGCAATAAATGAAACATCACACAACATCCACCAGAGTAACTACAAAGCCTCATAGCATAAATAACCATCAATGTATCGGTCATTAGACCATCATCAAGATACAAACCACGTATAATTAAACATCATCATCACATTGTTCTAACAAAAGGATCATAATATCAATCACTAAGCTTAAGGAGAGCTAGGGAGATTACAATCTCCATCATATCACCCACGAACGGCTCCTCCTTCGTCCCACATTGACTTTAGCCACTCCGGGTCCAAGTCCTCAAAGATGACTTGTATCAAGTCTTGGGCAATCACCCAAGTCTACTTCGATGGCATCCTCTTCTAGGATAGCTAAACCGCACAATATCCATAATGATGGGGGAAACATAAATAAAGGGGGTAAGTCTAAGACTTAGTGATTATTAACACAAATAATACCCATGCCAGTTTAGTAATGAACTCTAATGTTTTTATAAAGCATACGACAGTTCAATCATGACAGTTTACCTCATATGTGATATAGATATATATAGTATATGCATATAATACAGAATAATAGTCATAGCCCAACAATATAGTCTACTCGAGATATTACCCCTTCTCAACAGGGTTGGCGTTGTCCCGAGGGACCTGTAGTACAATACCGGTGCCACAGATATCACAAGCTACCGTACATAACACCAGCGGCATGACCGAGTCCGACCTCGGGTGGCCCACACCGCTAATGATGTTCGTTATATAGTGACCGCCCATTAAGACTGCATCGGCCACGAACAACCATTGGATCCAAGGCCCATATAACATAACACGTTTGACCATAAAGCTAACATGTATAGTAAGCCCATGACCATTATACCGCACGTATTGGTATACCATGTTATACGATGCAAATTATCTTGTCTATATTTTACATGCATATCTTTTACAAGTCTCACTTTATTAACATATTCAGCACAATGTTTCTCTCAAAATGCTAGAGTTCATGTGCAACAAGTATAAACAGTGAGAGTTGTAAATATGCTTGTTTTCTTAGTATGCAAAATAGATGTGCAGTGCACGGAAAATAACATTAAGCATTATATGAGTTAAAAATCACCGGGTTCGAATAACGTCTTTGAGTAATCCAATTGATCCGGGTTCTCCAAATCTATGGAAAACCTTACATTAGTCCTACTTCTGCCTCACAACAACTTAGAATAAGGAAATAGGAGCTATGGGATGACTGGTAAAAATGGAGTTCCCTTGTCGCACTTTGACCGTATGTCCGGGCTCGGGGCCGTACATCCGTTGTGATATTACGGACCGTACGTCCAGTCACGAGACCGTATGTCCGCTTCAAGGTTTTCTAGGAGAACCTCATTTTCTCGCCACTATCTGCCTATTCTCCGACTCCTAAGGCTATTAAAGACTCCCTAAGGCCTCCTAACTCAAAATATTACCTCCACGCAACAAGATTAAGCTAAGTTAACAAAATGCTAACCTAAACAAGATCCAAAGTGTTAACAAAGCTAAAACTATGACTAGCCACACAGAAGAACAATCGAGCAGCATAACGACGTATTTAAAAAGCTAAGGAACCGAATGTTACCTCCTTGAAGCAAGACTTCAAGAACCTCCTCACCAAAAGCTTCGAAACACACGATATGCTCACAAACACTCACAAAACTCACTCAGAAGACCAACTGGCAGCCTGAGGGCGTCTGAAAGGTGTGAAAAATGAAGGGGGATAGAGGGTTATTTATAGGAGAGGACTGCTACAAACTCTCTGAAAAGTAGCGAGCATCCACCCAACCGGTACTGTTGCACAACGGTCCAAAGGTTGTCTTGTACGTCCAAGTATTACCTAGGGGGGTATACCAAAAAGTAGTGTACATCTGGTGGACCCCAGCATACATCCGCTTGACCTAGCATACATCCGTGTTATAGTCCAAATTTCCTCTTAAGTTGAGTCGAACGATGATTCGCACCCGATGAGTCCCGCCAAAAAGGCTATATCTAGAGTTGTAGAACTCCGATTGGAGTGTTCTTAGTGTCATTGGAAAGCTAACTCGAAGATATACAAAATCATATTTCACTAGAATTGCCTAATTCTGAAGGTAGTGCGCTCGAGTGCACATATAGTACGATCAAGTGCACTCGTGCCCTTTCGGATTTGGAAATTTCAAGCTCAAGTGCGATCGAGCGCACCTACAGTGCGATCGAGTGCACTGGGCTGACCTGGTCAAAACCCTAAAGTTAGCTAATAAATACAATTTTTTATTGTAAAAATGCCGGGGGCGCTGTTGAGTCCTAAACTTCGACCTAGAGTTGTTCTTAAGCTTTTCGAACGTTTTCCTTTGAAAGTTTTAGTTTTGTTATGATTTCAATTGATTTAATTATGTCTTTTGTTATCATGAGAAGCTAAAATCTTCAACTAAGGTTGAAGATGAAGCCTCATCATTGATTAGTTCTATATTTCTCATGTTTCTGTTCGTATAATTTCGACTTTAATATGAAGTATTTTTGTTTCAATCCAGTTATGTGACAAAATTGTATTGATTGTTGTTTATAAAATTGTTGAAACATTGGATATTCGATGTGTTTCATCTAACAGATACATCGAATCTTTTGATTGAAATTTGATATCCATTGTCTTTCGTTGTTTAAACAGATATATTAGATCTTTTGATCTCAATTGGATATTCGTTGTCTTTCATAATAGAAATGGATTCATCAAATCTTTCAATAGGATTTTATAAAACACGATAGAACATGCTTAGGGTTTAATTTCTTGATAGATGTATGAACAAAACATAAGAGTATGAGTTTTGATTTGGTGAGGTGGATTATGAAAACCTTAGTATCTTTTTATTATTCATTTAATCAATTTTATTTTCAATTTATTTTTATTTTGCACAACAAAACCTTTTGAACTTCGGAACTAGGTTAAAATATGATTAGTTTAGATAAAAATTGATTCTTGCAACACAATTCCCTGTGGATCAACCTCGCACTTGCACAAGCTGTACTACACAAGAATCATGCGCTTGCGAGTAATTATAATTTGCACATCATCAAACATGCTTCCATGATTCACCATAACATTATCATAATTGATAATGCCAGAATGAGATATGTGCACCAAAAATAACTCGGTACACTTATCCACACCATCAAGGCCAAATCAATGATTCGAAATTTGAATTCCATAAGATCATGAAACAACCCATATCTTTCATCAACGCTATGCAGCACATGTGGGACCGAGATTCAAGGGGTAATAACCGCCACCAAACGCCTTTAAAAGGGAAGCTCCAATTCACAATTTAGTAATCGCAATTTCTCTCTATAAGCTCTCATTGCGTTTACGATTTCTTTAAGCCCTTCACTGACTTAGGCATCGGAGCTATCCCCCGCCGACACACCATTGGTAGCTCTGATCCTATTACTTTCTTTAGTAGCAGAAGATTCAACTGCCTAACTATTCCTCGGGCACAGTATCAATCCTCAGACATAGCACAGAGACCGACTGTTCCTCGGACAATGTGTTAGAACTTGCCACGTCACTACTAGAAAAACTATCATTAACATGCGCCAAGCACGGATACATTTGATGATAAATTTAAATCGGGTATCCTTTGTGATTTGTGCAAAGAATGGATACTTTGGATGATTTAATTAATTTTTTTAGCAAAATAGAACATACATAAAATGTGTCATTTGAGAATTTCGGATAATATTGATTAACATGAAATATGTTGCTATGAGTTTGTGAGTGTTGATTCCAAAACCTTAGTGCTCGTCCATTGATTAATTTCATCATGTTTAAGTTTATATTTGTTTATTTTTAATTTAAAAATCACTCAATTTTTGTAACTAGGTTAAGATTTAATTAATATAGATAAATTTTATTTTCATAAACACAATTCCCTGTGGGATTAAAAAAATAATTGATTGCTGGATTTTGTTTACATATTTTGCCTCCATATGAAAACAAAATTATTGTAACATATTTAAAATAATAATAATAAATAATAAATAAATAATAAAAATAAATTTGAAAAAAGATATCTGGATGGGCACTTCTTGGTGTGCTTCGCCAGTGTGCGCTCGAGTGCATGTCAAACCAGAGGGGTGTTGCTTCCTTGATGCCTTTCTTCCAAAAACTGGTATTTCTCACATTAAATCCACTCTTTTCCCTTAGCAACCTTCAAGCCACTAAAATTACAAAAATAAAACAAAATGTTAGATTATAGCACAGCTAAAGGATAACCATATGCAATTTTATGGGCTCAAATATGCAATATTTGGCACTCATCAAACTTGTTGTGAAAATTTTAATTACTCGCAAGTGCACGAATCTTTTGTAGTAAATGGATTGCAAGTACGAGGTCGATCACACAAGGAATTATGTTTTTGAAAACAAAATTTATTTAAACTAATTAAATCGTAACCTAGTCACAAAAATTTAATCAATAGACGAAGCTCTAAGGTTTTGGAATTAGCACTCACAAAATCATAGCGACATATTTCATGTTCATTAATATTTTCCGAAGTTTTCAATGACACATTTTATGTATGTTCTATTTTTGCTCAAAAGATTAATTAAATATCCAAAGTATCTGTTCTTTGCACAAATCACAAAGGATACCCGATTTAAATTAAATCATCCAATGTATCCGTGCTTGACACAAATCACAAAGGATATTCAACTTAAACCAAATAATCCAATGTATCCGTAGAACGAATCATAATGGATATCCAATAATTTAGCCAAACAAAAATCCAGCAATCCATTTAAATGAAATCATTCAATTAATTGAATATAAATAGAACAATCAGAAATACAATTCATATAATCGGAAAAATATCAATTTACATGAAAAATTATATTGCTAATCATCTATGAGGCTTCATCCTCAACCTTAGTTGAGGGTTTAGCTTTCCATGGAATTGAAAGAAAATACAACAATTTGGGAATCCATAGAAGTTGAGAAGCTTACAAAGAGAAAACTCAAATTGAGAGCTACCAAAAACTAGAAAACCCTAAGCCTTTTTGCTCCTATTCTCTTGAAAATTTGTCCCTAGCTGCCTCCCCTTTGTTCTTTTCTGTCTTTTTCTTTTTATATAGCTCTCTAGGTTTTTTTTTTTTTTTTTTTTTTTTCTCTCTCCAAACTGTGCTAGGTAGAAGCTACGTAAAACATGTCTAACACATCCATCCTGATGGGAGTTTTACCGTCCGAACAAGTGCCTTTTGCTCGAGTGTGGTGTAGATGGGATCAAGCACAGGTGCGCTGATTCGTCTGATGCTGCTACCTTGGGCGTGAGGGCGCTGAAGTGTATTTGTATTGCGTTGGTGTGTTGAAGAGGGTCCGGTAGAAGCTGCAAAACAGTAACAAAAAAAATTTATATATATTGTTTTGTTTTTATGTTTTTGTTTTTTCCTTTATCAAGCCAAGGTTATTCATCAATAAGTCATCCAACAAATCTCAAGATAAACAGGATTAAGCTCAAATTCATACCTCAGAAACTATATGCTAATGTGCTCATGATAATTCAACTCAAAACAATTGAAGTCTCTTTTACCCAAAAATAAGTCGTAGGACTCAGATTCCAAATGAAATGATCATGTGTTCAACACTTTAAGCAAGCCAATGAAATGCAAACCACAGTTATAGTTTAACTCAAACTTAACAACATCAAATTTTTTTTTTTTTTTTTTTTAGAACAAACAGATAGAAAAAAACAAACAAACAAACAGACAATTTGTCTTTCCTTAAACACCCCCAAACTTGAATTACACATTTTCCTCAATGCATAGTATAAAAATACATTACCAGAATGAAGGAAACATCTGAGGATGAAAAAGGCAGGGCGTCCCCCAAACTTAAACACCATAATATCTATCAAAAACTTACAGCAATATTTTCTCACGGAAACAAGCGTCAAAAGATTAATTGTTGTTAAAAATGAAATAAAATGAAAAAGGCAAAAAAAGAAATCATGGGATCAAGCACAGGTGCGCTGATTAGTCTGATGCTGCTACCTTGGGCGTGAGGGCACTGAAGCGTATTTGTATTGCGTTGGTGTGTTGAAAAGGGTCCGGCAGAAGCTACAAAACAGTAACCAAAAAAATTTATATATATATTGTTTTGTTTTTATGTTTTTGTTTTTTCCTTTACAAGCCAACCAAGGTCATTCATCAATAAGTAATCCAACAAATCTCAAGATAAACATGATTAAGCTCAAATTCATACCTCAGAAACTATATGCTAATGTGCTCATGATAATTCAACTCAAAACAATTGAAGTCTCTTTTACCCAAAAATAAGTCGTAGGACTCAGATTCCAAATGAAATGATCATGTGTTCAACACTTTAAGCAAGCCAATGAAATGCAAACCACAGTTATAGTTTAACTCAAACTTAACAACATCAATTTTTTTTTTTTTTAGAACAAACAAATAGAACAAACAAACAGACAATGTGTCTTTCCTTAAACACCCCCAAACTTGAATTACACATTTTCCTCAATGCGTAGTATAAAAATACATTACCAGAATGAAGGAAACATCTGAGGATGAAAAAGGCAGGGCACCTATCAAAAACTTGCAGAAATATTTTCTCACGGAAACAAGCGTCAAAAGATTAATTGTTGTTAAAAATGAAATAAAATGACAAGAAATAAAATGAAAAAGGCAAAAAAAGAAATCATGACTAGAGGTGCGGAAAATAAAATGGAAAATGAAACTTATTGTGTTTTCCCCGATCATTCGAATGTCCAACTAATCCCTTCCACTTTTTCTTCTTTAAAACATTATAGTGCCTTGGAAGAATGTTTCGCCATCTTAGGTAGCCAACTTGCTTGCTTTGACAACTCTTCTTAGGAAGATGGCTCCTAGATTTGCGCACTTGCATGCACAAGTCCTTGAGGATTTTGGCATAAGATGGCTCTTTGAGACATTGAAGAGCTGAAGCTTTGAGTTCATTATGTGTCTCAAGAAGGACAATGATGAAGGAAGAAGCTTCAGTACTCACTTCCTTGTCATTGGACAGATTTGGATTAGCTGGAGCCTCAATTTTCTCTTGGTGCTCAACTTACTCCTCTTTTTCTCCCTCCTTTTTGTTATCAACAATTTCCTCACACCCAAGTGTGGTGGTGGCTTGGGCATGCTTATGATAAGAATTGCTAGCATCATCCTCATCAATCATGTAGTGTCCTTTAGGTTATCGAACTGGGGATATTCAGGATGGTGCAATTCATGAAATTTGGGAGCATAATTTCCCGTAGCTTGAGTTTGCCATGAGAAATCAAAATGATTACTCCATTTCAGGTTGTAAAAGTTAGAATTTCATTCAAACCCCGGGCTGGAGTAATTGGTGTTCATTTGCTCATATGAAAAATCAGAAAATTCTCCAATGAGTAGACAATTTCTAACATGATGATAAGATTGGAGCAGTATGAACATAGTTCATATGATGAAAATGTAAGGGGAGTTGGTAGGAGCGGGTGTCCTACAACTAGGAGAAGCATGTTGTATAGAAAAATTGCTAAAATTATCAAAAGGATTTGGAAAATGTGCCCTCCAATTAGTTGAAACATGTTGCACCCACTTTTTGTTAAAATCATCTAAAGAATACATAACCGCTCTCACTTTTTAAAACAAAAACATACTTCTACATGAAACATTAACCATTCTTCTAAAAATATTTAAACAAAAATAAATATTATAACATAAAAAATTACTATTAACACAATCATAAACAACAATACCAAAAATTGAAAACTAAAACTTAAAAACTCACAAAAAGGACCAAAAATAATTTTACAAAATTTTTAGCTGCTGAACTTGTTGATGCTGCATGTTGAGTGTTCGGATGCCGCTAGTTGCATCTAGACGGCACTGTGGCAGAAGGTTGCTATGCAGTCAACTGGGAAGGGCGTCTGAAAGGTTGTTGGGTGCGCCCAGACGGTGTTGCAGCACACAGGAAGCCAAAAAAACAAATTGTATATTTTGTATATATATATATATATATTTTCAAGCCAAGGTTATTCATCCATAAGTCATTCAACAAATCTCAAGATATACATGATTTATTTCAAATTTCATACCCTATAGACTATATGCTAATGTGCTTGTAATGATTCAACTCAAAACAAGTAAAGTCTCTCTTGACCAAAAATGAGTCAAAGGACTCAGATTTCAAATGACATGATGATGTGTTCAAAACGTTAAGCTAGCCAATGAAATGCAAACCACAGTTACAACTTAACTCATAATTAACAACAACAGAGCACATTTTTTTTTTTTTTAGAACGAAATTGAAGCACACAACAAAAAGTTAACAAGAAATGGACAGCAGTGTCTTTCCATACCCCTAAACTTGAATTACATATTTTCCTCAATGTGGGTAGCAATACAATACCAAGAGGTGAGGAAACAAAAGTGTGCAAATAGAGAATGTCCTCCAAACTTACTCATAAACAACATCTGTCCTGAAATTCACAGCAACACAAAAACAAAAATCAAAACAAATGACAAAAACAAAAAGGAAAGATGGGTTGCCTCCCACAAGCGCTAAGATTACCGTCTTCAGCCAGATTCTCCACAGTAGATGATGATCAGTCTTGATGAGTAGGACCCTCCAAGAGCGTATTTTCAATCTCTGGCTTCGTCAATTCCAAGAGCCCTATCCCTCGCGGGACAAGACTCAGGGATTTCAACCTCTCAAAACAAGAGAACTTAGCGGAAGACTTTCTAAAACTATAGAAAATAGAGAGCAGTAAACATCCACACAATTACACACCAGTGTAGATATAAAGCCTCATAATATAAAGATAATCATCAAATGTACCGGTCATCAGACCGTCATCTAAATAAAAGGATTACAACCATAACATAATAACATCATTATCTTAATAAAAGATCAACAGACAAAATCCTAAGCTTAAGTATGGGGTAACGAGACTCAAATCTTGACCATATCAGCACGGGTGGTTCCTCCTTCATCTCTAACCATATCAGGTCCATGTCCTAAAAAATGACCTGAATTAGATCCTTAGCAATCACCAAAGTCTGCTCCGATGGCATCCTTTTCTACGATAACTAAACAACGTAGATATGCGTAATGAAGGGGGAAAAACATAAATAACGGGGTAAGTCTAAGACTTAATGAATATTAACACATATAATGTCCATGCCAGTTTAGTAATGATTATTATAGAGTATACAACAGTTCAATCATGACAGTTTTCCATAGGTATGATATAGATATATAATATATGCATATGATATAAAGTGACAGTCATAGTTTAACAGTATAGTCTACTCGAGATATTACCCATTCCCAACAAGGTTGGCATTGCTCTGAGGGACTTGTAATACAACACCGGTGCCCCGGATATTGTACGCTACCAAACATAACACTAGCGGCACGTCTAAGTCTGACCTTTTGTGGCTCACACCGCTAATGATATCTGTCCTGTAATGACTCGTTGAATCCAAAGCCCATATAACACACACATTTGACCATAAAGTTAACATGTATAGTAAGCGCATGGCCATTATCCCACACGTACCAATGTACCATGTCATACGATATTAAATTATCTTATCTGTAGTTTACATGCATGCTTTTACAAGTCTCACTTTATTAACATATTTAGCACAACATTTTTCATAAAAAGCTAGAGTTCATGTGCAACAAAGTGTATATCATGAGAGTTGAAATATATGCATGTTTTTGGTACACAAAATAGTTGTGCAGTTCATGGAAAATAATAGTGAGCATTATGTGAGTTAAAACTCACCTGAGTCGTATAGTGTCTTCTAGTATTCCAAATGATCCGAGTTCCCCAAATATGTGGAAAACCTTCTATTAGTCCTGATTCTATTAAAACAACTCTATAACAACAAAATAGCTATCAAACAGTTGGTCAAAAAAATGTTCCCTGGAACATTTCGGACCATACGTCCAGTCTTGTACGTCCGCTTTGAGGTTTTGAGGAAGAACCTCATTTTGTCCACTCGTCCTCCTATTCTTCCAAATCAAATTCTAAGGCTATTTAAAGGCTTCCTAAGGCCTCCTAACCCAAAATTAAACCTCTATGCATACGAAATCATGTTAAACCAAGATAAATGCTAACCTAAACAAGATTTAAAACACAACCTAGCTAAAGCTAAAACTAACAACTTAAGACAATATTTGAGCAGCATAACGACGTAAAAATGAGCTAGGCTTAAGGATATTATCTCCTCAAAGCGAAACTTCGAGAACCTCCTCACCGATAGCACCAAAAGCTCACAAACCTCACAAAACACACTCACAAGGGTTCTGGCAGCCTCAGGGTGACGTGAACAGTGGAAATGGGTGTGTGATGAAGAAGGGGGTAGGGGGTATTTATAGCTAAGGGTCCTACCAACCCTTGTGAAAAGTAGCCGACGTCCACGTACTTGGGAGCGTATGTCCAGTACTATTTACACAGCGGTCCAAAGGCTGTAGAGTACGTCCAGGTATTATCTAGAGGGTATTCCAAAAGTAGCGTATGTCTGTGTGGTTCCCAGCGTACATCCGTGTACTATTTTCAGGCATACACGGAGGTCCCCCCCGCGTATGTCCGCACTAGAAACAGAAGCATATGTCCTCCAACCCTAGCATATGTCTGGTCAAAAAATTCAAATTAACCCTCTAACTAGACTACCTATGCTTAGTTGATTATTTGGGTCACTACATTCTCCCCTCCTTATAAAAATTTTGTCCTTGAAATTTCTAGAAAAAGTACCAAAAGAACAGCATTCAAAGAGGAGTAGAGTGTTACCTTGCATCCGTAGTATCATCGATATCATGCTTAGTGGGTTCCTGGGCTATCTGCTCCCAACCATCAACTGACACTACATCATCCTCAAACAACTGCGGAAAATCATCTCGCAAGTCATCCAATGCATCGTACTCAATGTTGACAATGCTATACCAATCGCCATCAATTTCAACTCCTAAGTCCATCAACAAACAAAAGGAGTAATTCCACATACAGTCTGGGTCGATTGGTATAAGTGCCATGATCTTGTAGAGAAAAATGAACTCTTTCTTAACCAACTATTCTATTACCCAAAACGGAAATAAACATACTATCCAAGTATAATCTTGAAGAAAATAGTCATTCATAATCACTCTAACAAATGCGGATAATGACTCTGCATGTCGTGCTCTACTTCCCATGATACTTCCTCGACACCATGGTTACGCCACAATACCTTAACGATATGAATCGTCTTAGTACGTAGTACTTACTCCTTCTTATCCACAATCTTCACCGGCTCCTTGACATAAGTCAATCCCTCTTGGATTCCTAATGGCTCATACTCCACAATCACATCGGGGTTAGCGATGTACTTCCTCAACATTGAGACATGGAAGATGTCATGCGTCCCGACCAAATCTGGAGGGTAAGACGACTCTATATGCCAACTTCCCTACTCTCTGGGTGATCTCAAACGGTCTAATAAATTGAGGGCTAAGCTTCCCATTCTTTCCAAATTAGATCACTCCCCTCATGGGTGATATCTTGAAGAATACATAACCCCCCACTTTGAACTCCAACGGTCGCCTCCGATTATCGGCATAGCTCTTTTCCTGACTTTGGGTTGCACTCATCCTTTCCCTAATGATGAGTACCTTGTCACGAGTATCCTGAATCAATTTTGACCCCAACATTTGTCTCTCACTAATGTTGTCCCAATACAAGGGCGAGTGACACTTACGTCCATAAAGTGCTTCATAGGGCGACATTCCAATAGTCACCTGATTGCTGTTGTTGTAGGCGAACTCAATCAAAGGTACCTACTTGTGATGCCTCGCCCAATGGGAATATCAATTAAATAGTAATTGACCTCAAGGCGCGCCATCCCAGCCATGTCCTTCCGAGACATGACCTCCGGGAAAACACCTTTCTCGTTATAAAGAGAAAACTGCAGTGGAAGACTTTACCAAGATTATGGGATCAAGAGATAGTAAATGAAACATCACACAAGATACCAGAGATAAAGTACTACCTCCATAATATTATAAAGAGTCCCCAAATGTATCGGTCATCAGACCGTCAAACCGATACATTCCCAAAATAAGATACTACAACATTGTTCACAAAAGATCAACAGATCAAAGCCTCTTAAGCTTCAACAAAGCTAATGAGATCAGAATCTCTATCATGTCTGCATTGGCAGATCCTCTATCCTCCCACATTGTCCTAAGCCAAACAGGATTCATATCCTCAAAGATCACCTGAATCAGGTCCTGAACGATTCACCCAAGTAGGCTTCGACGGCATCCTCGTCTAAAGCAGCTAAACCGCGCAATTATTTGTAATGATGGTGAAAGACATAACATAAAGGGGGTAAGTGATGTGAACCTCGTCAAGAATAACGAGACCCAACAACGAAAGGGAACCCAAGATCGTTCTATGGACAGATTCGAATGGAAGACCTCGACCTGTTGTTTATGACAAACAAGAACCTCGGTATAAGGAAGACGCCACAAACGGTGGTGGAGTTTCCGTTTGATAAGTCTAGATGAGCGCCACAGGAAATCCCGATAAGTTCAAGTAGCTCTTCAAAGAACCAAAGAGAATAAACCTCACAAGTTTTATGAATAATCAATCTCTGCCTCCATAGGAGTACAAAGAGTATTTAAAATAGGTACTGTAAAATAAAACCTAACCCTAATTTGACTGACTTTGGGCTAAGCCCATTATCTAATCATAAAATATATCTAACCCTAGATAAGATGACTTTGGGCCAAGCCCATTACAATAACACTTAAAATATAGATAAAACATCCATTTAAATATAAATAACCAAATTAACTAATAAGACCCAAATACAATTAAAATTCCAACTTATTTATTTTTCCTTCTGCGTCATTACCAATGATGCAGCATAGGAAAGAAGCTAAAATAGGAAAGAAGAGCTGGACGCCTAGAGTAGCCATGCAATC
>VIBQ01000051.1:0-17626 GCA_006937295.1 Carpinus fangiana | reverse complement strand
TTGGCGAGAAGCCCGTCACTGTCTTTGGTGTCAGGTATTAGACCCATTGTTGGATTCTATTCCACGACCGCAATTATAGTTGTAATCGACATATGGTTGTGAGGATGTATGTTATATTTGAGGAAATGTGTTGGTGGGTTGTGCTTGTAATGTGATTTGCGTAATTTGTAGGAACCCGGAGGAGATCCCTTGGGCCGAGACTGGAGCCGAGTACATTGTGGAGTCCACTGGAGTTTTCACTGACAAGGAAAAGGCTGCTGCTCACTTGAAGGTTTGTCACCGATACATACTGATGTTGCCTTTCTTAACTTTTTCCATGATAAGTTTGTTGCGTTGATTATATTCTTTTAACTGGACGAAGTTTGTGTTATCGATTTATTCCACTCAGCAAGTAACTTTATTGTACTGCTTGGTTGTATTTAGAATGAAATTTGCCACCACGTCTTCCGAATTTTGTTACTTGGTGAGTTGTGTTTGATGAAAGGATGGTTAGCTACATTTCTTTTTGTTATTTGTTTGTTTTCTACTTTGGCTACATAGCACATTTCATGTGGGCGTCCAGCTTCCAAACACCTGGAAGGACCTGTTCCGCTGCAGAAGAGTTGTGAATTTGCTAGGCATCATGTTGATTCATGCCCAATTGTTGCATTTGGATAGCTTATGGATAACGAAGCGGGGTGCCCTTGTGATTGGTTTTTTCTTACTCCGTCGGCATGTCACTTTTGTCTGTTTTACAAAATTTCCTGAAAGATCACCTCCAACCTGCTTTTGCTAACTTGCCCACTTTTGAACCAAATTAGTCTTGAAAATCACCCCTCACGACACTAATCACCTTGCTAACAAATTACACATGGCACTGCGTTCACAGAACATTTTGGTAACCATTATGGTTGCCTGCCCAGTTTAGGTCTAATCTCTCTCTTCCTTGGCCTTAATGCTGTTATCTTAGATTGGTTTTGTTTGATCCCAGGGAGGTGCAAAGAAGGTCATCATCTCAGCCCCTAGCAAGGAAAAAAAATATGGTTATTTTGGAAATTTTAACAAAATTTAACAGAAAATTCTAACGAGATGGGGTAATTGAAATAGATTGAAAATTTAATACTCTTAATTGAGAGTTTTTAAACTTTGAATATAGTATCAAAACAAGTAAAAGTTTAAGAGAGTTTTACGAAATTTCCAACAAATTAAAGACTCATAAGGCCTTCTACTCAATGGAATGGCATATCTCTTCTAGTATATCTTCTAAAGGTTATTAGGTTATTAGGTTATTCTATTATTTTATTTAAGGATTTTAAACTCCTAATAGTTGCTTTTAAATTAAATGAATTATAATTTTTTTTTTAAAAAAAATTGTAAATACTGATTTGATATCTATTTAATTTAAAGAAGAGATTTTAAGAATTTTAAATGATAGTGTAACTTAAATATTAGATAAAATTATTAAATTTGTCCATGTGGTTTGACCTCGTAATAAATAAATCCTTGTTATTTCAAAACGAACTTATAAATCTTGCTTTTGTAGCAAAATATTCTTTGTACGACTTCCGGCCATTTTTTGCAGTTTTGTTCTTATGAAATTATAATTTTACTCTCAAATCAAAAATTATAAAAACAAAACACAAAAGGTTTTGGGTGGGTAGCCGGCCACTCCAAAATCAACTCCTTGGGGGTGGCTAAACCACTCTCATAGGCTCATAGCTAGAGGGGTTGCTCAGGTACCCGCTACACCTTAATCAGCTAGAGGAAGTAGTTCACCCCTTTTGAGTTTTTACCGGGGTGGCCAACCACCCCACTCCAAACCTTTTTATATTTATTTATTTATTTTTATTTGAGGGTAAATTCATACTTTTATAAGAGATTGTCGAAATTTTGTATTGAGTGACTAGATAAACCTACTATTATTGAATTTGTGTGAGATCTACACGAGTTCACAATTTTAATAGTTGATGACCCGTTGATCTATTGAATTTTTAGGATAAGATGGAAAAAGATAGGGAAAATGTTGACGTGAATAATTTATTTTTTCATGTGAGAAATGATATAATTCATTTATTTTTCAACCATCTTCTTAATGAATGGATGAATCCATTATTGAATTTGTGTGTGATTTGTATGAGTGCACAAATCTAATGGTTAATCTATTAAATTTATAAGATAAGATGAGGAAAAGATGGATAAAATATTGCAGGATTTATAAGTTTATTTTGAAACCATAAAAAATTTGTTGTTACATAGTCAAACTACATGGACCAATTCAACAATTTTATCTAACAACTATAAAGGACTATGTTGACGGACTTGCCTTCCCACAGTAGCTTTGGCTTAAACCGAACATTCTACAGCGGATGAGAACCTCGATGATCACGCCCAATGAAAAAAATTACACCGGTTGCTCCTTCCCGCCCTTTAGCTTAGAAAAAAAAAAACCCTACATGGACCAATTCAACAATTTTATCTAACAACTAAAGGATTATAATTAGATAATATCGAACCTAACCAATATTTGTTTTTTTTTTTTTTTTTAGATGTAATCAGTTAAAGAGATGGATTTTTTAATTCAAATGATTTGATTTGAGTATAATATGAAAAAATGTGTTTTGAAATACGTTTTTTTATTTATTAAAATATGTGTTTTTTATGAAACATAAAAATGAAAAGTACTTTTAAGTATTTTTTGTAATTGTATTTGTTTATTTATTAATGATTATGAAGGATCCATGCCCAAACCCCCCTTCCAATAAATTAGTTCGTGGGAAACACTTACAAACTAAACTTTAAAAACGACATGTGTCCATCTTTTAACCTATTAAAAGAGTATATGAAATATTTCTCACATATAAAGGACACATATCACTTTTAAAGACTTAGTCGTAAAAAACTTATGCCCTATAAATATGTATGCCTAAAAATTAGATTTTGTCCCGAAAGAAGTTTGGCCCTTATCCATGCTTCAACTCTCAGATAAATTTCAAATTATGGTTTTGTCCCTATTTAAAACCCAATTTCAAATTATGGCTTTGCCCCTATTTAAAACCCGGCAATTATGAAAGAAATGTTATATGCATTCCTACTATTACCATTAAATCTAAAATTTAACATATTTAATAATTTTTAGTACCACGTCATGAAATATACACACAGAGAGTGTGATTTTGAACGTATGTACAGCATTTCTCGTCGTGAATAAAGTTGACCATCAAAATGGTTGAACCTATAAATTGCGATTAGTCAAAGTTCAAAAGGTGAAAGGCAAGAGAATTAGGTAAAATAAAGATGATCCATAACAAGAACGATATGCATCTAAATTTAAATAACGTGACAACATATATAATATAAAATCTGTAATCATAGCGTCAAAAACCAATATCAAGCTATTTGAACTCTTTTTTTTGTTTCTTTTTTTTTTTTAGAAATTATTGATTTTTCAAGGACCATAAGAGGACGTTGAAAAAGCTCAAGTCCTTATTTTATTCTATTTATATTTGAACAGCTACATTTGTAACTCATTTGGAGATTATTTTTCATGATTTTCTTGTTCTATTTTCTTTTTCTAACTAGCTTTTTTCTAGTATACTTCATGTCTACTTGAGTTTGCACTTTTCGTATTTAACAGCATTTTGATTACTTACATCATATGGAAAAACAAAAACAAAAACAAAAATGTTTTGACACACCATAAATCTGTCTATGGTTTGGCTGTAATATAGCAGTTCAGCTGATCATTTTGCGCATCTCTAGGCTACATATGATACTTGAGACAGCGCGCAGGAACATAAGACTGCTTAACATGAATATAAAATATTACTTATAAAAAAAATGAACATAAAAGACAGAACACTATGAAATGCGCTTAGGCAATGGTGAATGATTTTTGTTGAGCAGGTAACTAGAATATAGAATTGAATCTGATAATCGGCGAAGTAGCCTTCAATTGCAATGTGGGATAAAGTGCAGCATCATAACATCAAATACAGATCGCCACTCAAAATGAAACAACATACCTGAACATGAGAGGTCTTAACTAGGGAGAATGAGTAATGTTATAAGGCTTCCTAGAGTCTTCCTAAAGTCATTCTAAATGTAATGTGGCTTTTAAAATTACCGTCGAATTTTATATGTGATTTATTGACTTTTGATCTATTGGTGATTTTAAAAGCCAAATCATATTTGGGATGACTCTAGGAAGACTCTAGAAAGCCTTATAGCATTACTCAAGGGAGGAGAGCCTTTATATTTACTTACACATTTGCTATAGGGTTTTGCTAATAACTACAACTTTCAGGCTTTAACCAATTACAAACTATGCTTTAAGAGGAAGAAAATAGAGAAGCAAATTTTGGCAGCTAGGAATTCTCACCAAATGAAAAAAATAGCTTGGATGGTCAAACAATACCTTTAACTTGCTAAGAATTATAGGTAGGCAGGGCTCTTCCACGTCAGCACCGGGCGAATGATTACATGTTTTTCATGTAGAATTGAGAATGTCATATTTTTGCGAATCGGCTGGAGCCGATGCCCAATATGACTCCTAAAGCCTTTCAGTTGCAAAGGTTTAGTTTCAGCCGGAAATTGGCATGAACTGAAATAAATCTACTTTTCCAGATCCAAATACTCATCATATATTCTACTGCTAGCACACTCCCTTAGAGCTTTTGCATTGAGTTCTCTACTGAATCTCCAGACGTAATTCAGACCAACAAGAAGCTCGGCGATTGTTGCTTCTGTCTTCTCTTGATTTGCAAAGTAAAGGGTTTGTGCTAGAAGAATGTTTGTCCTGGAAATCAAGCTATGCTGCTCAAAACTCCTCTCAGATTGCCATCTTATCATATTATGAGCGAGTGGAGCCAGCCATTCTAATATCCTTGCCACTGCCTCACTCCATTCATTCGCAAGATCTGGATCAGAAACTGATGAAGCCAAGTTCTTGCTGTATGGTTTCAGCTTTGCCCTAAGCGCAGCTCTCACACTTGTGGGCAACATATTGTACAAGTCATCTCTTGCATCAAGACCAATCAAGTGAGGAGATGCCGCTAGTTTCTCAATTACAATGATAACATTTGCATAGTGCAGTGCTAAAGCAGCACCGCCAAGGGTTTCGGGTGGAGCATCCAATAACCTGCGCTTGAAATTGAAGATTGATACCCTAGAATGCTCAGTTTTTCCTGGAGCAAGAAGGTCCTCATTAACATCTTTGACTCCATTGAGATTTCTTGAATACACAACATCCGGACTTAAATAACAATTGGCGACAGGAGAACTATTTCCAGCCATCATGCATCCTTTAAAAGGTCCAACTTGGGTCAGTCGGTTGGGCTTCGAATGATGTTTTTTCCCATGAATCACGGGTGACTGGCTATAGCTCCACCACTTCTTGTGCCGGATTTCATCCGATCCAGAAATTGGACCAGATTTTGTCGTTCCCCTTGCAAGAGGGCCTGAAAAGAAGTTGACATTTTTATTCTTTCCAGAAAGAGGGCCAGATTTTGTGGTTGGACCGCCAATAGGACCCGAATAGAAACTGCTAGTTTTACTTTCTCGTGGAATTGGTCCTGATTTAGCAATAAAACCTCCAAGGGGACCTGAAGCAAATTTAGTAAGACCATTCTCTGATGGATGAACAGAAGACTGCAACAGCGCAGAAACTGAGTGGCTGCGATGGATGTAATCAGAATTCATGTCTTCTGAATATCTGACATCAGCATCCATCTGTTGAATTCCAAAGACATGTTTCATCCTATTGAATATAGTTAACAAAGATCCAGCCAAAAGACGAACAGTGTAATCATAGGCCCTGTTCCACAGAGAGATCTGTCGCAGACTCTTCACCTCATGCTGCTTCCATGCAACCTTCTTCTGATATTCAAGCAAATTTACACCATCTACGTCATCGCTACCCTTCATTCTTCTCAAAGTCTGTTCTAGATCTGCAAGAATTTCCATCTCCTGATACAAGTTTGCATTGGCTGAAATGAACCTTTCCATCTTTTTCACTTTCTTTTCCATCTTCCTCGATGTAAATCCCCATCCATATGGATCAAGGCCAGTTTTTATTGAATCATCAAAAGCACTTTCAAAACTCTTCAAACTAGGATCGCTGCACTTACTCGCAAGCCTGGACACAGATTTTGCCACATGTACCATATTCTCAAACATCTCTGCACATATCAAATTTACAATTAAATTTTCATCATCGGAGACAAGCTTCTTTATCCCCACTGAATTTGCGATCTCTTCTCTCAACCTAGAAATTTGCTTATCGCTTAAAGACTGCCATAAATGAATCAGCTTAGACATCAAGCTTGCAACTTCAAATGCCAACACTCCAATCGACACCTTCCCAAGACCAGCCTCATGCTTCCGTGGAATCTTCCACAGATTGCGGAACCACGACTCTGCGACCATCTCTTACCCAAAATCTAAGACAATATTTTCAAGCCAAACATACCATATCTTTTGATTCTGCAGTAAATATCAAAAACTATATGATTAGATAGTAGGACAAACAATTGATAGATTAAGAGAATCAACTTCTTGCTAAAAAAACTTAGTTAGAAACTTCAAAATAATCTTAATTCTTTTAACCAGGTTTCCTTCTTGGCCTTAAATAGAAACTTTTTTGTCATTGACCACTTATAACCAAAGAACCATCACTTTCTCAGATTGCTACGTTAACATAGAAAGCAAAACAAAACAAAACAAAAAACAGAGAGAGAGAGAGAGAGAGAGAGAGAGAGAATATTCTATTTAAAGTTTCATGGATCCAACATCAAAAATCTCAATTAAGTTCTTCCCTCAGCCTGACTAATAAAAAATTGATGATGTCTAATGTCAATTTCTCTTCTTGCAGCCGATGAAGTAAAGGGAAGTTTACTCAAACATTTTGCATGAATACTTGAACGAAGAAATGTGATGTATACAATTTTCTAAACATTTAGAACTAAATTATAATTTTTGTACCTTTTTTTAGGAATCCTAACCGAACAACATGAACCATATAATTCAACCTTCATTTTTCATTTCTTTTCCACAATTTTCTCAGCCACCAGGACAAACCAAACGGCAAAAAAATTCACAAGAATATAATATTCAGTGGTAACTAATCCACAAGAATCTATACTGAAAAAAAGAAACGAAAATGACATTAACCTAAAATTCACACCCAAATCCCACCATATCAGTCCAAATTCCAAATCATATTCCCCAAAACAAAAAAAGAAAAAAAAGGCAAATTCCAAAACCCTTTACTCTGCACCAAAAGTTTGTGCTTTTAGTTCAGCCATTAGCTGCATGATCGAACAGATTCACAAAGAGAAAAAATCTAAACCATATTACCACACAGATTTACGCAACACTGCGAAGCAAGTAAAGCAAAAACGGGGTATATTCAAAGGAGTAAAACTCACCGATCACATGAAGAAAAACAAACCCACGAATCTTTGCAGGTCCAAACACCAAAGGGAAGCTCCGAAACTCAGAGAGGGGACAGAACAGAGAGAGAGAGAGAGGAGAGAGAGAGGGAGAAAGAGCTAGGAAACTGCAGTAGGAATAAGAGCCACATGGAGAAAGGAAGAGTTGTAGAAAGGAAGAGCCAAAACGAGTGAAATTAAAGATAAACTGGTGATTTTTTAGTGCTGGTTTTGCAAATTGGACCCTCTTCTCTTTTGATATAATCTACTTGTCCCACTATTCTTGTATTTTCTTAGCTTTGTACCCTCCTTTGCTTTTCTTTTTCGTCTTCTTCCTTTTTTTTTTCTTGTCCCAAAAATTCAAATATATATATATTTCAAAATTATGGCAATGGGCATAAATAAGTGGGATCAGAATCCCTTATAGTTGTATGGTATTCTACAATTTTCAATTTCTCAAATTTTAACTATTATTTTTAAATTATGTGGTTGAGATTGGGATATGTAAGTATATATTAGCAATTTTCTCCCTAATATTTATCATACTTTAGAAGTGACAATTACTAATGTGGTCAAATCTTAATAATTTATTTTTCTAAAAAAAATTGTTATGATTTAAGTATGGACAAAAATTTCTTCAAACCAATCCAAAGGAAATATCCTCCAACCCATTCAAAATAGTGTCAAATATCTATAAACATTTAAAACATACATTAAATTCTTAAAATCATTAATAGCATGTTATTAATTTAAATTAATGTTTTAAATGTTTATAAACACTAGTCACTATTTTAAATGGTTTGGAGGATATTTCTTTTAGACTGATTTGGAAAAAAAATTTGTCTGAAATAAAATTGATCATATACATTTTATGTTGATTTTAAAAAACTTGAGAATATAAATATTCTGTGATTTTTTTTTTGAAATTCCAATTCTTCTTTTATTTTTTAGAAAAATATTGATTTCATTTATTATAGAGCATGAACAAATAAATATTTACCTTCTATAAAAAAGTTATTTCATGATGAATTAATACTTATCTATTTTTAATCTCCCTCCTCCTCTTGTGCGAATATGTCAAAAAAAAAAAAACTTATCTATTTTTATACTTCCAAATTATATCTTAAACAAGGTTATACAATTTAATATGCATTCTTATGATTAGTTGTTTGTGTTTTACTTATTAAGAGGTACATCACATAGTCTCCAAATGATAGTTCAATCGGCTGTGAACCACACCTAATGAAGCGGAAGTCACTAGTTTGAATTCTCCATCTCTCTTCCCTTGTGTGTACATGTAAAAAAAAAAAATTTTAAAAAAAAAAAAAGTACATCACAGGAGACAAACATAGGAACAAAAGTTATACTTTTAACATTAATTGTCATGTGCTTTATTAATAGTTTCCACTCAATTAAATTTGAGTGAAAGTGCTTTATTAATTCTAAAAAAAAAAAAAACAATTAATCGTCAAGTGAAAGTGTAAATTTTATTTAAATTTGATTATATTAAGTAAAAAAAAAAATTGATGAATGAATTCAACAGATAAAATACAAATATAAAAACAAATACTTGTTTTTTGAATGGAAATTTAAGGATTTCATTAATTAAACATCATGAGAATAAAAGCTTTTATAGAGCAGAGCAAACAGCTCTTACATCACAAAACATAAAGTTATGCCAAAATCATAACCACATGCAATGAGATTACAAAGTTATAAATACAAACAAAAATTCTTACAATCAACTATTTATGACTTTAATCTTCCGTTAACCCATAAAAAAATACAGTTAAAGAATATATCTGATCTAAGACATAATTAACCAAATTTTCTAACAAAATTTATTTAAATCGGTAGTGAGAAATTAAAAACAAATGCTTGTTATGAATGGATTAAATTCAATTTTATTAATATCCTATTTGACTAGAGTTGGAATATGATTATAATATTATGTATATATATATAGTAATACTCTCTCTCTCACACACGCACATATATGCAATCATAGTTTGTGATGTTGGATATTCAAAACATATTTTCTTACTTAATTAAACTTTTTATTTCTAGTTTATAAAATGATTATTAATATATTTGGAACCTGCATACTTTTTGAATGATTAGTGTTAGAAATATTGTCTGTCTTTGGACATTAAAAAAAAATCATGAATAATATTATAAAAGTTGTGAATTTTCTATTGAGAATATAATTTTGAATATTTTAATTTTCTCTAGTAATTTTTTTAATTTCATATGACCTTAATTTTAATTTTTATTGGAGATAATTTATTTATATTAATATTAGTGAAAGTTGATTTTTTAAAAAAATGACTTAAGAAGAGATTATCAAATTTAGGAGAGACAGGGTACACAATAAAACTAAATTAAAGGGCTAAAGTGCAGAGCCATAAAGAGGAGGAGATCTGTCGCAATCATTAATGGCAATCACGCGGAAATGTCGTTTTACAGATTTGACCCCTCACATCCACGTAACCGTGAGTCGGGCGGGCCAAACGTACGGAAAGTCCAATCCAACGCTTAGCAAAAGGGGCCGCCAAATCGGTCCGAATGAGAACCCGGAAGTCATGGGCGTCACGTAACCTTTTTTCCTTCTTTTTGAAAAGAAAAAAAGTCTCTTTATTTAAAAGTATTATACTTTTCACATTTATTTATTATGCTCATTCACATTAGTTGATGTGATATATTTTAAGTAATTTTTTAAAAAAAATATATTTTTAATTTTTAAATTTTTACGTGATTTAACCAATCCCTTTAAATTTTAAAATCTTTTAATTTAAACCTTTAAACTTTCAATTGTAATCAATTTGAACACTTTTATCAATTTTTGTTGTTAATACTCCTAGAATGACAAAATTACCTTCCTAAAAAATGGATTTTTTTTTTTTTTTTTAAAAAAGAATGGGTCACAAGGTGGCCAACCGTGGGTCACCTTGAGATTTTTATTTTTATTTTTTTAATAATATTGTTTTAAACAAATTTTAATTTGAAATTAAGGGTAAATTTTAAATTTTATAAAAAAATAAGAGGTATAAACATCATTGTATTACTTTTAACATTTAAAATTTGACGGGAAATTCAAATTGATTGCAATTGAAAATTCAATAGTCCAAATTGAGAGATTTTAAAGTTCAAAAGAAGTTTATCAAATTGCGTGGAAGATCAGAGGTCTAAAGTAAAGTGTTTCCTAGTTTTTATTTTATTTTATTTTTTTATAATGGCTTACATAAAAAGTCACTTAAAATATAATTTTTAGTGTGAAAATTGATGTGATAAATGAATATGAGGAGTAACATTACTCATAAATAATTTCTTAAAAATTTTTAGAGTATTTTAGGAAAAAGATTTCTTGCCCGGCTGTGATTTAATTAAAAAACAGTAATTGTGATTTAATTAATGAGTAATGGTAGCAGACTGCTATACAACTGTCATATCGCTGAATAATGTGCTAATGAAACTCTACTTGTAAAAAAAACAAAAAATAATTAATTTTTAGTGTCATATCATCATAATTATATGATAAATGAATATCAGTATACTAAATAGCAGTAACCTAAGAATTATGTGTGAATTTTTATCCTATCTTATTTACTCTTAAACTTAAACCCCAATAAATAAGTAATTATTAATACTTTACAAGTAAGGAACAACTCAACAATTAGGGAATATCTACTTAATGGTCTGCGTTGACTAATCCATTTGACCTAGTCTTAGGTGGGTATTACGTGGTAATAATGGTATAGGTTACATTGTCATATGCTTAGTTAATGATTTAATAATGACATTTGTTTTAATTTATTTTTATTTATTTTTACATATTTTGCTAAATAGATTTCTTTAAATGTTTGTCATTTTAGAAACAATGGTCGTAATTTGAAGAGGAATTAATTTATGGTAACAAATTAATAACTAAGTAATACTTAACCTTAATTTATGAAGCAAAACTCAACTAGGGAATGTCTAATTGCTGGTCTGCGCTGACCGATGAATTTGGATGAGTCATACATAGGTGGGCATTACTCATTACCTGGACATGCTTGTTGTCCAAGACACTATCATGTGCTTAATTAATGATTTATTAATGACTGTACGTTTGATTTACTTTGACTAGTTTGTTGGGTAGTTTCGTTTGATTTGCATGGGTACGNAATAGATTTCTTTAAATGTTTGTCATTTTAGAAACAATGGTCGTAATTTGAAGAGGAATTAATTTATGGTAACAAATTAATAACTAAGTAATACTTAACCTTAATTTATGAAGCAAAACTCAACTAGGGAATGTCTAATTGCTGGTCTGCGCTGACCGATGAATTTGGATGAGTCATACATAGGTGGGCATTACTCATTACCTGGACATGCTTGTTGTCCAAGACACTATCATGTGCTTAATTAATGATTTATCAATGACTGTTTGATTTACTTTGACTAGTTTGTTGGGTAGTTTCGTTTGATTTGCATGGGTACGTATTACACAGCATATGCTTACCATTCAAGACTTTATCCTACGATTTGTTTATAAAGAAATACTACAGTTTTTTTTTGTTTTTTTTTTAATTTTTTATTTTTTTAGTGTTATGGTGATTCTACATTGATATTATTAAAAAAAAAAAAAAAAGANTTTTTTTTTTTTTTTTTGCTTTATAAAAGATAATATTCATTTAACACGAGAAGACAAAAAAATAAAATAAAAATGGTAGCATTCCTCTTGTTTATACTTGTCATATTACTCTTTGTTTGAGGAAACAAAATAAAGGCAGCAATATCCCTAAGAGGTAGCTTAATCGACTGAAGCCATATTTCATAAAGTGGAGATCACTAGTTTTAATCCCTCATTTCTCCTATTGTGTGGATATATATAAAAAAAAAAACAAAGGCAGCAACAATGAGGTTCCATGCTTATTTTATTGATTTTAAATAAATATATATTTTTTTGACAAATTACACTTTCCTGTTCTAGAGAACCGGATTATTTATAATATCTTCCTAAATTTTAAAATCTAGCAGTCAACTCCCTAACATTTAAAATTATGGCAGAATGTAACCTACCAATATAATTTTCGTTAATTTTTTTTATGGACATAATGTAACGTGATGATCTGTTTGATAACCGCCAGCCTCTACATGCCAGAGTGTGAGATGCACGCGCTNAAGAGGTAGTTTAATCGGCTGAGGCCACACTTCATGAAGTGGAGGTCACTAGTATTAATCTCTCATTCCCCCTCTTGTGTGGATATGTTAAAAAAAAACAAAGGCAGAAACAATGAGGTTCCATGCTTATTTTATTGATTTTAAATAAATATTTTTTTTTTTTTGACAAATTACACTTTCTCGTTCTAGAGAACCAGATTATTTATAATATCTTCCTAAATTTTAAAATCTAGCAGTCAACTCCCTAACATTTAAAATTATGGCAGAATGTACCTACCAATATAATTTTCGTTAATTTTTTTTAAGGACATAATGTAACGTAATGATCTGTTTGATAACCGCCAGCCTCTACATGCCAGAGTGTGAGATGCACGCACTCGAGTGTGCATCTCATGTGCCATCACGTGTGCTCTACGCTTCTGTCTGTCCGTGCCTCCATTGCTTCCACAGCCTACCTTCGTCGTCCTCCTTGCTCCAGAGTCCCTACTGTTTGGGTTTTCAGTAGTTATTATTAATTTTTTTTTTTGTCTTTATTTTCTTGCTATTTTGTGTAAACTTTAAATTTAGTCTCTTTGCTTTTGTGATGTATTATTTTTGGGTGGAGGCTTGGTTTTTTGCTCTGTTTCGGTACTCTTTGATACTTGTTTTGCTACTGTGCATTGCTATTGCGGTTAAAAAAATGTCTCTCTCTATTGCAATTGTGGTTATTAGATTCTCTAATAGTAAAATTATACATGCTGTTATTATGTGTATTTCGTCTACTACTACCTTTGGTGAAGCCCATGATGTGATACAACCTTTTTAAGAGTCTACTTTTATAGTTTGATGAGCTACTTTTAACTTTGTGTTCGGAAGTATTATCAATTGGTCTTTCATTTTCTTTTCTATTATAATAAAAAATGGAAAATCCCTACCTCGTATACCCTTTTCCTTAATTGTGTAGAAAAAAAAAAAAATCAACAAAATCTAGACCTTATGGAATGATTTGACAGAAAGTACTTTGAAACATTTCCTATAATTTACACCAATTCTATCTAACCTTAACAATATATATATATATCCTTTATTTATTTTAGAGTTTTCACCAATCCTGCCTGTCCAACAAAACCAACGGGTCTTCTCCTCTTTTGTCCGCAATCTAACAACAAATAAAGCCCAATGTTACCTCCATTGCTTCTCTTCCGTCAATCACCACCAAATTAATTATCCAACTTGAACTCATTTACAAGTGGAAAATGAAAACCATAGAAGCCACCAAAAATCAGGAAAATTAGATAATTAGTCATCACTCCATTAACAATGAGATCTGCCACCACTAGTACCACACCATCATCATAAACCACAACCTACAATCCACCCATACCCATCTCCATTAGCACCCCCATCTACAAGGATTTGGCTCAGGTGTTACTAAAAAAAAAAAAAACTATAGCACATTTTTGTAGTTTTTTTAACCAGCAAATTTAATTATAGTTTATCTTATATATATATATATATATATAAAACTTGAAATTAAATCTTGAATATTGAAAAAACTATATGAGATGTGCAGCACCTAAGCCAAATCCTAGGAACAAAAATATTCTAATACTTTCTCTCACATATAATTTATAAAGTCAATAATTAAACTCACGAACATTGTTCAAATATTGTATCACCATTGTCTCAAAATCTTACCTTGATAAAAAAAAAATCATGAATTTGATTATTCTAGTATTCCATTTGACCCAATAGGTTAAAGGGATTGTGGATATTAAAGTTTAGAAAAATAATAAACATTATCCCAAAGTCTTTTTTTTTTTTTTTCAAATTATCCCAAAGCCATTAATAATAAGGAAGTGTAGTTTATCAATGTTTAAGATAAATTTTTAAGTAGCATCTACTCCAATTCCTACTCATGCTTTGCTATTTAAGTGAAGATAAAAAATAACATAAATTTATTATGAACTTACTCTATATAAATTATACTTTTCATCCATAAAATGTAGAGTAGGTTTTATTTTTGGCGTATGATTTTTGTTAAAAGGTCCAATTGTATCTCTCAAACAACATAATTCATTAGTTCAAATTAATCACAAATTTAATGCTGAATTCACCCATTCTCTATACGAAAATAGGTGAAATATGAGATGAAAGATGATAAAATATATATTTTTTATTATCATTTTTATATGTTTTTAAGTGGTTTTTGTTTTATTTTTTTAAGTGGCTAACATAAAAGTCACTTAAAACACACAACATTAGTTTGTGTGATAAATAAGTATAAAAAGTGTTATTACCCATATTTTTATATAGACATAAATTTCTTATAAACTGGTTGTATGAAAATTCTTCCGACCTAATTTCTAAAACTGTTATGTGTCCCTTTTCATGTGAAAAACATTTTTTTTTTTTAAAAAAGAATTATGTATTTTTCATATGCTTTTTAATATTATTAATAAAAAAGATATGTACTTTTCACATGTTCATTGACACGTAACACTTCTAGAAACCGAATTAAATAAATTTCAACATATATGGTCCAACTCTTTCTTTTCCTCAAGAAGTACATGGTTCTTAGTTGATCTACGAATTAACCACGAAGCAATTCTTATCTCCAAAATTTCAATATCATGTGAAAGATAAAGTTTGCATATAGGGGCTCGGCCTCTCTCTTATTTATGGCCCAAAACAGACTCCATCCTTTCGATTCCAAGAATAGACAATGCATTAAATATTCTCTTTCGTGGTCTACGCCGGAGTTAAAGGGGCAAGAAAAAAACACAACCTTCCATGCCTCTACATCCCATCTAAACAAGAAAATGAAATGCCCCGGTATTCCAATCACCCAAATTTCTGCATTTATTTAGATAGTTAGATAAAATAGATGGCTCAGATCCGAAGGGATCTCAGTCCAAAAATCTTTCCCTTTCCGCTTCCCATATTGAACAATAATAATTAGAACAAAACTTAACTTGTATGAAGAAATGTAATGAGTTTGATGTTGGTTAATTGCAATGATGGAGAAGGGAAAGTTTTGGTCAATCTTTTTGCAAATAGTTACTGGGTTTCACTGCAAATAATTATGATATCTTGGATGCCACCAAATTATGTATAAAGAAGTCTCCACTCTCCATATTCTCCAACCAGCAGGGGAGAGGCAAGCTTGTGGTGGTGCTTGCTTTTAAACTTGTCATCATTACTAAACCACATGTAATAGTCTTCTTTAGTATTAATTATCGTACTCATAATTGTGGCTCATCTAAAACTAAAACTTTTCTTCACTTCCTATTTTTTTATTATTTTATTATTTTATTATTATTATATCCTCCCCATATGCACAGGCACAGCACACACAACTACATATCATAAAGGCTGGTGAGAGAATCAGGTGAGGAAATTAATGGGCTATTTTATAATGTTATTTAAGAATTTTTTCTAAATTTTTGCAAAAAAGTAAAAATATTAACAAATGAATTTGGCTTTATTTTTTTTAATTTTTTTTTTGGGTAAGAAAATGAATTTGGCTTAAGTAGGATAAAAGAACTATAGCATAAAACGGTTTAAATTTAATTTTAAATTTTCTTTTTATGAAAAAGAGAGAAAGTAAATCTGACTGTTGAAAAAATATAACAAACAACTCAACATACAAAACTCAATTTATTTTTATGTCACATCACAATCAAAAAGAAAAAAAAACACATTTAAAAAAAAAAAAATTCAGTTTGTTTATTTTTTTAAAAAAATCTTCATTTAGTTTGATAAGAGTAATGCTACATTTATAATTTTTTTTTTTTAAATTGCTAACAAGTGTTGGTATGCGATTGAAGCTATGTTAGTCATTAATTTTTTTTAACAACCATCTTTCATGCATGTTAAATAATTTTTCTTACGGCCTAGATAATTAAGTGTGAGAGGCTATCTCTCACGGCCGGTTTAAATAATTTTTGTTAGGAAATTTGACTACTCATATCTTAATCTATTATGCTCTTTAACTGTATTTGTACATGAATCAGCAGAAGATTTAAGTCATAGATAATACTTGATTGTAAGAATTTTTATTTGTATTTATGATTTTGCAACTTCATAGCATGTAATTATGATTTTTGCAGAGTTTTATACTTTGTGCTGTAAGAGCTTTATATATTCGTACTCTTTAATCAATGAAATCCTTAGATTTCCGTTAAAAACAAAACTTGTATAAATAGTTTGGAATTGGTAAATGTTGTTAGAGTTTTAAATTTTACGGGGATAAGAACACAAAAATACCGTGGCGAAACCTAACAATTTACATCAAAACCTACATTATCAGATGAATAAGTTTTGTTTAATGACATATTGGAAAAGAGGAAAACTATATATATCATTCAGGGTTGGTTGGATTGACACATCAACTTTATGAAATAATTATAAAATAAAAATTTACTTTCTAGCTTTTGGTCATGGAAAAGTAGTCACATAAAAGCCTAAAGCTTCGCATATACGCAAATTGTGCAATGATTCAATATAGTGGCGAATGGGGTTTTTTTCATTGGGTAGTCTGGACTGGGTCGGATTGGAACAGATTGGATATGGGTCATATTGTGTTAAATCCGGGTTGGATCGGGCTGGATTAGACTAGATACAGGCTTGGGTTGGATCCGTTTGGATGTACGAGCGTACTCTAACAAGTACACTGGGATTTGTGGCTAACAAATATACTGGGCTTTGGGCTTTTAAAAAAAGCAGTGAGATTTTTTTTTTAAGATAATAATTAATAGATTGATTTTATATGTGATCCACCAGTACTTTATTTTTCAATAAATAAAATATAAATATTTTAGAAATTTTTTCATGAAATATTTGAAAATATATGTTTATTTTTTTCAGCTGGGCCACACCTAATAGAGAAGATGGGTTATCCTTAGTAGAGGAGATAGGGTGGCTACTCAATGAAAAATAAGAAGCAATTGTGTGGTCGTGCAGCTAGCTATGTATCCAAATAAGATAGAGGTAGTTGTTGTGCAGTCATCTTCAACAACGACCACCCCTAACAAGACAGAAGGGGTGACAACGCGCGCGGTTACACCTAGTTTTTT
>VIBQ01000050.1:219015-277671 GCA_006937295.1 Carpinus fangiana | reverse complement strand
GACCGGTTGTAGTTACCCCCTCCTCCTCGTCCAAAAACGCCCATGGACCCCCGCGACAATGATTTCTCAACTAACAAAGCTCTTTGGTGGGCTGCTGAAATATCTACGGGGTCAAAAAGATTTACCGTGTCTTGGATTTGTATCCGCAAGCCTCCAATGTACCGTGACACTAGTTGTTCATCCGACTCCGATAAGTCAACTCGCGCCAATAATTTGTGAAACTCTTCCGTGTACTCATCTACCGACTTCGATCCTTGGCTCCAATTTTGTAGCCTTTGGTACATAATCCGAAGGTAATTGTGGGGCAAAAAGGCGGGTCGCATCTTAGTCAATAGTTTTTCCCAACTAGTGATCTTTGCTTTGCCTTGCCGCACTCTTGTTTGCTTCAATTGCTGCCACCATGCTGTAGCTCTACCCCGAAACTTGGTTGCGACCAAAGAAACCCGTCTGTCTTCAGGTACTCCCTTGAAGTCAAGAATTTCTTCAACTGCCGCCACCCAATCCAAAAATTCCTCAGGTTGCATCCCCCCCGAAAATTATGGAATGTCCAGTTTGAATCCGCTCTCCCACCGATTAGCATGAGCTTGCGCAGGTGGTCGACGTCCCTGCATTCGGCGCTCCGCAAAAGGTTTTGCAGATTCATACCCGTAGTCGTCTTCGTCTTCCTCTTCCTCCCGTTGGGGTGGAATTTGACGTCATCGACGTGTGTCGTAGAGACGAGATTCGGCCAACTGTTGGGTGAGGTCGGCAATCTGCGCCCTCAACGCCGCTTATGGGTCCTCATCATGTCTCTCCGGTGTCGCCTCTGGCTCTTCATGAACTGAATCAGCACGCTCATGCGCGTCGTGCAAACTTGCATCTCGCTTGCCCCTTCTTCGTGTGACTGGTGCCATGGAAAGAAAACTGAGCTCTGATACCAACTGATGCAGCCTGACTAAGCAGAAGCCAATAAAACAGTACAAGAAGAAAGATAATTAATTCCTAGGGTTTGATACTCTCAAACACCAGGGAATTCTTCTCTAAATTATAGAGTCTATCTATAAATCAAGGGAAGTTTTAAAGAAAACTCAACTCTGAGGTTCTTATTGAATGTAAACTGATGAATAATAAAAACTAGGTTATTTGGAGGTTATAAACATGTATATATAGCCTCAGGTTTAATAAAGAACGAAATAGGGCTTCTAAAACCCTAATAAGACTAAAACAGGGAAATTAAAGTCGGTGAAGTAATTAAAAGCGTAGAAAAGTAACATAGTTGCCCGTGTGCGATCGAACGCAGCACAGGTGCGATCGTTCACAGATGGGCGAACGATCAGGGCGTTCGATCGCCGTCATCGTTCGCGTACTTAGTAGCCGCAGCACTATTGGTGATAGTTCAGTGATCGATCGTAGATCGGTCGCCCGTCATCGTTCCCTGGCTCAATAGCCGCAGCACTATTGGTGATAGTTCTGCGATCGATCGCAGGGTAGTCTGCAATTGTTCGCAGGCCCAGAGACTTTTGTTGTTGGGCATCTGTTGCAGCTCTGGTCTGGGAGCGTGTCGCCATCCTTCGGGGTGGATCCACTTCAACGTCTCTCCCCTTCTTCCTCATGTACTCCCAAGCATCCCGGTCTACATCACCCTGCCAGTGCGCTCAAGCGCACTTAGTGTTTCACAGAGCTACATGCATACTCATTGATTCATCAGAGTTCATATCTTTTGCAGTGGAAACTAAATACGTTAAACATACATAACACCAGAGAGATGAATAATAAATCTAAGTGATTAAAGCTTACATACAAAAGAATGGCTGTACAAAAGTGTCACATGCGACACGAGCCATATACAAAATATTTAGGTCTATGCATTTACATGAATGCCCTACAAAATAGGGCTATCAATAAGTCCAAAACAAATATATACATCTGACGCATCGATGCCTCAAATGTCGTAGTAGCCCAAATACCTTGCCATTGGGTCATCGTCCAAGGCGTCTGTCCCTGCATCCACGTCAACAACATCATCTGCACCCCGGTAACCCGAAATGCAGGTGGAATTATGAGCCCACCGCCTCTATAAAATAGAGATCTCAGCAGTATAGAACTCACTAGGCTTTCCAAAATAGTCATCATCTGAAAACATAATAACTTAGCTGTGAGAGCATACGTAAGCCCGCTTATCTACCTCGGGACATGCGCATACTAACCCATCTAACTTTATATATACTTACAAACCATAAATTGAAACCATACTAAATTAGTTATGAGAGTATACGTAAGCCCGCTTATCCGCCTCGGGACATGCGGACACTAACCCATCTAACTTTATACATACTTACAATCATATAGTTTACAAATAAAACATATTAAAAGTCAAGTCATCATGCATCATCCATCCGTAACGATGTACATATGCACGGTTACATCTCCCGTCTCATATGCACATTGATACGTCTAGCATAAAATTCATCATAAAACATCATAAAACATCATAAAACATCATATGCAACCATTCATATCGATATACGTTATGTGCAGTTGCATCTCCTGCACATAGGCATACTGATACGTCTAGTATAAAAACTCATATATACAAATCTCATCATCGTAAAGTCATATGCCATGCATGCTTATGCAACATCATCTTCTTCATATCATCCATACATATACATAAACATCATCATCTTCTTCTTCATATCATTCATACATATACATAAACATCATCATATTCTTCATATCATTCATACATATACATAAACATCATCATATTCTTCATATCATTCATACATATACATAAACATCATCATCTTCTTCATATCATACATATACATAAACATCATCATCTTCTTCTTCATATCATTCATACATATACATAAACATCATTTTCATTAAGTACGAGCCATCTTCAATGATAGTGTGAGCACATCTCAATCACTACCGGAGTTGTATCACCGTTTCCATTACATATGGGCCATCTTCCACGATAGTATGAGCACATCTCAATCATTACTGGAGTTGTATCACCGTTTCCATTTTAATGCTTATGCTCATGTTCATGCTTATCTCATAAATACTCATTATAAAATCATACTCATAACATAATCATCATATTATCTTGTAAACTCATAATTGCTCAAAAAAGCCATTCGTCAAAATATCTTATAAAACATCATTAACTCAACAAAGCATCATAAAACTTAAACTATGAAATATCATTAAATCAAATAAACATCATAAAACTTAAATCATTAAACATCATTAAACCAACAAAACATCATAAAACATTGTAAACCGTAAAACATAGTATCATTTTGCCCAGTAAGTAAAATACTTACCTTGATCCGCTTGGGTTCTCTTAACAACTTGACCCACTTGCGAATACCTATTATTTGCATGATAAATACATAGTTAAACTCTATACAAAGTTCTTACAACTCAAACTTCTCCATGATACATGGATCCTACAAGCTTCTTTCACTACAAGGGGACCCATAGAGTTCTAGGGTTTCCATTTAACATAATTTTCATTTATAACACTAACCCATCAAAATCTAGAGGGTTAAACACTTCAAAAACACCTAAATAAACACTTAGACAAAACTAGGGTTTTGGGTCTTACCTTGGTCTTTGGTGAAGTTTGGAGTTCCAAGCCACCCAACACCAACCTAATGCTCAATGAAGGTTTAGAAGTCCTCTAAACACAAGAACTCCAAAGAAATTTGAGAGATTTAGCAAAAAACTCCCGACAATCTATGTCAAACTAACAAAACTAAGGGTTTATGGATTTACCTCAAACCAATCGGTGGAAACGATGATCTAACCTCAAGGAACACGTTCCTGGGGTTGGATTTGCCTTAGGAAGCTTTAAATAATCAATGCATAAGGCTTGGGTACAAACCCTAGGTGAGAGAGAGGAGGAAATCGAGTGAAAGGGGAGAAATGGGGAGAAAATGAGATGAATTCACGGTTTAGCCATTTTTTACCCGAGCCATGTCCAGACATGCTAGTGGGATGTTCGGACACCTTAAAAACCGAAACTCCCTGCCTAAGCTGTCCGGACACCTAATCTCCTTGTCTGGACACTACAATACTTATTTCCACAGTAAACATTACAATACTTAAAGTAAATGTCTTTTAGGTTTCTTTAGGTTTCCATTTACTTTAAGTTTACATTGTAAATAAGGAAATACCCCCCATTTGGATCCAAATAAAAATACTAGAAAATCAAATTCCTAGTTAATCAAAATCCAAAAATCTAGTTTTAGTACAAAATGTGATTTTTGGCAGCTCATGACAAAAGTTTCATCGATGTTCACCATTGTAAACCCCATCATAAAATCCCATAAAATCACAGTTGACTATCTAATATATGTGGAGCAAATGCGGTTGGGAATTATCATGAAAATCTCAATAATTGAAAAAGTCATTTTCCAGACTTAGCCAAATTTAGAGCTGACAGATTTTCATCTAATTTCTTGGGCGTTACATCCCTCCCACCTAATAAAAATTTCATCCACGAAATTTAGATCATACATCACTAACATGTTCACAACCAAGGCATACTTTGACAGAGCATTTATATAGCATTGTAAAATATGCACATACCTAGGTTTACGCAAACAAATGAGGATATCGTTCTCGCATATCCCGCTCAAGCTCCCGTGAAGCCTCTTCAACATTATGGTTTCACCACAACACCTTCACAAGTGGTATGGTCTTGGTCCTCAATTGTTGCTCCTTGTGGTCAAGAATTTGAACTGGTACCTCTTCATAAGTCAAATCCAGTTGAATATCAAGTGGCTCATAACTGATTATATGCAATGGACCGTGTACACATTTTTGCAACTAAGATACATGAAACACATCATGTATTCCAGTCATGCTAGATGGCAACTCCACTCTATACGCTACGGGGCCAACAATACATGTCACTTGGAATGACCCAATATACCTTGGACTGAGCTTCCCCTTCTTGCCAAATCGTACAACACCTTTCATCGGTGACACCTTGATATACACATGGTCACCAATCTCAAACTCGAGCTTGCGACGATGCTTGTCCGCATAACTCTTTTGTCTACTTTGAGCGGTAAGCATTCTCTTCCGGATTAGTGCAACCTTATCTTTTGTGTCTTGTATCATTTCTGGACGAAAAAGTTGTCTTTCACATACGGTGCCATACCAATAGTTGCTTGAAAACTGTTATTGTAAACGAACTCAACTAGTGGTATATATTTTATCCAATTGCCCTTGAAATCTAGCACGCATAATCTCAACATATCTTCGAGGGTTTGAATAGTCCTCTCAGATTGTCCATCGGACTGTGGATGATATGCTGTGCTAAAATGCAATTTAGTCCCCATTGCCCCTTGCAAACGTTCCCAAAACTTTGATGTGAACCTCGAGTCGCGATCCGACACAATAGAAACTGGAACCCCATGCAATCAGACTATCTCACGAACATATAATTCTGCCAACTTCTCCAAAGCGTCTGTAATCTTGATCGGGAGGAAGTGAGCACTCTTCGTCAATCTGTCCACAACCACCCATATAGCATCTTGTCCACTAGGTGCCCTAGGTAACACAACCACAAAATCCATAGCAATTTGGTCTCATTTCCACATTGGGACATCAAGTGGCTGAAGTGGCCCTGCCGGACGCTGATGTTCTGCTTTAACAAGTCGGCACAAAGGACATCGTACAACATACTCAGCTATACTGCGCTTCATGCCATGCCACCAAAACTTCTTCTTCAAGTCCTGGTACATCTTGGTATTCCCAGGGTGTATTGTATACCAAGTTTGATGTGCTTCATTCAGGATTTTCCTCCTTAACTCGGCGTCGTTTGGTACAACTGTCCTGCCATCTTTGGTCTTCAACACACCCTCAGAGGTGATTTGAAATTTTAGGGCTTCTCCATTCTTAGCTTCTGCTATAAGCTCCTTCAGCTCTTCATCATTCTCTTGTGCTATTATGATTATTTCCCTAGTTAACGGTTGCACCACCAAAGTTGCAAGAGTTGGTGATTCACCGGTCAATGTGTTATTAATTTTAATTTGTACAATTGAAAATTGTTGCGCCAACTCATCAATAGTTGTAGATGTTTCGGGCTCTACATCACGGGATTTTCGACTAAGCGCATCAGCCACAACATTGGCCTTATCGGGATGGTAAAACACTTGGCTGTCGTAATCCTTTATCAACTCTAACCACCTTCTTTGTCTCATATTCAAATCTTTCTGTGTGAAGAGATACATAAGACTCTGGTGATCAGTGTGAATCTCACACCACACACCATAAAGATAATGCATCCAAATCTTCAAGGCGTGAACCACAGCTGCTAACTCCAAGTCATGAGTGGGATAGTTCTTTTCATGATCTTTCAGTTGTCTTGAGGTATATGCTACAACTCTGCCCTCTTACATTAACACGCATCCCAATCCCTTCCGGGACACATCTGTATAGACTACATAACCAACTGATTCAGTAGGTAGAGTAAGCACATGTGCTGTCACCAATCTATGTCAAACTAACAAAACTAAGGGTTTATGGATTTACCTCAAACCAATCGATGGAAACGACGATCTAACCTCAAGGAACAAGTTCCAGGGGTTGGATTTGCCTTAGGAAGCTTCAAATAATCAATACCTAAGGCTGGGGTACAAACCCTAGGTGAGAGAGAGGAGGAAATTGAGTGAAAGGGGAGAAATGGGGAGAAAATGAGCTGAATTCACGGTTCAGCCATTTTTTACCCGAGCCATGCCCAGACATGCTAGTGGGATGTCCAGACACCTTAAAAACCGAAACTCCCTGCCTAAGCTGTCCGGACACCTAATCTCCCTATCCGGACACCACTTCTCAAAATTGTTATAATGCTCCTCCACAACACTATTACACTGTAAACTCATCTACAATACTTATTTCCACTGTAAACATTTAAGTAATTGTAAAATTTATCTTAGGGATAGTCCATTTATGAAAATTAAAAACATTGTCACTTTCAAATGACATTTGTTCACTATTAATGACATCAGGGGGAAGCCCTGATGACTCTCTGTTTTGATTAAGGACATGTCAGAACAGGTCATTCTGGGAATACCTTTTATTGCCATGATTTTCCCCTTCTCTGCCGATTTTGATGGTGTTTCTACTGTTAAAATGGGAATTCCTATTTATTTTCCATTTGCTTCTAAATTTGAGATAGATGTTTGTCATCAGTCTATGAATATGCTTTCTGCAAAAACAAAACATCTTAACTTCCTCAAACAAGAAGTTAGGCACAAAAGGATTTCTGAACAAATAGCTGATAAATTACTCCAATCAAAGATTTCTGCTTTCCAAAATGAAATCGTTGATACTGTCTGTTCTGACTTGCCTAATGCTTTTTGGCATAGGAAGAAACACATAGTTTCTCTCCCTTATGTCAAAGATTTCTCTGAAAGGAAAATTCCTACTAAAGCTCGCCCTATTCAAATGAATGCAGAGCTCTTAGAATTTTGCCAAAAAGAGATTTCTGAATTGCTTGCTAAGGGTATTATTAGGAAAAGTAAGTCCCCTTGGTCTTGTGCTGCTTTTTATGTTAGGAAGAATGCTGAAATTGAAAGAGGTGTCCCTAGGTTGGTTATCAACTATAAACCCCTCAATGATGTGCTTGAATGGATTAGGTATCCTATCCCCAATAGGAAAGACCTTGTTAGCCGTTTAAGTGATGCTTTAGTTTTTTCCAAATTTGATATGAAATCTGGGTTTTGGCAAATCCAGATATGCGAACAGGATAAGTATAAGACTGCTTTTACCACTCCATTTGGACATTATGAGTGGAATGTTATGCCCTTTGGACTAAAGAATGCTCCCAGTGAATTCCAAAATATCATGAATGACATCTTCAACCCATTCTCCCATTTTACTATTGTTTACATTGATGATGTTCTGATCTTCTCCAAAAGTATTGAAGAACATTGGAAACATCTGAATGCTTTTCTTGGAACCATAAAACACAATGGACTTGTTGTGTCTGCTTCAAAGATCAAATTGTTCCAAACCAAGATCAGATTCCTTGGTTTTGATATTTTTGAAGGAAAAATAAGACCCATTGATAGAGCCATCCAATTTGCTGATAAATTTCCTGACATCATCACAGAAAAAACTCAGCTTCAAAGATTCCTTGGTTCTCTCAATTATATTGCTGACTTTTACAAAGATTTGCGAAAATATTGCAAACCTTTGTTTGACAGATTGAAGACCAATCCGTCTCCCTGGACTGATGCACACACAGCTATAGTAAAACAGATCAAGATTCATGTTAAGACTCTTCCTTGTCTTGGCATTCCATCTGATCATGCTTTCAAAATTGTGGAAACTGATGCTTCCGAAATTGGTTTTGGAGGTATTCTGAAACAACGTGTTTCACCAGGATCTCCCGAACAAATTGTTCGATTCCATTCCGGATCTTGGAATAATGCGCAATTTAATTATAGTACTATCAAGAAAGAAATTCTTTCTGTTGTTTTATGCATTACAAAATTTCAGTCTGATTTACTAAATCAAAAGTTTTTACTTAGAATTGATTGTAAATCTGCCAAGTATATTTTGAAAAAGGACGTTGAAAATATTGCATCAAAGCAAATTTTTGCAAGATGGCAAGCTATTTTGAGTGCATTTGATTTTGACATTGAATACATAAAAGGATCTGAAAACTCCATCCCTGATTTTCTTACTCGTGAATTTTTGCAGTCCTATGATGGCACCCAAAAAGGATAAAGGAAAATCTCAGGCTCTGGTTTTGACATCAGAGTCTAATGCTTCCCCTATTTCTGCTATTTCTGCTTCTGAATTAGCAAATAGGTTTGCTCCCTTGGGAAATGACTATCCCATTGCTTCTTATTCCAGCGCTTTGGTTACCCCTTTCGACCCATTTGCTGATGTTACTCAAAAGCCCAGGTTTGCTGGCACTTCATTCAAAAAGCCTTCTGGCTATGTTTTGCTTCCTTTTTCCCAATATCTGTTCTCAATAGAACCTAAACGTTCTAATGTTAAATCTGCTAGTGCTCTTGCACTTTCTTATTTTCCAAGAGGATTTCATTGGACTCCTGAACATCCTCTAAAATCCCTTTCCTTCTATTCCAATATTTTGACTCAGACCAAATCTATTGAGATTAGGCCTATCTATGATCAAATTGGTTCTACACCCAAGAAGATCATTTATCACAGTGTTCGTTTCCTGAAAGTTATTTCTGAAGAAGATTGGGGTGATCATCCCAGTTCCCTCAGAAAGACATTTACTTAAATGTTTACAGCGGAAATAAGGAAATACCCTCCATTTGGATCCAAATAAAAATACTAAAAAATCAAATTCCTAGTAGATCAAAATCCAAAAATCCTGTTTTAGTACAAAATGTGATTTTCGGCAGCTCATGACAAAAGTTTCATCGATGTTCACCATTGTATACCCCATCATAAAATCCTATAAAATCACAATTAACTATCTAATATATGAGGAGCAAATGCGGTTGGGAATTATCATGAAAATCTCAATAATTGAAAAAGTCATTTTCCAAATTTAGAGTTGACAGATTTTCATCTAATTTCTTGGGCGTTACAATGGGTAGCTAAATCTTCAACTAAGGTTGAAGATGAAGCCTCACCCTTAGCATTTTTTACGCTTTTACGTTAAGTTCATTACATTCCGTCATGTGCATTTTGTATTCGTTTCATTTCAATTTAAGTGACAAAAGTTGTGAATGATTGTCGTTTGTGATGCATCAAAAGTCCAACATATGTTGTGTTTCAATCTGGGGGCACAACAGATGATTAAAACTCGATTAAATATCCACTGTGATCAATGATATAGTGGATGATTCTATCGAGGATTAATATCCATTGTGGCTATTTAACGGTAAACACATCAAATAGGTTCGACCAGTGCCATAATGTCAATAGAGTATGATTAAGGGTGAAATCGATAGACGGATGTGTGATTTTAACATTTAAGCATGCACTTTAATTTTGGGTGAGGTTGATTCTTTAACCTTAGCTGCTTTTCTTTATTTAATTTAAGCTTTTTAGAATAGTTTACATTTTGCACTCTTTATGTTCGATTAAATGTCCAAACTCGGAACTAGGTTAAAATAGGGTTAGTCTAGATATAAAATTAATTTTGAACAAAAGCGTTTCCCTGAGGTTCAACCTCGCACTTTCACACTACTATACTACAAACGGTTTGTGCTATTGCGAGTACAAGTAAATTTGTACATCAAATTTTGGCGCCATTGCCGGGGAAACGTTGTTTTTGTTTAAATTTTATTTTATTTTTATATTAGTTATATTTTTCTACTAGTATTTAATTTTTGCAATTTCAATTATGTTCTTAGTTTGTTTTTGTGTTATTTTCGTTAAATTTTAAGTTTATAAAATAGTGGTAGGCTGTTTTTCGTTTCAGTTTAGTTTATGGAAAATCAATCTGTGATAGTGCGATCGATCACACCTCTGTTGCGATCGAGCGCACTAGAGACTATTCCCACCGTTGCATACCTGCGCTTGCTTAGTATGCAGTTGCGCGCGAGCGTTCCTTTACTCATTAAACAGTAGTGCAGTGCTACGCTCGATTGCACCTCTATTGCGATTGAGCGCAATTGCATAGACTGCTACATTGTGTTGCTTGCGATCGATCGCTTCAACCTGCATTCGAGCGCACCTTTGATTAATTGTTAGTTTAGTTTTAATTGTTAATTCTACCTATTTTTAGTTTGTTCTATGCTGTTGTTAATTTTGGTTAGTTAATTGTTATTTTAATTGGTTTGATTAGTTTATTTTAATTTTAGTTAATTAAATAATTATTTGTTTAGTTGTTTTATTTCTTTAAAGTTTTAATTGTTTAAGCTAGTTTGTTTTTATTTTATTTCTTTAATCTGTTTGTTTGTTATCTGCATTTGTAAATATTTGTTTAGATTGCTTATTTTTTAATTCATTAATTGTTTAATTAGTTTATTGTTTAGTTAGTTTATTTTTAATTTGGTTTTTAATTTGTTTTAGCTTGTTCTTATTGTTCTATTATTGATATATTGTTGTGCTTGTTTATTCTATTTTTGTGTATACTTGCTTAGTTAGTTTATTGTTTTTCTAGTTCTTTAGTTAGTTTTTGTGAAGCCCCATCCAATGGGAATATCAATTAACTAATAATTGACCCCACGGCGCGCCATTCCAGCCATGTCCCTTTGAGACACGACCTCCGGGAAAACACCTTTCTCGTCGTAACGAGAAAACTACAGCCAAAGACTTTACCAAGACTATGGGATCAAGAGATAGTAAATGAAACATCACACAACGATACCAGAGATAAAGTACTACATCCATAGTATTATAAAGAGTCACCAAATGTATCGGTCATCAGATCGTCAAATAGATAAATTCCCAAAATAAGATACTACAACATTGTTCACAAAAGATCAACAGATCAAAGCCTAGACTTAAGCTTCAACAAAGCCAATGAGATCAAAATCTCTATCATGTCTGCACGGGCAGATCCTCCATCCTCCCACATCGTCTTAAGCCAAACAAGATTCATATCCTCAAAGAACACCCGTATCAGGTCCTGAGCAATCACCCAAGTAGGCTCCGACGGCATCCTCGTCTAAAGCAGCTAAACCGCACAATTATTCGTAATGATGGGAAAATACATAAAATAAAGGGTTCAGTCTAAGACTTAGTGACCTTTAACGCAGATAATGCCCATGCTAGTTTTAGTAATGAACTCAGGTGTTTAATAAGCAAAAGCAGTTCCATCATGACAGTTTAGTTATGCGTGATATATATATAGTAATGATATATGCATATGATGTAAACAATGATCATAGTTAAACAGTATGGTCTACCCGAGATATTACCCCTTCTCAGCAGGGTTGATGCTGTCCCGAGGGACCTATAATACAATGTCAGTGCCCCAGCCATTGTACAACATACCATACGTAACGTTAGTGGCATGATCGGGTCCGACCCCGAGTGGCCCACACCAACTAATGACGTCCGTCCTGTAGCGATCGAACCATTGGGAATGGTTGCATCAAGGTCACGAAACCAATGGATCCACAGCCCTCACATAATGGACACAGTTGACCATAAAGCTAACATGTATAGTAAGCCTATGGCCATTACTACCGCACGTACCGGTGTTCCATGTCATACGATGTAATTATCTTTTCTGTATTTTACATACATGTCATTTTACAAGTCCCACTTGGTTAACATGTTTAACACAACGTTTTTCCCAAAAACAGAGTTCATGTGCAATACGTACAAAACATGAGAGTTGTAAAATATGCATGTTTGCTTAGTACACAAAATAGACGTCCAGTGCATGAAAAATAACAATGCGCATTATGTGAGTTAAAACTCACCTGGATCGATACACGTCTCTGAAAACTCCAAAAGATCCGGGTTCTCCAAATCTGTGGAAAACCTTCTATTAGCTCTAATTCCACTAAAACAACTCTAAAGTAAGGAAAACATGAGCTACGGGACGGTTGGTAAAAATAGGGTTTCCCTGTCACACAGTGACCGTACGTCCGGGCTCGAGAGCGTACGTCCGTCGTGCAACGACAAGCCGTACGTCCGGTCACGATACCGTACGTCCGCTATATAGGTCCTCAAGGAGAACCTCATTTTCTCTTCCACCGTCCGCCTATTCTCCGACTCCTAGGGCTACTAGGAACAATCTAAAGCCTTCTAGTCTAGTTAATAACCTCCATGCAACGTAACAACGCTAAGCTAACGAATACGCTAATCCAAACGGGTCTTAAAAGCACAACTAAGCTAACAACTACAACTAAACATAAAACGAGCAGCATAACGATGTAATTAAAAGCTAAAGATCAAATGTTACCTCCTTGAAACAAAACTGCAAGAGTTCCGCCTCACGAACGTTCCAAAACTCACAAACACCTCACACACACGCTCACCAACACTCACAAACACTTGGAAACACTCTAGTAGCCTGGGGGCGTTCTTAAGTTATGAAAAACATGAAGGGGGTAGGGTGCTATTTATAGGTTCAGAAAAGCAGCAAACGTCTGGCCAAGGGCGTACGTCTAGTAGTTCTCGCCCAGGGGTTCCATGGCTACCTCGTACGTCTAGGTATTAACCAGAGGGTATTCAAAAAGTAGCGTACGTTTGGTGGTCCCATGTACGTCCGCCTGTACGGTTTACAAAGCGTACGTTCGATGGTCCCCCCACGTACATCCGCACTACAGACAGCAGCGTATGTCCGTTAGACCTAGCGTACGTCTGTCCAAAAGTCCAAATTACCCTTTTGGTGTCCTTAGTGACCCAAAGCCCAAATTAATCCCCCCAACTAAGCTACTTATGCTTAGTTAATAATTTGGATCACTACAGTTTCTTGATTAGTGCATGCATGGTCGGAGATCCTTAAACTTATAGTCAACACCTTTAGATCCCGACTTAGAGAGAAACCTTAGGAAAGCCCTTAGAGCACACGTTGAGATGGAGGAAAATCCGAGGAATGCAATCCAGAGGAGCATGAACAGTATCAAGATGCATGAGCTAGGCACGTGGAGCAAAGACGAGCTTATGACGTGGATTTCACTACATCACTTCGGGAATTGTTCTCACCAGTTGCGACTAGTTCCCATTCGTGTACAGTGTTGCCACCGACTAATGCAACCCATTTTGATCTAAAGCCACATGTCATCCAACTTGTACCTTCATTTTATGGCTTAGATCATGAAATCCCATATGCCCATGTGAAGAAGTTCAGAAATATATGTGCCACAACCAAGTTCCAGAACTTCTCCGAGGAATCAGTCCACCTTAGACTTTTTCCTTTTTCTCTTCACGATAGAGCTACGGCGTGGTTGGATTCCAATGCCCCGGGGTCTATTACCTCTTGGGAAAGCTTGTTGAGTAAATTCTACAACAAGTTTTACCCAATGTCCAGAGTAAATGAGGCCCGGAAGGAGATCAGTTCTTTTACTCAGGAGGAGGAAGAGAAGTTCTCTGAGTGTTGGGAGCGTTTCAAGGATATGCTAATCAAATGCCCTCCACATGGATATGAAAAGTGGAGACTCGTGCAATTCTTCTACCAAGGGCTGGCTCAGCCCAATCATAGTATGATTGAGTCGATGAATGGGGGGCATTTTTAAGCTTGACGGGAGATTTAGCTTATAAAGCCTTAGACAAATTGGCCGACAACTCACAACAATGGGATTTTACGAGTTGTCGAGATAAATCTGACCGAAACCCCAAGAAAGGAGGCATCCATGAATTGAAAGGCGAAACAGAGTGGAACTTAAGGATGGATGCGATCGTCAAGAGACTTGATGCTCTCAATATAGCTCATCCCATCAATGCTGCTAACACATTTGCAGTTGATAGTTGTTCTGTCTATGCTAGTCCCATGCACCAAGTACATAATTGTCCATCTATGACAATATTTTCTGAGATGGAACAAGTGAACGCTTTCAACGATTTTCAAAAACAGTCCAGTGGGCCATATTCTGAGACATACAATCCAGGGTGGCGTAATCACCCTAATTTATCAAGGAAGCAGAACCAACCCATGAATCAAGGAGGAACTTCACATCAAAGTCAAAATCAATATCCTCCAAGATTCCCTCCGTCGTATCCTAATCATGGTCGCTCGGCTCAGCTAGCATCAACTTCAAATTACCAAGGCCCCACTCAAGCCCCAGCATCGTTGACACAGTCATTGGAAGATACCATGAGGGATTTCATGAAAATGTCTGGTCAATCAATCAATGACATAAAGAATTCCACCATGGAGGTGAAGAATGCAACCATGGTGAACACCCAGGCAATCGCCAAGTTGGAAATGCAGATGGGGTAGTTGGCCAATCACCTTGGTGAAAGGGATAAGGGAAAGTTTCCTAGCCAGCCCATGACAGACCCTAAGGCATGTATGAGTGGAAATTCTTCAAACCAAGAGCATGCACATGCGGTTGTCACACTGAGGTCTGGGAAACAGGTGGACAATCAAGTGGCAGAGCCAGAAGTAGATCATGCTGAGCCAGAAGTAGACCATGCCGAGCCAGAAGCAAACCATGCTGGTCAAGGAAGTGAAAAAGGTGATAACAACAAGGAAGAGAGAGATGCTGAGCCATCTACAATCACACCTATTGTTAAGGAACCTCCTAGGTCATTTGTACCTAAAGCGCCATACCTTGAGAGATTATTAGCGCCTAAGAAAGGAGGAAAGTTAGAGGACATTCTGGAGGTGTTCAAACAAGTTCAAATTAATATCCCATTTTTGGATGCCATCCAGCAAATACCTTCATATGCCAAGTTCTTGGAGGACTTGATTACAGTAAAGAGGAAGACGAATGTTCTGAAGAAGGCATTTATGACTGAGCAGGTAAGCTCAATCCTGCAATGCAAGTTGCCTGATGTAGACCGAGATGCTTGGGAATACATGAGGAAGAAGGGGAGAGATGTCGAGGTGGAACCACCCTGGAGGATGACGACACGCTCCTAGACCAGAGCTGCAGTAGAGGACCAAAAGCAAAGTTCTCTGGAGCGGCGATCGATCGCAGACTGACCTGCAAACGATCGTAGAACTCGAGCCCAATGTGCAGGAGCTACTGAGGAAGCGAACGATGGAGGGCGATTGATCGAATGATCAATCGTAGAACTAGCGTCTATCGTGTAGAAGCTACTGAGGAAGTAACCGTTGATAGGGGATCGAGCGCCCAGATCAAGCACCCACCTGCGCACGATCGCACCCGTGCTGCGATCGATCGCACAAGGGGTCTTATGTTATTTTTCCTCGCATTTACTTACTGCACCGACTTTAGTTTCCTTGTTTTAGTAGTATTAGGGTTTTAGAAGCCCTATTTCGTTCTTTATTAAACTTGAGGCTATATATACATGTTTATAGCCTCCAAATAATTTAGTTTTTGTTGTTTATCAGTTTTCATCAAATAAGAATCTCAAAGTTGAGTTTTCTTCTATTTTCCTTTGATTTATAGATAGACTCTATAATTTGAAGAAGAATTCCCTGGTTTTTAAGAGTTTCAAACCCTAGGAATTATTTATCTTTCTTCTTGTACTGTTTTATTGGCTTCCGCTTAGTCAGGTTGCATCATTTCCTCTCAAGTACAAGGACCCTGGATGTCCGACAATCACTTGCATGATAGGAATCAGTCAGATTGAGAGGGCACTATTAGATCTGGGAGCCAGTGTTAATTTGTTGCCCTACTTGGTCTATGTGTAGTTAGGGCTAGGAGAGTTGAAGCCCACATCCATGACACTGCAATTGGCTGATAGATCTGTGAAGGTACCACAAGGAATAGTTAAGGATGTTCTAATTAAAGTGGACAAATTTTATTTTCCCGTGGATTTTATTGTGCTTGACACTGAACCGGTTCAAAATTTAGGAAGTGAAACACCAGTGATTCTAGGGCGTCCATTTTTAGCTACGGCTAATGCCCTGATTAATTGTAGGATAAGGGTGATGAAAATCTCCTTCGAGAATATGACAGTGGAGTTAAATATCTTTCATGTTAGAAGACAACCACTGGATTATGACAAAATGCAACATGCATGCTTGATTGAGGAGATTATCGACGATGTTGTTGAAGAATCAATCATGGTGGACCCCCTGGAGGCATGCCTTGCTCAATTTGGAGAGATTCTAGATTTTGACAAGTTAATTGAGCAAGCAGATACACTTTTGGAGACTGCTCCTCTAGTGAGCAGTGAGAAGGAGGAGACAGCATTGCCTAATCCCCCGAAGAAGGAACTTAAGCCTTTACCAGATAGTCTTAAGTATAACTTCCTAGGTCCAGCTGATTCTTTGCCCATGATTATAGCTTCAGACTTGATTGATGCTTAAGAGGAGAAATTCTTGGATGTTTTAAGAGAGCATAAGGAAGCTATCGACTGGACAATTGAAGATATCAAGGGAATCAACCCTTCGTTGGTAATGCATAAGATACATCTTGAGAAGAATTCCAAACCTTCGAGGGAACCACAGAAAAGGCTCAACCCAGCGATGCAAGAGGTTATGAGAACGTAAGTGATTAAGTTGTTAGATGTAGGGATCATCTATCCAATCTCTGATAGCAAGTGGGTGAGCCCAATACATGTTATGCCCAAGTGAGCGGGATTGACAGTAGTGAAGAACAAGGACAACGAGTTGGTGCCAACTCGTATTCAGTCTGGATGGAAAGTTTGTATAGACTACCCTAAATTGAATGCTACCACTAGGAAAGATCATTTTCCACTTCCATTTATTGATCAAATGGTGGAGCGTTTAGCTAGGCACGAATATTATTGCTTCTTGGATGGTTATTATGGATATAACCAGGTCCCTGTGGACCCTGAAGATCAGGAGGAGACAACATTTACCTGTCCTTTTGGGACATTTGCCTACCGTCGCATGCCTTTTGGGCTGTGCAATGCACCTGCTACTTTTCAATGATGCATGATCAGCATATTCTCTGACATGGTAGAGCGATTTATGGAGATCTTCATGGATGACTTCTCTGTCTTTGGTTCATCTTTTTAGGAATGTCTGTACCGCCTCATGTTGGTTCTAGTGAGGTGCAAGGAAAAGAACTTAGTGCTTAATTGGGAAAAGTGTCATTTTATGGTGAAGCAAGGAATTGTACTGGGGCACGTCATATCTCATCAGGGAATTGAGGTTGACAAAGTGAAGGTGGACTTGATTTCCAACCTTCCACCCCCACGTACGGTGAAGGAAATCCGCTCTTTCTTAGGCCATGCAAGTTTTTACAGGCGATTTATCCAGGACTTTAGCAAGATTGCCAGGCCCTTGTGCAAATTATTGGCAAAGGAGACCCCGTTTGTATTTGATGAAGAGTGTATGAAAGCATTTGGGGCTTAGAAGAAGATTCTGATGTCCACACCGGTTATTCGACCACCCAATTGGGGTGTACCTTTTGGGATTATGTGTGACACATCAGATTATGCGGTTGGAGCTGTTTTGGGGCAGCGTATTGATAAACTCCCCCATGTCATCTACTATGCGAGCAAGACTCTGAACGATGCACAACTCAATTACTCTACCACAGAGAAGGAGTTGTTGGTAGTCGTTTTTGCGCTGGACAAGTTTAGATCCTATTTGTTAGGATCTAAAATCGTCATATACTCGGATCACGCAGCATTGAAGTTTCTTTTTTCCAAAAGAGATGCTAAATCTCAACTGATCTGATGGATTTTGTTACTTCAAGAGTTTGACTTAGAGATTCGGGATAAGAGGGGTTTCAAAAATGTTGTGGCGGATCATTTGTCTAGGTTGACCATGGATTACACCGAGGACACCACCCCTATTTCTGTGACCTTTCCTGATGAGCAATTGATGCACATTGCTCACAATCCCACACCATGGTTTGCAGACATAGTGAACTATCTTGTCACCGGCCAAATGCCTTTGCATTGGGGGCAACAAGATAAGATCAAATTCTTAACCATGGTGAAGACCTTTTTTAGGATGATCCTTATCTGTTCAAGTATTGTCCTGACCAGATTATTAGGAGGTGTACATCTGAGCTTGACCAATCCAATGTCATGATCATGCATGTGGAGGCCACTTTAGTGCAAATAAGACCACTGCAAAGATTTTGCATTGTGGATTTTATTGGCCTACCATGTTTAGAGATGCTCATGCTTATTGCACATCTTGTGAGCGCTGTTAGAAGCTAGGGAGTATTTCTAAGAGGAATATGATGCCCCTCAATCCCATTTTGATTGTTGAGATTTTCGATGTGTGGGGCATTGATTTCATGGGACCTTTCCCAAACTCCTTTGGCCATCTGTACATCTTGGTTGCTGTGGACTATGGTCCAAGTGGGTGGAAGCAATTGCATGCAAGACCAATGACCACAGAGTTGTGGTCAAATTTTTGAAAGACACTATATTTGCTTGTTTTGGTACGCCTCGAGCAATCATTAGTGATGGAGGTAAGCATTTCTGCAACCGGATTTTTGAGTAGTTGATGAAGAAGTACTTTATCACACACAAGGTTGCGACTCCATATCACCCACAGACAAGTGGACAGGTTGAAGTTTCAAATCGAGAGATCAAACATATTTTGGAAAAGACTATGAACCCTAGTAGAAAAGATTGGTCTCTGCGATTAAATGATGCACTTTGGGCATATAGGACAGCCTTCAAGACGCCAATTGGGATGTCACCCTATCGGCTTGTGTATGGAAAGGCATGTCATCTTCCGGTGGAGTTGGAGCATCAAGCATATTGGGCAATCAAGCAGCTAAACTTCAATATTTTGAAGGCTGGCTCACAAAGGAAGCTCCAACTCAATGAATTAGAGGAGCTGAGGAATGATGCTTATGATTGTGTGAGAAGGTACAAAGCACAGATAAAGAAGGCTCATGACCAAAGCATTTTGAGGAAATTTTTTGAGCATGGTCAGAAAGTCCTTCTTTACAATTCTCGGTTGCATTTGTTCCTAGGCAAGCTTAAATCTCGATGGACAGGCCCATTTATCGTTAGGACAGTGTTTCTTCATGGGGCCATCGAGATTGAGGATCCCAAGAATGGTAACACATTTAAGGTGAATGGACAAAAATTAGAACCATTCTAGGAGTTGAGGAGTATGGAGGTGGAGAAGGCTCTGTTGGAGGATCCTAGTTATGCAAAGTGATTGTAGTCTCCTGTGATGAGTCTGGCTGAAGACATTAAACTTAGCGCTTGTCGGAGGCACCCCTCATTATTTTCCTTGTCTTTTGATTTTGTTTGTTTGTTTTGTTTTTCAGGTAAAATGTGGTGCCGACAACTTCGAGAAACCTTCGATGAAGTGTTGATAATACCCAGGGAGTCATAAGAAACTCTGGACTTCGAATACTCTAATTGGTCTAGACCACCCCACTACCACCTTCACCTTCTTCATGTCAACCGCTACACCTTCTCTAGAAATCATGTGCCCAAGGAAAGACACGCTAGCCAGCCAAAACTCATACTTCTCAAGTTTTGCATAGAGTTGCTCCCTACGAAGCCTTTCCAATGCCTTCCGTAGATGCTCTTCATGCTCCACTGGCATCTTTGAGTAGATCAAGATATTGTCAATAAAGACAATGGTGAACTGATCCAAGTAGTCGTGAAAGACTCTGTTCATTGTGTCCATGAAGACAGCTGGCACATTAGTTAGTCCAAAGGACATAACTAAGAACTCATAATGTCCATAACGAGTTCTGAAGGCTGTTTTAGGAATGTCTCCTTCCTTCACCCTCACTTGGTGATAGCCTGAGTGCAAATTGATCTTGGAAAACACGTGCACTCCTTGCAGCTGATCCAATAGATCGTCAATCCTTGTCATATGATACCTATTCTTGATCGTCACCTTGGTCAACTTGCGATAGTCAATGCACATCCACATTGACCCATCATTCTTTTTCATAAACAACACCGGTGCTCCCCAAGGTGATGAACTAAGGCAGATAAATCATTTATCTAGGAGCTCTTGGAGTTGTCCCTTTAGCTCTTTCAATTCCGTCGGCGCCATCCTATATAGTGCCTTGGAAATAGGATTAAATCCTGGCATGCACTCAATCCCAAACTCCACCTCCCTCTGTGGTGGTAATCTAGAATAGTCTGTTAAGAAGACATCTGGATACTCTCGCACCACAGGAATATCTTGCAGGTCCTTATTCTCCTCCTTCGTTGGAGCAACAACGAATGCCAAAAATGCTTGCCCTTCTACGATGATAAGCTTCCTGGCATGAACGGCCGAAATCATCAGAGGTAAAGACCTCACTCGCGATCCAACGTATGTCACTTCTCCTTCTCCCCATGGCTTAAGCGTAACTTGCTTCCGAGTGCAGTTGATAATCACCGAGTGCCTTACCAACCAATCCATTCCAAGAATAATGTCGTAAATAATCATAGGGAGAACAACTAAGTTTGCGGGAATACACTTCCATAAATGCTAACATGGCATTCACAAACTACACTCTTACAGACCACCGTTTTCCTTATAGGAGTAGTTACAGCTAGACCAGGTTCCAAAGTTCGTACTACAAGTCTAGACAATCTTACAAACATAATCGATATGAAAGAGTGGGTAGCCCCTGAATCAAACAAAACTGAAGCTTCAAATCCAAGTATAGGGGCAGTACCTGTCACCACTTCCGATTGTTGTGCAAATATCTACCTAAATTAATAGGCAAATAATTATACATTTTACTTGCAAATGCACAAGATCAAGATAGTAATATAGTGTGCAAGTGTGAGATCATTCCCACGAGGATTGGTAAACTACGTTTAGAAGTAATTTCCTATTTAATTAACAGATAAAATTCAATTGTCACGATTGAATTAAAATAAAGAAATAAAATAAAAGATAAAATAAAACTAAAAATGATTAGGGTTTTGAAGGTTGAAGATGAAGCCTCACCATTGATGCTTTACATGTTTTTATGTTGAGTTCATACCCATTCTGTCGTTTAATTTAATGCATGTTCGTTTCAATTCAATTGCGTGAAATAATTGTGATTGATTGTTGTTTATGATTCATTAAACGTCCAATATTCGTTGTGTTTCAATTCGGGGTACATTAGATGATTCTATCGAGATTAAATATCCATTGTGATCAACGATACAATGGATGATTCTATCGAGATTAAATATCCATTGTGACTCTTTAACGGTGAATTCATCGAATGGTTCGACAAGTTTTCGTAACGGCAATAGAGTATGCATAGAGTGTAATCGATAGACGGATGTATGAACTAAGCACGATAACATGTATTTTTATTTGGTGAGGCGGATTCTAAAACCTTAGTGATTTTCTTTAATCGTTTACAAGCATTTAGTCTAGTTTTTATTTTCGTTCGATAAAATTGCTCAAACCTTGGAACTAGGTTAAAGTAGGATTAGTCTAGACATAGGATTGATTTTTGTCAAACACGATTCCCTGTAGATTCGATCTCGTACTTGCGCAGCAATACATTGACAACGATTCGTGCACTTGCGAGTACATTTAATTTGTACACTAGTATCCCTACTTGATGATGATCTGATGACCAGTACATTCTGATGACCATCTATGGTATGATGATGTTATATTTTCTTTGGTGCATGTCATGTGAATGTTAAATTATTGATCTCTTATTCTCATAGTCTTAGTAAAGTCTTCCGCTGTAGCTTTCTCATTACGATGAGAAAGTTTGAAATCCCCTGAGTCTTATCCCATGAGGAATAAGTATGGGAGGCGAGTCATGGGATCAATTACTAGTTAATTGATTTTCCCATCGGGGTCGTCACATTTGGTATCAGAGCCTTGTGCTCTGGAAAGACTATAGGGTAAAGGGAAAGAGAACTTAGGCCATGATCACACCAGAGATTAGGTTAAATAGACAGTTAGGATTTATCCTTTAGATTCGGTCACTTGGTTCTAGAAGAGTTGGTTCGAACTCTGCTCTTCGTTGCAGAGCATGCCTCCTTGAAGGAACCCTGCAATCGGACCTAACACGCTAGAGATAGGAAGCCCTGAGGGCAATGTTCACCCCGAGCCGGTGGACATCCCAATGTATGAAACAGCACCCCCGGGAAGTCAAGTGATGGATACGATTGGCCAGTTGGTGTTGGCCTTAGATCGCGATAGACTTGCAAGACAGCCAGTTGGTGTCGGTTTATACTGCTTATAAGCTGATGGGAGAGGTCAAGTGCTGGTGGCAGGACATTAAGGTAGTGCTTGTCGTTGACTTGGGTTCAGAGACTACCATTACTTGGGACGTCTTCAAGCACGATTTCAATCGGCACTTCTTTGCCCGAGTTGTGTAGGAGGCGAAGGCACGAGATTTTTTTGATTTGGTCCAAGGCGGGATGATGGTGATCTAGTATGCCGCAAAGTTTCTGTAACTATCACGTTTCAGCATGTACCTCATCCCGAATGAGGAAAAGAAGGCGAAGAAGTTTGACAAGGGCCTAAATTCTTGCATTTGAATCATGATGAGCTGTTTCGACATCCGAGACTTCTCCGTTGGTCGATCGAGTTTTGATTTATGAGGAGAGTCTGAAGGAGAATGCAACTGAGTACACAGATCAGAAGAGGGGGGCTCAAGGACTTGGTGTTTCGGGCGGAGGGGCTGGGCCAGCTAAGAGGATGGCAGTGGGGAGTTTTCCACCTTAGAGGTCACAAGGATGTACCTCTAAAAACCCTCCAGTTCTACCACAAAAGAGTCAGATATCGGAGCTGTGTACGAAATGTAACCAAGTTCATTGGGGACCCTGTAGGATGGGAACCGGGACTTGGTACTAGCGCGGCCAGTTTGGCCACTTCAGCAAGGATTGTGTGGGCAAGGAGTTGCTCAGCAACCCTTGGCACCAGCTCGAGTTTACGCGCTTGTTCCAGAAGAACCGGAAGGAGGATCGGTGATAAGTGCTTAAATATTCATATTTAAGTCCCTTAATTTATATGTGTTAATCTCTTAGTTTTGTTAGTTTGTGCTATTTTATTTCCTTTTTGTGTTTTTTGTGTTTTTGTAGGTCATGGAAGAAAATAAAGCGTTTCTGGAAAATTTCTAGGCATAAAGGGCAAATTGGGAAGACCTAGAAGATATGGTTAAGTTTAACCAAATAAAGGAAAGGATTAAATTGGAGTCAAAATCAAATTGGATTCAAATTTGGATTCTGCACATGTCTCGGTATCTTAGTCATAACATTCAGGTCAAATATCGGATTGAGATGATTTTAGTGGCATTGGAAAGCTAACTCTAAATGATACAAATTATTGTGAAATACCATTTTCCTAATTCAGACGAACGCTATGCCAAAATCGCCCCGCAATAAAAGAACGTAAATCTGGACGAATCCTATTTCGATTTGGACTAGGATTGTCTCCTAATTTGACTAGGAGCTAGAATTCCAAATTTCCTATGTTTACTAGGGCATCTAGGACTTTCCTAAGGCCTACAAATAAACCTGTTAACTTCTAGAAAATGGGAGGATAAGAGGCACAGGCTCTGGAAAGGAACTGAAGGCTAGATCAAAAGGAGTCTGGGTTTTTTCTCTCCCACCTTTATTTTTGTTATGTAGTTTATATTTAAATTAAGGCTAGATTGAAGCCCTACTCATGTCAATTTAGGATTGCAATATTGGTGCCATTGCTACAATTATACTTTGGTGTATTTAACTTGATTAATTCCCGTTTTAATGAATTTCTAATATATGTTTGCCTGATCAACATATGCATGTGGTGTGGATTAGTTAATTAAATCAATTTGGATGACCGAGTCCTGGGTTTAATAAGAGTACCAAAAGAAATCCACACCGAGTTCTTAGGTTAATCAACATTGGGAACCGGGAGTATACACACATGCCCTAGGCCTCATGTGTTTGTCGATTTCCATAGATTTATGCTTTCTTAAAGAACAACTTAGTATACACTCATGCTAAATCCTTTAAGAAATAAAAGAGTTAGAGTATACATCCATGGCTAACTTGTTGCTTAGGGAAATCTATAGTCCAAGGAGTATACACCCATGCCCTTAGGTTGACAAACATTAAATATACCAGTATAATTGGCGCATTGGCATATTGTTATCTTACTTAGTCTGATTAGTGGTGGATATCATCTTGCCAAATCTTCTTGTTTTTGCTTAAGGTTTTCTCCTTGTCCTTTCTACCAAAGAGTAATTGTCAAAGGGGTTCCTAGGGGCCGGGAACACTCCGATGCTTAAATTAGCATCACTCTTTATTTAAATCAAATTTATTATTGAAAGACAATCACATAATAAATAACACAAATAAATAAAATGATGGTACCAGGGAGTACTACTGGTAGCACTTTGCCAAATCTTCTTGTTTTTGCCTAAGGTTTTCTCTTTATCCTTTCTGGGAGTACTACTGGTATCACCTTGCCAAATCTTCTTGTTTTTGTCTAAGGTTTTCTCCTTATTCTTTCTACGAAAGAGTAATTGTCAAAGGGTTCCCAGAGACCGGAAACACTCTGATGCTTAAATTAGGATTACTCTTTTTTCAAATCCAATTTACTATTGAAAGATAATCAAATAATAAAAAACACAAATAAATCAAATGATGGTACCCGAATGTGCTATTGATAGCACATTTCCGAATCTTTTTGTTTTTGCTAAGGTTTTCTCCTTGTCTATGAAGTTGACTCATTGCCTTCTCATTTCCTTTTTCTTTTTCTTTTTTCCTCATGCGTCAGCTCCATTTTTCACCCTTCTTTTTTTTTTTATTTTTTTATTTTTATCCAAGATAGAATATCCTCATAATGCACTAAGTTGGAATAGGAGCCAATCCAATCCTATTACCAAACAGCCAACCCTTCTAATTACCAAAACAGGATAAGGAATCCCTAAATTAGAATAAGCCTAACTCTGTTCGGGAATAACAAATTCTGCCAAGTGCTGTAACCAAACAGCCCTTTTCTTCCACAAATTAATTCAACATGTAGCAGCCTGTTGCTTTTTTCCACAGGTGGTCACGGCGGTGCCAGCTCGGCGGTCAGGGGGTGCGGGCCAGCGACGGTGGTGACAGCCTGGCGACTTGGAACGGCGCTTGGATATCCGGTAGGGGCATTTTTGGAGGTCACGGGTCAGCAGTGCGGAGATTGGTTCCGTGGGTTTAGAGGTCGTGGATCTAGGCTCCGGCAGTGTCAAGACCGGCAAACGGCAGAGCTGGAGATATGGAGGACCAGCCGTGATTTTTGGGTTCTTGGTGAACGGCAGTGCAGGAGATTCGGCGAACGGCGGTGCTGCAGGTCTGGGGCTCCGGCAGTTCGATTTTGTGGGGATCCGCATGTCTGGTCGTGAAGGTGGTCTCAAGGCGTGGGGTCTGGAGATCCGGCGATCTACGGGTCTGGAGGCCCAGCGGCGCTGATGGTTTCCGAGAGGGGAACAGAAAGCACGTGCCAGGGGAGCAGAGTGATTTTGAGTAAAACCTTTGAAAACCGTAGTGCTATGCAAAGCAATAGACATCCCATAAAACGACAGTGCAATGCTAGGCTGTAAAAGAAGCTTAAGTAAAGCTTCAATCCCGGACTTCTCCACAAATAACCGACATGTTTCAGAGTTTTCCATTGTCCTGTGAACCAGTACCATCAAATGAGAGATGCATAGTTGGATGAACTGCTCATCCTTGATCCTTTCTGGGGCCGAATCAACTGCAGCAACCAGAACACAATGACTATGTCTTCAGAATTCATGTCCATTGCAGTGCTGCCAGTTAATTTCCCTGATGATCTTTGTATCCTGGGTTAGATCGGGAGTTCCAAATCTGTCCATTGCAGTGCTGCCAGTTAATTTCCCTGATGATCTTTGTATCCTGGGTTAGATCGGGAGTTCCAAATCCGGGACTTTCTTGGACTTATCGCTTCTTCTTTCTCCTCCCGATTAGAGTCAATAATAAGAAATAATAAGAAATTGGCAAATATAACTTATAAGCCTAATTAATCAAGTGCCAAGAAATATAGATCTAGAAAAATTATATAATACTAAAGCAGAGAAAGTAGCCATGTTTTGTCAAGAGAAAACAACTTTCAAGCTTTCTTTTATCCATCCACGTGATATCTATGTAAAACATAAACATGCTTTTTCATAGGTTTCGATCAACCAGTCACATCACTTGACATTTCAATGATTTATCAGATGCTATTAAATTCACCAACTAAAAAACAAGTAGGAGAAACTCATCTGGCAAATTTGTTAAAGCAAACACCAAATTGGGATTGGTTGCAGATGTGAGGAATGCGTGCCGATCTACTAATTAGTCTGAACGCACGATCGTCATGATTTCACTTGGCTTTCGCCAGGTGATTTCTAGATTTGCTTGAATTGAAGTGGATCTGAGATTTCACTTGACTTTTGCCAGGTGACTTCCAGATTTGCTTGAACTGAAGTGGATCTGAGATTCCACTTTGTTGTGAGCGGGGATCTGAATATGGGGGGTAGATTTGTGCAGATCTGCTATGGACAAAGCAGATCGGCGAGTCTTTCCGGTTGGTTGTCGCCGGAATGCGTGCTCACACCGTGATGAAATTTTTTTTTTATGAGAAACGAACTAGTCGTTCCCACAGACGGCGCCAAACTGTTAGAACAGTTTTTCACACGGTAGATGCACGTTCTTTGGGGCCTTCAAGATTTGCAATACATCATCATATGCACTTCATCATATGCACTTCAATTTGCTGCAAAAGAGCGAAAAGCGTCAAAGAGCCAGTCGGTGTTTCTACTGCGGGCACTCCGATGCCAAAGTTAAAATCTAAGAGAAATATTATGCTTCGGCGCACAATAAATCAATATACCCAATCATTTCTGATTATGAGAGAGAGTTTATTTTGTACCTGCCGTAGGGGCCTATTTATAGGCTAGAGTGCTGAGGTTGAATTGAACTGGTTCTCCTGGAGTTTGAGTTGGTTTGGGAGTCCGGAGTTGAAATAGAACTCAACAACTATCATCTAGAGATAAACCTTCAACAGTAATTATGTAGAGATAATCTTGAGTAGTCATATTGTAGAGATAATCTTGAATTCAATGGAGCTTTAGCTGGAATTGAGCTTCTTTATTCCAATATAATCTCAATTATNTTAAGCATATATATGACACACATTAATTAATCTAACCTAATTATCTATCTAATGTGATTAACTAATTATCTATTTAAATATCTAACCGAATTAATGAATATAATGTAATTAATTCACTAACCTAATTAAATATCTAATCTACTTAATGAATATAATGTAATTAATTCACGAACCTAATTAAATATCTAATCTACTTAATGAATATAACGTAATTAATTCACTTCCATAATTAAATATATAATCTAATTAGTTAATATAACCTAATTAGACAATAATATAAATAATATCTGATATTAAAGCAAAATTAAAAAAAAAAAAAAACATATCCTAACGTGCCATCTCAAGGCACGTTAGCAATTTTTAACGTGGCATTCACTCCACGTTAGTATTTGCTAACGTGTAATGGCATGCCACGTTAGTAAATGTAAATATTTTTCCAACCTAATTTTTTTTTTTATTAATTTGTCCTAATAAAAATAATACAATATAGAACCTAATTAATTATGTAAACCGTAGTTAACGATCTAACCTTCTTAATTAATCTAACCTAATTATCAATCTAATGTAATTAACTAACCTATCTAAATATCTAACCTAAGTAAGCATATGACACACATTAATTAATCTAACCTAATTATCTATGTAATGTAATTAACTAATTACCTATTTAAATATCTAACCTAACGTTATGAATGTAACTATATTAATTCATTTCCCTAATTAAATATCTAATCTAATTATAATGAGTATAACGTAATTAATTCACTTCCATAATTAAATATCTAACCTAACGTGGCATGTTACTCCACGTTAATAGTTGCTAACGTGCCATTGCATGCCACGTTAGGAAATTTTTTTTTTTTTCTTTTTTTTTATTAGTTTGTCCTAATAATTAAAAATAAGAACCCTATCGAACCTAATTAATTAACTAAACAATAATTAATGATCTAACCTTCTTAATTAACTAACCTAATTAAGCATATATATGACACACATTAATTAATCTAACCTAATTATCTATCTAATGTGATTAACTAATTATCTATTTAATTAAATATCTAACCGAATTACCAGGGAACAAATAGAACGGATGCTAGAAGGCCTCATTGTTCTGCATGCAATGTAGTCGACGGTAATTCTTGATTGGAAGGTGCGCAATCCAAATCTCTTGAGATCCGTTCGCATGCAGAGATTGAGAAGAACCAGCTTAATGAGACACCTATATATAACAAAAAGCGGAATCGTGAAGAAAAACCACTGAGTGTAATTAACAAATTATCTATTTAAATATCTAACCGAGTTAATGAATATAACGTAATTAATTCACTAACCTAACTAAATATCTAATTAGTTAATACAACATAATTAAATTAAATATGATAGTAAATCAAAATTTAAAAAAAAAAAAAAAAATTCTAACGTGCCATGCCATAACACGTTAGTATTTGCTAACGCGCCATGGCATGCCACGTTAGCAAATTTAAATTTTTTTTCTTGGTTTTTTTTTTTATTATTAATTTGTCCTAATAAAAATTTAAATATCTAACCTAATGAATGACTATAACTTAATTGATTCACTTCCATAATTAAATATCTAATCTAATTAGTTAATATAACCTAATTACACAATAATATAAATAATATCTGATATTAAAGCCCAAAAAAAAAAAAAAAAAAAAAAATATCCTAACGTGCCATGTCGTGGCACGTTAGCAATTCCTAACGTGGCATGTCACTCCACGTTAGTATTTGCTAACGCGCCATTGCATGCCACGTTAGGAATTATTTTTTTTTCCTTGTTTTTTTTTGTCATCTTAACTATGAAGTTTATTAGTATAATTAGATTAATTATTTAGATATATATAGTTAGGTGACTATAGGTAGGTTCATTACTTAGGTTACTATACTTATGGTAGTTAAAATAAGTTAATTAATTATATTTATTAGGTGGTGATTGCACCCCAGTTAGATGAATTGAACTAACCAATAACAATAGATACTTTCAAATTTGAGCTATCTATGATGAACATATATGGATTTAACAATCATGGAGCACTTAGGAAACCCGTTTTACGGTGACCCATGGGTTTTGCTCCTGGCCCCCACCGTGCATGCCTATACTAATTATCTAATTATATATCTACCTATAGATATATAGTATATACACCATGCATTTCTAATTATCTACCTATAGATAATATATATCAATTACAAATTTAATATATACACCACGTCTAATTATCTACCTATAGATAATATATACACCATTTCTAATTATCTACCTTTAAATAATATATCAATTACAAATAATATATCAATTACGACTAAAATAAAATTAAAACCCATTTACTAACGTGCCAAATTGGACACGTTAGGAAATACTAACGTGTGTCATTTTGCACGTTAGTATTTGGGAAATATTTACTAACGTGTTATAACTTACACGTTAGTAAAATATATATATTTAAAAAAAATTAATTAATTTATTATTCCTAACGTGGCTTGAATCACACGTTACCAAGTAATTAGTAACGTGTTTAACACAACACGTTAGAATATTTTTATTTTTTCAATTTTATTTTTTCGAGTCCCATAAAAAAGTGAACAGTAGACACGTTAGTAAATGACGTGTTTTTTGTAGTGTGTTTAATACATACTCATGCATCATATGTTTTGTTCGAACAGTTTCTAGCATGGTGTGAACACGTCCTCCAAGATAGAACCTAAAAAGAGAAAGAAGGTAAACACGAAGAGAAAGCACCCTGTGTTGAGTGTGATCTCCCTCCGATGCTCAAGTAAGGTCTCTAAGAAAAGGGTACATTCTCTATGTATTTTAGTGTGTGTGTTGATACCTGGAGTTCACCCTATTTATAGGCTAATAGATATACTCTGACTAGAACTCTATATTTGATCTTATACAAACCTTGTAGCAATCTTATTTGAGTCCTGTAGCTTGATGTGAATTGAAAGTAGTAGTTGTATGTGAGTTCTAACACTATCCTTATGCTACTGGATAATCATGAAAGGAGTCACATACTCAACTGGAGTCAACCATTGAACATCGGAAGTTAGTTCGGCAACTGTACTTGATTATAGTAATAAGATAACCCCCGAGAAGCTAAGTGGTTGATTGCCTCGGGGGATCTATCCTTGGGTAACTGGGCCTTGGTAGTATCTTTCTTCTTCTCACTGTCGACTCTAGTGGGTTGGACCTTCATTAACTATGGACTATGTTTTCGAGGACTTAGCCCCTGGCTTTGTTACCAGGCTATGACCCTTGGTCTTACTGGGTCTAGAACGGGAAGTTTATTTCCCCAACATATTTGATTATGCAAATTAAAGTTTAAATGCTTAATAGCTCATCAAGTGGTTGACTTTGCTGCTCATGAACTTCATCTATTCTTCAAATTTTAACAAACTCAAGGATTTTTCTCAAATTTTTACACAAACTTAATTCAAATATAACACCGATCAATATATATACAATTTGAATAATAACAAAAATGAGCAAATCCAACCCAACTACCAAGGACTTTCCTTAAATTTTCATTTGGCATGCCTTCTTGTTTAAGGTGCCTTAAAGCTAGAATAAAAAAACAGCAAAACTATCACAACTCTTGCAAAATAATACAACTAAACCAATTTATACAAATGCACGTAGAACGAATCTGAACTACCAACAAACAACAACTCTATCTAAAGAAAAAGCTCTATTACAGTCAATCACAGCAAAATTAAATATAACGTTCACTAAATCTACAAATTCCACTAGTAAACACCAACAACACGAGATTGGAGAGAGGAACAAATAGAAATTGCAAGGCCGAGCAACGTCGATCAATGAAAAAATTGGTCCACTAAATTTACTCTATCAATATCAACTAGAAGCAAGTCCAAGCAATAATGATTCAGCAAACATTGCAAAAACAAAGCAGTGGGTAGTAGAATAGGGAGGAGGCAAAGGGTTGTTTATGGTGGTTAGGAATTAATAGCAGAAAATGTTGTAAAACCAATGGGTGTTGGGCAGTGGCCAAAATTTGGGAAGAGGCGAATGGGCGTTGCTGCGATGGTATCTTTATGTAGTTATGTTGTGGTTTGGATTGAATAAGAGAAAAAGAAAAAGGGATTTTTTGTCCATTTGGGCTTCAAAGATCCAGTGTTTTCGTTATTATTCTATTAGGTGTTTTTAGCTTACGTGTTAGTATTCTATTGAATGCTGAAAAACTGGTGTTTTACGGCGGTAAAGGTTTTCTCTTTCTTAAAAATATGAGGAGATATATAGTTGTAGTTAATCAAAGATAAACCACTTGACAAGAATGTATGGGACCCTTTTCCTTTTTTTATTTTTAAATGGAAGTTTGAAATTTCTAAACAACGTCTATAGTAATTATTTAATGGCCAGAAAATTGCGTAACTAGTGTAGTTTTACTTTTATGGGTGAAAATAAAAAATTAAAAAAAAAAAAGAAAAGAAAAGAAAAAGGAAAAGAAAATGGAAGCAAGATAAAGGGGAATAAGTATATACGGGAAAATTGTCACACTGTTGCCGCGGATAAGGAAACGACACCGTTTCCATTGAAAATTTTTTGGCCCTTGCTCTAAAACTTTCCCACCAATTTTTTTTTGGCTAATTTTAACTCCCTCCGTCTTGCATACGCATAGCAAGACTCACTAGGTAAAAATTTTCCACTCCCTCTCTTAGTGGGAAGTATTGTTAATTTTAACTCCCTCTATTTCTTTCATTTAGTTATTTTTGAAGTATTGTTCAAAAGTTTTAATAAATCATTTTCCTCTTAACCCCTCTCTAAAATTTTTCTTTCCCTTTTACTATTTTGATATTTCTCATCTTAGGTTTTATTTGATATTTGGAGTGGTTCGTTCATGGTTGTTCCGGTGATCGCAGCAGGTGGACGGCGACTCTGTTCCGGCAGATTCTTCAGGTAAATCCTCCCTTTAGGTTTTGGGTTGATGTTTATGGGTGTTTGGTTTCTATTTTGGTGTCTTGGTTTTGGGTATGGGATTTTGGGCATGAGATTTATAGTCAGGTAATGATAATTTAGTAATCATTGAATACTAAAATCTAATCTGCGTTAGGTACTGTATTCACATGCTTTGAATATGCACATTTTGTCGTTTGCTAGTTTATTTATCAACTACCAAACTGGACATATATGATGATGATCTATAGAAATAAATTGTCATTTGCACCATTATTGTCGCATTAATTATATATATATATATCGTCCATAGCTCGCAAATATTCCTCCATGATCCAGGAAAAAGGTATTTTCCACACGGTTCAAGCTTTTTGTTCACATCACAATCACATCCACCCCAACGTTTTAGAAATCTAAGGGGTAGTTACCTTTTCTCCAATCAACTACAACGCCTTGGTATTTTCCCTATCAACTACCAATTGTGAGATCCGACCCTATGAACTACCATTTTGTGCCCAAAATCTCCTCCCATCAGTCAAAAGCGTTAACTCAGACGGTCTACTCCTCACTTTGCTCCCATGAACTATAATGCATTATCACTTTGCCCCCATGAATTACAACGCATTGTCAATTTGACTGTCCGAGTTAACGCTTTTGACTGATAGAATAGGGGTTTTGGGTACAAAATAGTTCATAAAGGTCGGTTGTCACAGTTGATAGTTCATGGGGACAAAGTGAAAATGCATTGTAATTCATGGGGGAAAAGGTAATTACCCCGAAATCTGAAGCTGAAAGACCCCTTTTTATTTATTTATTTATTTGGAGAATGTTGTTTACTTGTTTCCACCATTAAGGGCTCGTTTGGTTCGCGGAATGACTATTCCATCAAGAAAAGGAATAGTTATTCCTCCTAGGAATAGAAGAGTGTGAAATGGAATAGCTATTTATATTCCTTTAGCTTGGTTGAAACACTGGAATTGAGCGTAGAATGGAATAGTCATTCATATTCTTTTGTTTGGTATAGTCCAATAGGATGGTGAATGGAATTATATTGTAATCAAATTTTCTAAAATACCCTTATGATACAAATATAATTTATTTTTATTAAGGACTTTTTTTTTTTTGGAATATAAACAACTATATTATAATATTTTTTTTTTAAAAAAAATTTACATAAATATTATTTTCTAAATAATACATTAATTTCTATGGCCCCTCTTATTGCACACTGAATGAAGGATCACATGGGGTGAATAGGCCTTATTTCTCTTTCCCAAATTGTCTATGGGACATGAATTCCAAATCCTCCACTGCGTTCGATACCCAAAGTTCAGCACCTCCGATGACGGCCAGAAGCTCACCAACTTGTTTCAGTCCAGTGGATTCTTGAATGTTTCGGGTCTCTAGTAAAGGGTTCGAACCTTAACGCCAAGCTTGTTATGTCCGTGGCCAGATGCAACAAAATCAATGCCACTGGCGGTGTACTCTAGGAATTGAATCAACAGGAAACCCCATAAATCGAACCAAAAAATCTTCCTTCAATTACCCAACAAAACCTTTGATTTGGGGTTGATTTTTTAGGGCCTGCTGGAATATCAAGAGACAAGTGTGAGACGGTCATCACCATCAAAACCAGGCGACCTAGCAACCGTCAGACAATCAGGTACTGACGGAGGAATTGAAGGTGGGGAAGTGGGTTGGATCTAGAGGTGGGTTTTGATGGATTTGTTGATCCTCGAGCTCTTCTTCTTCAAGCGGTCATGGTTCTTGATGAAGAGATCGATGAGGAACGATGAGAGTCGAGAGGCATTGATGGCTTTTGTGGAAAATTAAATGGAGCCCGTATTCCCACGGGAAATGAATAGTTATTCTTCTCATTTTTTAGAAGAATAGTTATTCTTATGTGGAAGGATTAGTGATTCCCATTGGAATTACTATTCCTAAGAATAGACCCTTACCAAACAAAATAATTGTTATTTTCTAGGAATAGCTATTCCATTACAGGGGTCTATTCCGCGAATCAAACGGGTCCTAAATAAGCAAGATTGAGTGTGCTTGACGGTGCCTAATACCTAATACTTGTTACAAAACATGGGACTTCTTTTGATTCAAGTTTGTTTGTCATCCACCACCCCCACCCCACCTTTTTTTTTTTTCACATATTAGTATGTATTGTATGAACTACGAAGTATACTACTGTATTCATTTGTTTCTTATTTCTCATTTTTGTACTTTTACAAAATAATTTATTCAAAATATTGGGTTTTCCTAGAATTCTCTGATGGTGGTTAACATCTACATGTCCCCTTCTTAATTAATTCGCATTTGACAATCAATCAAAAAGGAATTTATGGAATTTGTTGAATATTTTTTGTTTGAATCTTTGCTTGGTGTAATTCATGACTATATTGTTCTTTTTTTTAAAAACTTGTGCAGGTTGTTACTCCTGTGGCACCTTTAAGTCAGCAGGTACATGATTATGTTCTCATGTGTCCCATGTTATCATCCTATGGTTATTGTTGATATCTACCTTCTAAGTGTAATAGTTTAATTTGAATATGGCCTTAATTTTTTTTCTTTTTAAGTTTTGGGTGCTATTTAGATGCTATTTCATTGTTAGGTAGGATGAATGCTGTAACAACCTAGGGAAAAGCACTAGCCACATCTGTACTATCACTCCAAAATGACTACTCAATTTTGAGTTTTCCTAGAATTCATTATAAAGCCCAGTTTCACTTAGTCACTAGGCAATGTGGGACCTAACACTCATAACTATCTTTGTAAATCACCCACTCTATGTGGGTTTCTTCTCATCTTTCCAATATAGATTGGGGTGTTACAAATGCAGTGTAAAGAGGCCTAAATCCTGTCATAGGTCTGTCCTGGCTGATGTAGGTGAGGACCAAGGTAATTCTAAGAACCAAGCTTAGTTTAAGCTGATATAGTCCCTGTATCCAAGTAGACTTTCGTGTAAGCTCAACCATGAACTCAACCAATTGGTTGAGTGTAAATGTCAATAGTAATCATTAAAGAAACACCTACTTGACAAAAATTATTTGCTTTATTGAAGGGAATGCTTAAGACCATGACTATGAAGGGAAAATCCATTTTGTACATATCACTTATTCTTAATTATAAAAAACGATATTCATATGGTAGATTTAATATAATATACATTAGATGCAGAATTAAGCCCGAATCTCATCCTACATTGCATTATGGTACTTTTTGATTAGTGATTCTTTGATCTAGGGAGATGATATTCACTGTGTAGCTCTTGGGGAATGTTGTAAATGTCTTGATCCTTGGATATAGTTTTTATTTCAGATGACTGCATTTAATTACTTTACTAAGAATGGAACACAAAAGCTATATTAAGATCTTGAAGAGATTGAGGTTTTGCTCATGGGGACTGTCCGTCAGGTGACTTAAATTTCATAGCACTGTCCCTTTCTTTCTGTATGGTGTATCATTTGCTGCGACAACCAGGTTGCCGCTAATGATAGACCAATAGCGGCGACATATGCTTCAGTTCAAACTATTTTTTGTGTCGACCAAAAAAAATGTGGCCACTGTTGAGTGATCATTAGCGTCGACCAGCACAAGTTGCCGCTATTGATCATTAGCGTTGGACCATTAGCATCGACCAAATTAACAGTAACAAAAATGAGCAAAGTTCATATAGTGAATGTGGCGGTTAGAGGCGTAGAGTGCAACATTATCTTTCTTCATTCTCTCCAAGTCTCAAAATTTGGTGTGAAACTTATGAACTGGGATTAGTAGGGTTTCAATTTGGGGTTGAAAAAACCTTTTCATTTTGGTTCAGAATAGAAGAAATGGCTTTGCACAGTGGGAAAGACACGTCATCACCTTCGCGGTCCACACCAAAGAAGTTATCCCCGTGGTGGTCCTCGCTCATGGGGCTGGTGCTCCTTCCTCTTCTGATTGGATGATTAGGTGAATCTTCAATTCTCTAATTGTTCCTTTAATAGTCCAATTTCATGCAAAATTAAACAGGCCCTAGTATTTTTTTTTAGTAAGTTCAAACCCCAAGTATTTGATGCTATGGTTGTTGGACACTGAGATTGCTTTTTTAGTTTATATTTCAGAAAGCACTCCTTGCTTTTTTAGTTTGTATCACAGAATCTGCAGGTAGTCTCTAGGGTGGAGGGGATATGAATAACTCAAAACACGTAACGGCAGCGGGCGTGAGCATGAAGTAGGTGTGTAGACTAGCATTACTTCTTGTTAAATCATCGATTATTCTTCAAATTAAGCTGGTGGAAAACGCTGAAATTTGGTCATTTAATTAATATTGTAATAGCGTGAGTGGTTAAATCGTATACTGGATAGTAGTCATGCTAGTGGGTCCTTATTGTCATTTTGTTTGGAATAAAGAAGAAGAAACACAGAACTTGACGTAGTATTTCATAGTTGTCTTCAAAACAATGGGAAACATTGTGTGGTATGAATGACTTGAAATCTCTCAAAGTGTAATTGTATAAATACGTGAGTATGACTTCTTACCATTGGTTGCTTGTCACTAGAGCGAGTGGTTGATACAATGTAGCTCGAGCCAAACCCCTGGCTTAAGGTGCTTTTCCAACATGTTATATCAAGGTCTTGTTTTGAGATTTTTCCATGTGTTTATTGTTCAACTCTTTAACCTTTTATATTTGGAGCAAAGAAAGGAGGAAGGAAGAGCGAAAAATAATAGCAAATATTATCTTAACAAAATAGTTTGAATGTCATATAAATGACTTAGATCTTGGGAAAATAAAGCTGCTTCATTTTTATGCAGATGGAAAAATATCTTGGGCAAGGCGCTGAATGCTGTTGAAGTAGTTACCTTTGACTACCCTTGTGAGTTTCTCAATCAATTACTGTGTCACTTTTGCTTTATGCTTTTCTAGTCTTCGTTGTCCTGAAGCTGTTTGAGATATCCATACTGTGTAGATTTTTTTTTTCGGTGAGTTTGAGTCTTTCTTGTATTTAACATGTTTGGAGTACTTTTAGCTTACTAGCTTGTTTCAGTAATGTATGAGTAGTTGTCTTGAATTATCCTTCTAATATAATGGTTTGACTGTTGGCAGACATTTCTGGTGGGAGAAGGAAGCCTCCTCCCAAGGCAGAGAAATTGGTTGAGTTTCATGTAGATATTGTTAAAGAAACTGTTGTTAAGTACCCTGGGCATCCACTGATTTTGGCAGGGAAATCCATGGGTTCAAGGTGGTGGCAGGGTTACATAAATTGCATTCGATCAAATTGTTATATGCTGATGAAGAGGGTCACTGCTTGTAAATGTTTTGGAGAGCGCCATATGCAAGTCAATTGATTTGGTATATCTATGTGGATGCATTATGATCTGCATGCTTTCAGCAAGTGCCTCTGGCTCAATAAAATCAGAAAATTTATTGTGCATCAACCAAATTGTACGCATCATAGCCTAAAATATCAGAACCAATCATTGTAACCTGCTGTATATACTTCTTATATGTGTCATGACTTGCTATATCAACTATAGAAATATTACAACTGTAGTATAAGTCTGAATTCTTTAGGATGGCCAAAGGAAAAGTGAAGAAATTACCAACTCAAAGTGGGGAAATGGATCAAGTTACAGGTCTTTTAGTGGATTGAGTCTTGTTTTTATTTGAAGGGTTAATTCCGTACACATGATGCCATGATATTGTATATTATGTTAAATTGTGCTTCAATGCAATCCAATTTTGATATTGATGGAGCATGTAGAATTGTAAGTCAAATAGTAGATGCATACCATACTTTATGGCATATCACATTTTTGCTTACTCTTTATGCATTTTAAATTTTCTCTGTTTGTAGAGTCAGCTGCATGGTAGCTTGTGATGAAGACATCTATGCTTCAGCAATAGTTTGCTTGGGATACCCACTAAAGGTTGCTATTCTTTAATGAGTTAACTTTGCACATATCTCTTTTGTGTTATCTACATGCATTTCTTTTTCCTGAGCATCTACATGAATTATTAAAATATACTAATGGTCTAGTAAAACAAATAATGTGTATAGGAGGTAAAAATTAACTGAATCGGAAGTGATAATCGTTATTTAACGGACCAAATTGGTTATCACAATATAGTTAATTTGAATAGAAAATAGTGAGCAATACAATGATTCTGCTGTTACTGTCTTTGTTCATGCAAATTTGCCATGTATATAGACATACAACATAAACTGGCCATTCCTGTGAACTGCATTTTGCAAAGAACCCTATTTCAATTATCATTGGTTTTAACTTATTGACCAAATATCTAGATTTGTCTTTACATCTCTTCGATGGACTTATGAATATATGGTCAATTGATGCTTGTTCTCTTGGAATTTTAATGTGTTTTATACCTTATATCTTGACAATGCACTGTGCCCCTTTTGGAAATTTCCAATTTGGTGAGGAATCATGGTGTAGTACTAAGCTAATGATAATTGAAATTCCACTGTGACATTCCATTTTCTTGATGGTTCTCTTGCACTTACTGGACAATGCAACTCTGAGGAAGATCTATGACTTTTAATAAATTTTCGTTACATGGTTAATAAACTTGTCTAAGCCTTGGAACCTTGTCATTTCATGAAATATTGCTGTTTCCATTTTATTTATGGTTTTAAGGGCTTGCCCCTTAGCTGCTGCTATACATAGACAATGAGGAGAATATGCACATACTAATTCGAACATTTCAATCTGACATAGTTTCCTTATATAATACAGGGGATGAATGGAGCAGTACGAGATGAAACGTTGTTGCAAGTTACAGTTCCTATAATGTTTGTACAGGTAATGTCTTCTACGAGCACTTTTTTTTTATTTTTTTAATGGAGTTACTCTAGTTGCTAATCTACCAATTATGTTTATACTTTTGATCATAAACTCCAAACCCGTTTTTGAAGCTTATAAAAAAAACAAAAAATCCCAAACCCTCAAACTGTTTTATTTTGAATTGCTTTCTAGCTTTGTAGTGGTTTGATTATTCTTATATATTCCTGTGTAGACTAGCATGCCAGAGATTGTAATTTTTCACTTGTTATGGTTTTATATATTATCGTTGCACTAAGTTCTTTTTAGTATATCCATATATGCTTCTTTGTGTGTTATTCTCTCTTATGCGTGTGTGGTTTGTAATGCTGTGTTCATGTTTCATGAAGGGTAGCAAAGACACTCTGTGTCCACTGGAAAAGCTGGAAGCCATTCGCAAGAAGATGAAATCTCTTATTGGTTTGCATGTGATTGATGGTGGTGACCACTCCTTCAAGATTGCAAAGAAGCACCTTCAAACCAAGGGGTTAACCCAAGATGAAGCTGAAGATCTTGCCGTTCAGGCCATTGCAGTTTTTGTGTCTAGGTGTATTGGAGCAAGGTAATACTTCAGTTGTGAATGCTATATTAAGGGTCGTATATTTTGATCATTATGTCTTATATTATGCCTTTTCAGTTTTCTTCTTTTTTCTTTTTCATTCCTTAATCAAAGGCTTTCATGCCTTATCTAATGCTGACTGTCTGTATTTACTGTAAGTATTGCTTTGTTATAATTTGTTATTTCCTCTAAGGGTACGGTTTATTAGCACCTAAGATATTAGAATGCTTGCAAAATGATGTTGCACTGTTTTTTTTTTTTCACTATGCGCAATATTGAATTTATCTTCTTTTTTTTTTTTTGGATAGATAATTGAAATTTCATTAAAATCATAATCCACCCCATGTACATAGGAGCTTCACAACATAAGCCACTTAGGAATTAGGGGCAAAAAGAACAAGAAAATCATGATAACTAGCATTAAAGGGAAAATATAATCCATTGTCCAGAGATATTAAGTGTTGAAGAAAAAAGATTTCATCTCCTCCGAAGTCCTCTTGGGGTCCTCAAAATATCTATCATTCATTTCCATTCAAAGACACTACAAAAAGCACAAAGACATCATCTTCCATACAAGTGAATTCCGGGAGTTATCGATAGTCCACCAACAAGCAAACAAATTGACTATCCATCTAGGCATAACCCAAGACAACCTAAATCGATTAAAGAATACATTCCAGATGGCACAAGCAACCTCACAATGAAGGAGAAGGTAGTCCACAGACTTCATTCTTTTTGCACATAACACACCAATTAACCACAATAATGTGCTGCTTTCGGAGACTGTCTAATGTAAGGATCTTTCCTAGTGCTGCCAACCACACAAAAAAAACTACCTTCAAAGGAGCCTTAGTTGTCCGAACACATTTTCAAGGACATTAGAAACTATCGTGACAGTCCATAACACTGTAGGAGGATTTAACACTAAACAACCATTTTTTAGAAGGAATCCACAACCTGTCTTCCCTTTCCCTTCTCAATCTAACTAAATACAACATGTAGAAAACCATTTAATATGTGGCAGTTCTCTGGAGGTATTATACTTGTACTAAAACTTTCCCTTCCACTTGTGAGTTGTTCCAACTAGATTGTAACAGATCATCTGACAGTAATTAGTTTTGATCTGTGACAATCTTTACTTTTGGCCTTTCAGTTCATGTGTGAACCCTCCTAGCTGCAGCAAACTTTTCTTCTACAACTCCTAAAGTTACTACTGGAGCTATAGGAGCAGCCATGGACCCTCCACCCTAGCATATTTAGGTTAATTTATTTATTTATTTTTATTTATTTTTTAATTTTTAATTTTTAATTTTTTTTAATAAAAGAAAGATATTATTATGACGGCTTCCTTCAAAAAGAATTTCATTCTGGCCCCTTTATATTTAAGTGCCTAGTTCCATCCTTGCAGTGCTAGTTATGGTTGTATGTTTGTAATGGAGGTTGTTCAATCTCCAATTCAATTGTCAGAATAAGTAGTTCTAGAATTATAGATAATATGATCCACAGTATGCTAAAGTAGTCAAAAGGGATTGCACCATTATTTTATAAGCAGACTTATTATTAATCAACATAATACATATATTCTTACAAGGGACGCAGAATATCAATGAAGTGTGTTGCGTGGACTCTTATTCTTACTCTTATTTGTTATCTATATTTGCTAGGCACCTTCATCAGATAATTGCTCCTTACTTTTTCTTCTGCACAATTAAAAAGAAAAGTTAGGATAACAGTAGTATATTCGTGGGAAACCTTTTTGTCTCAGTTGCTTGTGGCTTTGCATGTACTTTTTTTTTGGATTGGTTTCTCAAAACTTTTACTGTGAATTTGTTCTAGAAGTACACATTATTGTGAAGGTGCATGTTAATGCAAGCAAAACCTAGGTAAATATGTAGTTATTGAGGAATCAAAACTAATGAGAAGGTTTAAGCGGTTGATGCTAGCACATTGATACTTATAGCACTTGCCTTGATGTGGCCTTCAGTCACTGTCGCTTCCGCTGCTGTCACTGCCGCTCCTCTTACAATCCTTGGACTTCTTCCGGTGGAGGCTCTTCTCCTTCTTCTTGCCCTCATGCTTCTCTTTCATTTTCTTCTGAGTCTTCCCATGGTAAGCCGTGCCATTAGATGGATGGTGGCCAGTGTGGCCGTGGTTCATTTCATGGTGCTCATAGTAGCCATTGGTCTCGCTATAGTACTGAGTCTGAATATGGGGCATAGTGTATTCCAGGCGGTGAGTCGGGGTTGTTCGGACATAGTACTCAGTCTGAATTTGGGGCATGGTGTATTCCGGGCGGTGAATTGGGGTTCGGACATAGTACTCGGTCCGCGTTTTGCTCATAGTTTGGTCTGGGTAATAGGCATGGCTTTGGCCATAGCATTGGGTGTCAGCCGTTGCATAGCCTGAAGGGTGCCCCTGGTGACTTCCTTGCATTGCCCTGCTAGCTATCTCGACCACCTTGTGGACAAGAGAGTTGTCTTTTCTCTTTGGCTGGCAGGTTTCGTAGGAGGGCTTGTAGCACTGCATTGAGGCCATGGCAGCTGAGGCAACTGGGTTTTTCTCGTAGTTGCTTGGCACTGAAGGCAGTTCAAGCAAGAGCTCTTATATAGGCTTGGAAAAAGCAGGATTCCTTCAATCTTCTTAATAAACCAACTTTTAGTATCTGCTTTTTCAGAGTGGCCCCAAAGATTCCATAAAAGAAAATGCAATTCTCTTCTTGTTTTGTTTGTTTGTCTGAAATTGCATTATTTCCTGACAAACGATTTTGTTCATGGATCACTGAAAATGCAGTGGACGGTAATGAAGAGAATGGGCACCTTATCAAAACAATTGGGTCTCTTTCTGTGAATCCGATCCCTGAACCCACATTACCAATTAAGTAAAAGAAGAAATTAAAAAAAATAAATAAAATAAAAAGAGAAAACAACAATAATCGAGAAAATTTTATGTACGGCTACAAAATTTGAAATAATATTTTTCCATTTAAACCTAAAACCAGCAACTTTTTGTTGGGCAGTGGGGATCGGAATTTCTATTTTGTATGGACGGGGGAATATAAAGGACAGACTTGTCCATTATTTTTTTTAAAAAAAAGAGCATATATATATATATATATTCTTTAAAAAGAAGTTAATTGAAAATGTTACGTGGGTTAAAGAGAGTAACTTAATTGGACGGAAAATACATGAAATGACCTATTTGAAATCGGGAAAAACTTAACTAGTCAATTTTAGGATTTTAAAGTTGAACATAAAAGTCAATTTCATTTGCATGACATTTTCGGTTTATTAATAAAATTGTTTATTTTCTGAAATTTGTTAGAACATTGTGTGTATCATTATATACTTCTATTGTCCTTAAGTTACCTTAAAAATGGTTGAGGTGCATTAATGAGATTATCGCACGGAAGATTTAAGCCATGAACCATGTGAGTTATAAACCCTAATTTATAGTTAGTAATTAATGCAATTGGGAATTCTATTTGATAAAACTATAACATATCAATCATGGTAATCTATTTTAATCACGGAAGTGAAAACATCTTATTCATTTATTGGCATGGCTACAAGGCATCGAATTGGATTGCGTGAGCTGTTATTCTATAAACTACTGTCAATTGAATAACTTGAATTCACAATTGCTTATAACATTAATTTGAATCTTGAGAATAATGTGAACTCAAATGTAAAGCAAAAGTCACTTTGATAGATTTATAAGTGAGATCTTTCATGGTCAAAATCTCGGCATGATGGGAGATTACGTATAGCATTGTGAGAACATTAGTACTCCTCAATACAAAATCCATAATCATTTTGATTTTAATCAAGGAGATGAAATGTTAAGAGTGTTTCAGTAAAGAGTTATTAAATTAAATGTAATCAATAAAATATAATTTTAAAAGGACAAGAAAAGTCAAGAGATTAAAACTGAACCTCAAGGATTAAGAAATAGAAATTAAAGTGACAACTCAAAGATATACAAAGTCATATTTCACAAGAGGTGGTTAATTATGAAGGTAATGCGCTTGATCGCACATATAGTGCGATCGAGCGCACTTGTGCTCATCAAAAGTGGAAAGTGCAGGCTTGAGTGCAATTGAGCACGCTCATCCGATTTGGCAGCGCTGAAACCCTAAAATTAGCATATAAATATCATATTTTTTCATTGTAAACGTACAAAGACGCGCCGGGGGTGCCGTGCTCTGTCAAATTTGGTGTTTTCTGGGTTTTTGGAGCTTTGAACTCCAATTCCTTTGTAAGTGTTTTAATTTTAATGAAGTAATTTAGTTTCTTATTGATTTCTTTTGTTATGAGAGGCTAAATCTTAAACTAAAGTTGAAGATGAAGCCTTACCATTGATTTGTTTGCATAGTTTTTTGATATGTTCGTACAATTTCATTGTTTAATGTAATGTATGTTCGTTTCAATTCAGTTGTGTGAAAAAATTGTGATTGATTGTTGTTTATAAATTGTTAAAATGTTGGATATTTATTGTGTTTCATTCGACGGATACATTTCATTTTTTAGTTTACTTTGGATATCCATTGTTTTTTGTGCAAAGCATGAATACATTAGATCTTTTGAATTAAACCGGATATATTTTGTGATTTGTCAAATAGATGGATTCATTGAATCTTTCAATAGGATTTTGTAATAACAATAGAACATGTATAGAGCCTAATCGTTTAACGGATGTATGAACTAAGCATGAGAATGTGTGCTTTGATTTGGTGAGGTGAATTCCGAAAACCTTACTCTTTTATCATTTGATTTAAATTCAATTATATTTATTTTATGTTTTTCTTGCAAATTCGGAACTATGTTAAAATATGATTAGTTTAGATAGAAATTCATTTTCACAACACAATTCTATGTGGATTCGACCTCGCACTTGTAAAAGTTATATTGCAAACGACTCGTACACTTGCAAATAACATTTAAAACTCACAACAAGTTTTTAGCGCCGTTGCTGGGGAGTTGTTTTTGTTCTTGAAAATTGATTTTTTATTTGAATTGATTTGATTTTTCTATTAGTTTAGTTAGATTTCTTGTTTTTGCAATTTTATTTATTTTTTTGTTTCGTAGATTATCTAACAATAAAAAAAATAAAAATAAAAAAAGGAATTTTTTTTTTTTTTGCTGTTTTTTCTTGTTTGCAGATCGGAGGAGCCTAGTCCCTGCCAAGACGCTCGAGTGCACCACACCCGCACTCGCGCATATCGTAGCAAAGAGCCCGTGCACCTGCGCACGACGTTTCCGCAGCTGCGCACGAGCGCACACCCCGTATGCATCTACACTCGATCACACATCACCTGCGCTCGAGCGCACCTCCGCAGACTACACCAAAACAAACCACTACCTAAAATTTTGCCAAACCTATGTTTGGTCTATTTTGTAAGTTCTTATTTTGAGTTTTTGTTTTTAATTTTGGCATTTTCTATTTATTTTATTTTCCAAAAAAAAAATGTTATTGTTTTATGTGGGATATTTGCATGCTAAAGAGTGAGGGTAAAGCATGAATTTTTCGTTTGGTAATTTTAATTCTTCCCTTAGTTGTAGGGCACCAGCTCCTACCAACTACTCTAAAAAATTTTACTCACATAAACCATGTTCATACTACTCAAATCCTTTTCATCGTTCTAGTAATTGTCCATCCTATGGACAATTTCTCATTTTTTCATATAGACAGATGAACACCAATTTCTCCAGCCGGGGGTTCGAATCAAATTCAAATTTTTACACCTCAAACTGGAGCAACCATTCTGATTTCTTGTGGCAAGCTCATGTTACGGGAAATTATGCTCCCCAATCTTATGGACTGCACCATCCTGAATATCCGCAGTTCGATAATCCATCTTCCAATCCTTTATCATACAACTATCCTCCTAAACAATCTTCATTGGAAGACTCTCTCAAGGAATTACAAGCTCAGACCTTTCACAAACTCTCAAGGAATTCGTGCAACTAATCGGCCAATCCACCAATCCCGTGTCACAAGAACTATCATTGGAAGACGCACTCAATGCATTCAGGCAAACAGTCAACCGTCCCCAAGAGGTAGTTCAATCGACTTGGATCACGCCTAATAAAGCGAAAGTCACTAGATCGAATCCCCCTCTCCCCTCTTGTGTGAACATGTCAAAAAAAGGCAAACAGTCAATCAACCCACTCAAGAACTCAATGGTGCCACCTTGGCAAACACTTAAGCAATTGCAAGGTTAGAAGGACATATTGATCATCTAGTTGCGAAATTCAACATAATTGAGGAAGAGGAGCTTCAAAGTCAGAAGATGGCAAGAAAGCAATGCATGATTCATGAGGACGACATCAGCAATCCTCATCATGAGCATGTCCAAGCCAGGAGTGAGGAAATTGTTGATGAGACTGTAAGTGAGTTAAGCCTAGAGGACCTTGAGGTGGAGTGTTTTACTCAAGATGGAGATAATTTGAACTTAGACAGGCTACTTGGGCAAGCCGTGATTTTGTGTGAGCCAAATATTGAGGATTCAAAGGTAGAGTGTTTTGCTCAATTTAAATGTGATTTGGATCTTGACAAGTTCTTTGAGCAAGCTAAGACCTTTAATGAGCAAAATCATGAGGATTCTTTAGAAGAGTGCTTTGCTCAATATGGATGTGACCTAGACCTTGACAAATTCTTTGAGCAAGCTGAGACTTTTAATGAGCCAAGTCTAGAGGATTCTACGGAAGAGTGCTTTGCTCAATTTTAATTAGATCTGGATCTTAATATGATACGTGAGCAAGCAGAGGCCTTATTGGATCCCATTCCTGGAATTCGAACTGAGAATGGGGAAATTGCTGAGATATCATTCCCCAACCCATCTCCATCAGCAGCTGAGCCTCTCAATATTGAGAACAACAATGTGGAAGAATAGGAGCAAATTGAGCCCCCGTCAACTCCAAGTTTGTCCAATGACAAGGAAGTGAGTACTGAAGCTCACTCCTTCATCAAAATCTCTCTTGAGACATTTCATGAACCTCAAGCTTCATTTATTTAATGTCTCAAAGAGCCATCTTATGCCTAGACTCTCAAGGATCTATGCAAACAAGCAAGCAAATCTAGGAACCATTGTCCCAAGAAGATCCCTCTAAGCAACAAGGTTGGCTACCTAAGATGGTGAATCATTCTTCGAGATGGATATCAAACTCGTAAGAAGAAATGGTAGAAATGATTGGTTAGACAACCAAATGATCGGGGAAAACATTGTAAAATTCCTTCCCCATTTTAATTTCTGCACAATTTTTTTTTCTTTCTTTTCTTATCATTTTATTTTTGTCTCTAACAGCAATTGACCTTTTGATGTTTGTGCTTGTGAGAAAATATTGTTGTTAGTTGTTGACATGTGCTTTGGTGTTTAAGTTTGGGGGACGTCCTAACCTTAGTACACTCTGGTTCCTCATCTCACGGTATTGTATTTCTTGCCACATTGAGAACAATGTGTCATTTAAGTTTGGGGGTGTGGACAAGCACACTGTCTATTTGTTTGTTTGTTTTATCTTTTTTTTCTTAAAAAAAAAATTAATAAAAAAAGGGGAAACTTCACTTATCCCCCCTAAACTTTCGCGGCTTTTGCAGATAGCCCCCCAATGTTCAAAAGCTTTCACTTAGGTGTATCAAACTTTGGTTTTCTCTCACTTTTCCCATTCCGTACAAAAAATTCTTTGCAATTTCAATTTTACCCTTGACTCCATAACTACACCGTTCCCAAAACGACGTGTAGTTTTGGGGTAAAATTGACATTCTATTAGGATTTTCTGTACGGAATGGGCAAAGTGAGAGAAAATCAAACTTTGATACACCTAAGTGAGAGGTTTTGAATATTGGGGAGGTACCTACAAAAGTGGCCAAAGTTCAGGGGGTAAGTGAAATTTCCCCTAAAATAAAATTGCTATGTTGTTGTTAAGCATGAGTTAGCTCTAACTATAGTTTGATTTTCACTGGCTTGTTTTACATTTTGAACACACCATCATGTCAAGGAATCTATTTGAGTCATTTTACTCATTTTTAGGCTAGAGAGACTTCACATGTTTTAAGTTAATCACCACAAGCACATTAGCATAAAGTCTCTGAGATATGAAATTTGAACTAAATCATGTGAATCTTGAGATTTATTGATGAATAACCTTGGCTTGAAAATTAAAAAATAATAATAATAATTTTGAGTCATCACTGAGTAACCGGACCTCTTGCCTCATTAAGCATTAGTATTCACGTAAAAATGTGTGAAACTCAAGTTGGCTAATTGTATGGCTAGTTTGGCTTCGTAACCTTTTTGACTTAAGTTATTAAGCTCATAGGGATGTTTCTACGTCTAGTGCCCTAAAACCATCTGGTTTTGCCTAACACTCGTTACATAAGTCAATTAGAAAGCTTAAGGGAGCTAAGCATTGCACAGCCTACGCAATATATATATATATATATTTGGTTGTTTCATTTGATAGGGATTCCAACAAATTTTGAGGTATTTATCTTGAGAATAAATTGAAGCCTCATGACTTCAACAACGAACGAACGTTTGCTTATATATATGTGTATATCTATATAAAGCAAGCTCACCTTTTTTATATCCAAAGTCTTGAAGGACTCTATGACCAAACGGTAAAAAATGATTAAAGAAAAACCGTAAAGGCTTATTAAAGATCAATGCCATAAAACCTTGTAAGTGATAAAAATTGTTGAAGAATTAAAACCCATGGAATATTTCATGACCAACGGTCATAAACAATAAAAGTGAAAAATAAATAGAAACAATAAAAGTGAAAATCAATGTATGGAGAAACTCAATGCCCTTAATGACCAAACGGTTACAAAAAAATATTAAGCAATAATAAACCACACAACTGAATAATAAAATTGTTTGTAAACAATATTAATGTCCAAACCGTTCTAAACCAAAATAGTTAAAGATATAAAAACTCATGAAGATAATAATATCAAATAATAAAACAGTTTCAAAGGACTAAAAAATAAATGTTTGTAACACATTACAACAATCCCCCACATGTTATAAACATTGGAATAAGAGGAGATTAAAAGCATGCATCGATGTGGTACCCGGAGGTTTTAACCGCACCTAGGATAAATAAGTAAGAACTCAATGAATTATAGTAAAGTTAGACTCTTTTAACCAAATCCACAAGTTAATCAAACTTATCACCCACATAACTTTCTCCAAAGAAAAAAAAAATCAAATCAACTCGAATAATAAAAATCAAATCAAATCAAATAAAGGAAATTGGGTTGTTCTATAACGGGTTGGCGCCTTATACAGGTCATGTGCCTCTAGGTTTCATGAGTGCTCTAGAGACTTGCCAAAGTCTCATAGGAAGCGGCACCACCTCCACACTCACATAGGTGGCGTCCATCAAGAATGTGTGCAAAGAACATTTCATCCCAACAAATAAGGACTATGGACCCATTAAGAGTTTTAAACTCATCCTTACTCACTCTGCATCTTTTATTGTTACACCATAAAATGGCTTTCATGAGCGCTCTAGAGACCAACCCAAGTCTCATAGGAGATAGTACCTCTGTACTCATATAGGTGGTATCCATCAATAATGTGTATAGGGAACACCCCATCCCAACAGGTAGGGACTATGGACCCATTAAGAGCTTTAAACTCACCCTTAATCACTCTGCATCTTGTACTGTCTTACACCATAGGGATGGACTCATCACTAATCTTCTCAACAAGATAGTTAATAAACATAAATTAACAGTACATACCGTGATTACATGTGACTTCGTTTCCCATTAAACATCATTCATGGGATCTCCAATCACAGTGGGTATCAATCACAGTGTCATAATTTGGGTATCAGTCCTATCCCCCTCGATACTTCTCTCACTAGCCTTCTTGCTAGTGGCTTGGTCAAAGAATCTGCAAAATTCTTTTATGACCTCACAAAGTCCATGGACATATACTGGTCTCAATATGCTGCCTTACAATATTGTGCACTTTCTCACTATAAAGCTTTACTCTTTGCTCGAGCTATGGCAGCCTGTCAATCACAATGAAAACATAGGTGGAATTGAATTAGCATATAAAAGCAAATTAATTTATCAATAGACTGATCAGCCATTTATCTTCAGTTCCTGCCTTTTCTAAGGCAACTAACTCTGCCTCCATAGTAAACCTTGCTATGTAAGTCCGCTTTGAGGACTCTCAAAGAGATAGCTCATCCAGCTAGAGTAAACACATAATAGCCCATAGTAGGCTTTGCTCATCTAAATCAAAAATGCAGTTAGCATCACAATATCTTTTCAAGATAGCAAGATAATTATAATATGACAAACCAAAATTAATTGTGCCCTTTAAGAATCTCAACAATTTATAGATAGCATGACAATGCTCAATACCATGATTATGAGTATATCTACTCAATCTACTAACAATATATGTAATATCAGGGAATATAGCTACCAATCATTTGTACATATTTTTCTTGCAAAAACACCATCACTATGATTCTTAACCAAATATATTTTTTGAATTATATGATGAAGACATAGGTGGATAATCAAAGTGTTTAAATCTTTTAAGTATTTTTCCAATATAATATGTATGAGATAAAATAATGCAATCATTATTTTTTAATAACTTTAATGTCTAATATGACATTAGCTTTACTATGCCTTTCATATCATATCAAAGTTATATGCAAGAAATAATCTAGCTTCATGTACAACATCAATGTATATATATAAACAAATAGTGACACATTCATTATTGTAAAACTTGCTATGCATTTACTTGCACCATTAATCAAATATAAATTAGACAACATTATCTTGTCAAACACCATTGTTTAGTAGCTTGCTTTAATCCATACAAGGATTTCACCAAATCGTACCACTTTATATTCTTCACCGGGGATTACTAGTCCCTCAGACTGCTCCATATAAATCTTTTTGCTACTTAGAAAAGCAATATGACATCCATTTGATGTGCAACAATTTATAAATAGAAGTAATGGCAAATAACATTCTAATAGATGCAATTTTAGTACTCGAAAAATAAGTATCAAATAATCAACATTTTGCATTTACTTGTAGCTTTTAGCTACCAAGTTTACCATATACTTATCTATTGTATCATTTGGTTTAAACTTCTTAAACACATGTATATAACCAATTGATTTGGTCCTAGGAAATAACTCAACGAGTTCCCAAGCATGGTTAGACATAATTTATTCAAATTCATTATTTATAGCTTCTAACCAAAAAATGCATCAAATAGAGATTTAAGTGCTTCATCATAATGTGTTGGATCATCATCAACAATATAAGCAATAAAATCATTACTGAAATTCCTTCCGTTCTAGCTTACTTGCTTCTTTTTAATTCTTACACATCATCAACAATTTATTAGAAGTAATAGAAAATTCATGAAATAATTTTTCCTTGTTTTTCAAAGGAAACACATGCTCAAGGAAAATAGCAATTTTAGATTTAATAATAATATTACAATCTAAAACATCACTCTTGATAGTAAGGAATCTATAGCATGAACTATTACATGCAAAACCAATAAAATCACAATCATAGGTTTTTAAAACTAGGTTTTCTTATATTAGGTTTGGGTAACATAACATTTACTAAATACCCCCACACTTCAAGGTATTCAAAACAATGCTTATAAATGTGACAATCCAAAATAATAGCTTCCCCCACACTTTGGTAGATAGCCTAAAATTTACAATCATACCATTCATAATTTATGACAATATTTTAATGGGGTTTGCTAGGGGTTCTCCCCATAGTGTTCTCCTGGGTTCTCCCAGACTTACGTAAAACATGATTTAAGAAAAAAAATAAAATTGTAATACCATTTTTTTGCCAACAGATTAATTTTTATGAGTTAATATTTAGGTTCTAATGCTTTAAAACTTGTTTTTTGATTCAAAACTAAAACCTAAGGGTGGAAGGTTAACCCTTTAGGGATGTTATCACCCAAAATGGATTTGATCATCCTAAATTTAGTGCTAATGCCATAATTTTGATACTAATGCCTCAAATTTGGTATTAATGCCTCAAAAAACTGGTGATGGAGGCTACTACAATTTTATTTTTTCTTAAATCATGTTTTACGTAAGTCTGGGAGAATCCATGAGAATACTATAGGGAGAACCCCTAGCATTTTCTTATTCTAATTTCTTTTCATTCCCTTGATGTAGTCAAGATTTACCTGTATAAATTTATCATGCTAAATACTAATGGAATAAACCAAATAGTCATAATAAAATAAAATTTCATTAATAGCACTCAAGTGCTTTAAGAAAAACTTACATGAGCTCATCTTTCTCTAAGTATGATATGTCATTTACTCATTTCTTTTATGTCAATTGACAGTTTTCTTTCAAGATAGTAAATAAATCTTTTCCAATTAGAGCTCCAGTAAATATGCAAAGTATTAGGCTCAACCAAATAATAATAAACTATTATTGACTCATTGTCATAAATATGCCATCGATATAAATCTTACAATACAATAATTTTTTCAAATACCAAATGAGCTTCAATAAGAACATCAATAATCATATATATTTTATTCTAAACCATCATGTCAGATAAATTTGAAAGCATATAGATGAAAAATTAGCAAATACTCTTTAAAGTATTAATGCTAATCTAGCATGCCATAGATAACATAAGTGCTAGATACTATATATTTCCTTTTTGAAATAGAATAATCAATTAACAAAGGGCCACCACTTATCAAATTACAATATTTATGTAATTATAAAATTTTTACCAGCTTTAATTCAATTAAGGAGCACCTTCATAACTTGATTTTTTTTTTCCTTTTCATTTTAATAAATGAAAGTGTATATCATGTCTAAAAAAAATCAAGAACTATGAATATGAATTTTAAGAACTCACAGCAGAGCCAAAATAAAATGTCGCCACCACACACCAACTGGGTGTCGTGAGAACCGATCGACTCAATACTCGCCCCACATCTCTTTCTCTTATCATATGCTTACCTACAAGAATCTTCGGCAAAATGGTATTCTCTACACACAATTAGCAACGTCTATATATTTTCTCTATCACAATATGAGTAACTAACTACACACTTTTGTTATTATTAATCATCATGGATGTTTTCCAATAAGCTTAGCACAACATAACAAAAGGTGCTAAGTTCTAAAAATTTATAGAAGGCTCAACTTAACAATAAACAAATATTTGACACACAAATTAAATTAACACAATTTGGGGTCAAATAATCAAAAACTCTTATAGTAAAAATATTTTCACTTTCAATGCCTACATATGACATTAGGCTCATCTTCTCAATCAATTATCAGATATTTTTTCATAACAAAGGCTTTTCACTCAAGATTTTATTTTATCTTTCTCGTATGCGAATTGCATACTGCAAACTCTTATAGTATTTGACTTCTCAAAAAGTTAAATACTATTGTTGTGATTTGATAAAATCTTTGTGCAACCATCATAATCAACCTCTAAGATTGTTGGAAATAAATTTGGATGGTACACAAATTCTCATTGATATAAAATAATTATAATATGAAAATTAACAATAAAATAAATAAAGTACAAGAGATGAAAAGTAGAGTATGGAAATATCTCACAATGCTATAGAATCATGCAAAAGCGTTGTCCTTAAAGGTTGATTCGTGCCTCCCGGAGTGTATAACTTGGTGTGATCGAAACTTTTGACACGTAACCTCCCAGGATTAGATTATAGCGTCTGCCTTCATTAAGAACGCACTTCCAAGAACGAAAACTAATAGAACAACCCAAATCTTTTCTTATAAAACAACAATTCCATAATTGAAAACATAGGAGTAATATATATCTATCTCAGGTGCGCTTTTTTCTTTTTTTCTTTTTTTTTTTATTATTATTATTTTGACATGTCCACACAAGAGGGGGAGGGGGATTCGAACTACTGACCTCCGCTTTATTAGGCGTGGTCCGAACCGATTAAGCTATCTCTTGGGGACTTTTTATTTTTCTCTTCAACAATGAACGTTTGCTTATATATATGTGTATATCTATATAAAGCAAGCTCACTTTTTTTATATCCAAAGTCTTGAAGGACTTTATGACCAAACGGTAAAAAATGATTAAAGAAAAACCGTAAAGGCTTATTAAAGATCAATGCCATAAAACCTTGTAAATGATCAAAACTGTTGAAGAATTAAAACCCATGGAATATTTAATGACCAACGGTCATAAACAATAAAAGTGAAAATCAACGTATGGAGAAACTCGATGTCCTTAATGACCAAACAGTCACAAAAAGTACTAAGCAATAATAAACCACACAACTGAATAATAAAATTATTTGTAAACAATATTAATGTCCAAACCGTTATAAACCAAAATAGTTAAAGATATAAAAACTCATGAAGATAATAATATCAAATAATAAAACAGTTTCAAAGGACTAAAAAAATAAATGTTTGTAACACATATTACAACAAGAGGTTCTCCCCTTTTTTCTTTCTTCTTTTTTTTTTTTTTTTTTTTTCTGGTTTTTCTTCACCTCCTTAGTGAGGCCTTTCTCCTTTGTACGGTTCTTTATGAGGGAGGAGGGAGAGACTTTGCTTTCTCCCTCCTCCCCTCTACCCCTCCACCAAGAGCGGCCATTTCCCTCCCTACCTCCGTCAATGGCTCTCCTTTTTTCTCCTGAGCAGTGGTGCCACCGTTCTGCCTCCTTCGGTCCACTATGCCGAGCTTGGATGGCCCCCTCTGGCTGCATTCCCACCCCTTCCAGTCATGCCATTCTCGGTTCTACGGTTGTTCTTAGCTCCGATTTTCTCCGAGCCAGATCTGTCGGCCTCCGTTCCTCCACAGCTATGACGCGCCTCACCAGGGTCTTCCACATCCTCCCAGCTTTTTGCTGATGTCATCACTGCCTTGTTCCAGCCATCACACGCCGCCACATGACTCTCATGCGCAGGTGCGTGAATCACATGTGCCACCGCATGTTGTTCGGGCTCTGCCCTGTCCTATATTCCAGTCGCTGCTTAGTGGGCTTTTTAACCTTTTTATTTTTTTTAATTTCCTTCTATTTGTATTTTCCATGTATTTTGCAGCTCTTTTTGTTGTTATTTACTACTTGTTGGTTTGCAGGTTGCTGTCTCTTTGGTCTTTGGTGTTCTAATCCTTCTATTGATACTTTTGTAACCGAATTTGTGTTAGTTCCTCTCTTTCTTGCTGTCCCTACATCAGACTACAATAGTGCAATTTCAGCTTCAGCTTCTTTGTAGTGGTTGTTGCTGGATCCAAATGTGGGTTCAGATAAGTTCGCCTTAATCTGTGTCCCTTTTGATTCTGTAACCGTATTGCGCGACCCCTAACTTGAGAGGATCGAATTACTTGTTTGACATATTTCCTAACTATTGTAAGAATTTTTTTTGCACTGTTTTAGTTTGTTTTGGGTCTGTTGTTGGGGAGCCCACCCCATATTGGTTTTTAAGATCACTCACTTGTTCCTCTCGGTTTAGAAGTGGGAAGGATCATTCTTTGTTACCATTTGATTTCCTTATTTAATTAGAAGAAGAAAAAAAAAAAAAAAGCTAATGGGGTGCACTATTTTTTTTAAGGGGTTTGCTAGGGGTTCTCCTCATAGTGTTCTCCTGGCGTTCTCACAGTCTTACATAGAACATGATTTAAGAAAAAATAAAATTGTAGTACCGTTTTTTTGCTAACAGATTAATTTTTGAGTTAATAGTTAGGTTCTAATGCTTTAAAACTTGTTTTTTGATTCAAAACTAAAACCTAAGGGTGGAAGGTTAAACCTTTAGGGACGGTATCACCCAAAATGAATTTGATAATCCTAAATTTGATGCTAATGCCTCAATTTTGGTGCTAATGCCTCACAAATTTGGTGTTAATGCCTCAAATTTGGTGCTAATGCTTAAAAAAACCGGTGTTGGAGGTCACTACAATTTTATTTTTTCTTAAATCATGTTTTGCATAAGACTGGGAGAACGCTAGGAGAACCTATGGGAAAAACCCCTACCATTTTCCTTTTTTTAATAGCAAGAGATTTTATTCATAAAACTAAGACAGACATTATAATTTTACATGGGACACACCATACACGTAGCCAAGTGAGGTTGGCGATTATTTTTTTCACTCTTATTTATTTAATTATCGTGCGATTCATGAGGGATATTCTTTCTTATCATGATGGTGTTTCACGTTTTGCCACTCATCCTTCAATTCTGCAAACACCAAAGCACAGAAATATTATTATAATATAGCAAATTTATTGGGAAATAAAACATAGAAGTAAAACTAATGCAAAACTACCTGCCGTTTTCAAAGAAAAGAGCATAGAAGCTGCATATTTCTATATATATATATATATATATATAGACGGCTTAAAACAAGTTTGTGTAGACCAAGATTTTCGATCTATCAAACACTAAAAAATGAAATAAATAATTTTCTAATGCTTAACAGATAGGGAATTTCTTTTTGAAAACTATACGCATGAAACTGACGGCAAACAATAGGATAATAACACTACTTGCCGCCTTCTTTCCGCGAGTATCATTGTCACTGTCACTCTCGCTGCTGCTGCTGCTACTGTCGCTGCTGCTGCCGCCGCCATGCTTGACCTTATGCAAGAGGTGCTTCTGCCGCCATGCTTGACCTTATGCAAGAGCTGCTGCCGCCGCCATGCTTGACCTTTCTTCTTGGCCTTCCCCTCGCCATTACTTGCGTGATTCTTGCCGTGGTGACCTTTGGTATGGGCAGCAAGGCTCTTCCCCGGAGCCTGGGCTTTGGCTACGCCCTCCTCTTTCCGCAGCGTCTTGCTCTGGCCCTGGCAGCATGTCTTGCATTTCGACAGCGTCTCCCCCGCCGCCTGGGCATGGCTCTGTGATCCATGGTGAAGTACTTCTTCTGCAACCAAAGTAGTCATCTTTGACACCTGTTGGCCCAGCGAGTTTTCACTGCATTTTTGGTGGCAGGTTTCGGAGGATGGCTTGACGCACTGCAGTGAGGCCATGGCAGCTTTGTGTGTGGTTTTTGTTTTCTTGTTGTGTTGGAGTGGAAGAGGTTGGGGTGGTGGGTATATATAGGCATGGGAGAGGGAGTGGATTCCTCAAACTCTTTATAGTTATATCATCTTTGAATCTGCCTTTTAATCTGATGCCACCCACAACCGAATAAATTCCAATTTCATATTGATGGTTAATGTCTATTTCCAACTCCATCGTCTACTTTGTTTCAGTCTTACATCAAACAAAGAATTTTTTATCTTTTTCAAAGATGAGAAAATGACTAATTAAATCTGATTTACATACACTTGTGAGATTTGTGTTTAATATTGATAAAGTATATATATATATATATAAAGAGTAGTTAATATACTTAAGTAGACCAAATCTCATTAGCTTAATATTTTGAGCTAGACGCTGTGTCATAATTAATATGTATATTCACTACAAAAAAAATGGTCTTTAGCGGCGACCCAAAGTCGCCGCTAATGACAACAAAGTTGCCGCTATTTCCAAATAGCGGCGACAAAGTTGCCGCAATTTAGTGGTCGCTGAAAGTTCGACGCAACTGTCAAATAGCGGCGACTTTTTTGGTTGCCGCTAATAGCCACTCATTAGCGGCGACTTTTGTTGCCGCTACTATATATTTTTTTTCGCCGGAAAAAATATTGAAAATAACGTTGGGGTCGCCGCTAATGATATAGCATTAGCGGCGACTTTTTGTTGCCGCTAATAGCCACTCATTAGCGGCGACTTTGGTTGCCGCTACTATATATATTTTTTTGCCGGAAAAAATGTTGAAAATAATGTTGGGGTCGCCGCTAATGACATAGCATTAGCGGCGACTTCTTGTTGCCGCTAATAACATATCATTAGCGGCGACTCCATAGTTGCCGCTAATAGTTTTAAAATTTTTTTAAAAAAGTCAATAGCGGCAACATGAATGTCGCCGCTAATGATATGAGGGAAAAATTAAAATGATCAATAGCGGCGACCCTAGAGTCGCCGCTAATAATATTTGAAAAAAATTTGAAATTATCAATAGCGGCAACCCTAGAGTCGCCGCTATTGATATTCTAAATTTAAAAACAATGTCAATAGCGGCAAACCCAGGGTCGCCGCTAATGTTAAAAAAAAAAAAAAAAAAACCGTATATAAATATATATGTTATATATATATTATATATATTTTTTATTTTTTTTTATTTTTATATACATTTGAAGTTTAGTTATGGGTTTTTAGTGTTAATTTAAAGCTAAAAACCGACACCTTAAGAAAGGTGTCGATTAACAATTCACAACATAGAAAATAATAGATCCAATTTAAGAAAGATTAACAGTTCACAACATAGAAGATAATAGATCTTACATTAGAAATTCAATAACAAGATCGATGCTACCAGAACAGAATCATATAGGCTGATATGCAAGTTCCCAAATAATTGATTCTAAAGAAAATGCATTAAAAATATTACATACTAGCTCTTTTGCTAAATGTCCGAAGAACAATTAAATTCTCATGCTTCTTCACCCATTTTATCCTGGACTTTATTCTTTGAAAACTCAATGTATGCTTCATCCAACACCACCAAGATAGGAAGCTCAAGGATTTTCAAGAGAGCTTCATTCAAGCTAAAGTCTGCCTTCCTTGGAACTGCAAAATAACATAAAATTGCAGGAGGTTATTCACATCTGATGTGACAAAGAAATGAAAAGCAAAGCTTATTTTCAACTGATGTTACAGGTATTGTAGTTTTTTGTGAGTTCGTGAATGTAGATTCTC